>CM051256.1:13278145-13765645 GCA_027921565.1 Artemia sinica | reverse complement strand
ACATTCTTTTCCTATTTTTATGCATGTTTTCTAAAAATTGCGAAACGAGATTATAAGTAAAAAATAAAAGAAAAAAAGCTATGAGGGTTTTGACGCTAAGATTAAGATTAAGAAGAGTTAAAATAACACTTTGGTACAACTGCTTGGCAAGCCCGTCAGTTATACTCCTCATTAAAAAAAAAAAATATATATAAATAGATCAATAAGTTTAGTCTTGGAAAAGAACCATTATTCTAATATCTCCATTTCGACTTAAGCTAGATAAAAAAGAACGGTGTATAAAAAGCATTGGTTTAACTCGGATCAAAAACAATGGTGTATAAAAACATTTAGAAAAGGTCAAATCTAGAATCAAGGTAGATACATAGTGCTTCGTGTTCTCAGCTCTTCATAAAAATATCTCGTTTTTCAATTCGAAGGGTACATTCTGTAAGTTGTGCTTCTTCATCTTTTGGTTAGTGGAAATGCACTCCAAACATCGTGTACTGGTTGGGGTGTTTTTCATCTCCACTATCCGAATTTTCTTGCTTTGTTTGAAGGATGTCGAAGGGTTTTCCTTAAATATGAATTACATTTAAGTTATTTTGATGTTGAAAAGTTGAATGTATAATGAATAGAACATAATTGGAAGAAATAATAGTGTATGATCAAAACACTGTAACTTATTTGCACTTGAACAATTATTCGACTCTAATTGTCTACATATTTGATTTAATGTTCCAGCTCTTTACTTTTTACTTGAAAAAAATATATAAGAAATAAATAAATAAGTTTAGTCTTGGAAAAACAAGCATTATTCTTTTTATCCCCCTCTCGACTTAAGCCAGATCAAAAAGAATGGTGTATAAAAGCATTTAGAAAAGGCATTTCTAGAATCAAGGTAGATACATTGTCATTTATGATCCCCACAGAAGTGATCAAATCACACTGAAGTATCAGTTGTTAGAGGGGGGGGGGTGACATATAGTGATTAAAGAGTTGACATGTGCTAATTTACCCTTTAGCTAGAATAAAGGAATTGTGTTGGAATCGCAGAGGCTATTTATATGCTTTTAAACGAGTATAAACAATGTGTGGTGGTTTTATAAGCCCAATATAGACAAGTGAAGACTTAATATAACACAAAGGGTTTCTTTTAATAAAAAAAAAAAAAATTGCACACATGTACTCGCTTTGAATTCTCCATCTCAAAGCAGGTAATTAATCGGAGCAAATAATTAATTAGAGAAATTAGTAACTCTAGTTGAATAACTCTTACAAACTGATAAGTTCACTAAATATGTGACGGACTTTTATGCTCAAAAATTCGCGTGTATGTATTATCTTAGTCAGCACGCTAGCGCTGCCTAAGTAAAGAACGATGTGGGCACAATGTGTTTTCTTTTTCTCCATACCGGGCACTTCGTATCGAAGGAGTTGTCATAGAAACTTTAAAAAGGGCTCATTCGATTGGAAATTGAAGTGGCTAGTGCCCTTTTTAATAGTTGAAAGTCATTGGAGGGCAAACTATCCCCCTCTCCACGCCCATCATTCCCCAAGCACATCCAATCAAAATTTTGAGATAACCATTTTGTTCAGCGTAACTGATTTCCAGATAGAAATATGTTTTGAGGAGGACACTCCCCCACAACCCTCGGGGCAAGGGTTTTAAGTTATGCCCTGAGGACACCATATAAGAACGATGTTGGCACAATGTACTATATTTTTTTTTTTCCTTTAGAGCGGGGCACTTCATATGGAAGGGGTTTGTCGTAGAAAGTTCAAAAAAGACTCATTCGATTGGAAATTGAGAGTTCTAGTGCCCTTTTCTGTAGTCGAAAGTGATTGGAAGGCAACTAGCCCCCCCCACGTCCATCATTTCCCCCAAACACATCCAATCAAAATTTTGAGATAGCCATTTTGTTTCAGCGCAGTTGATTTCTTGATAGAAAATATTTTTTGAGGAGGACACTCCCCAACAACCCTCGGGCAAGGGTTTTAAGTTATGCCCTGGGGCATATAAGGTGTTTATAGAAGGCGTTGTCGTAGAAACTTCTAAACAGGCTCATTCGATTGGAAATTCAAGAGAGCTAGTGCTCTTTTTAATAGTCAAAAGTGATTGGAGGGTAACTAGCCCCCCCCCCCCCCCCCCACGTCCATCATTTCCCAAAACACATCCAATCAAAATTTTGGATAGCCATTTTGTTCAGGGTAGTTGATTTCCAGATAGAAAATATATTTTTGAGGGGGACACTCCCCCACAACCCTCGGGCAAGGGTTTTAAGTTATGCCCTGGGGGCATATAAGGTTTTTATAGAAGGCGTTGTCGTAGAAACTTCAAAAAGGGCTCATTCGATTGGAAATTGAAATGGCTAGTGCCCTTTTTAATAGTCAAAAGTGATTGGGAAAGTAACTAACACCGCTTCAACGCCCACCATTTCTCCAAACACATCCAATAAAGATTTTGAGATAGCCATTTTGTTCCACGCAGTTCAAAGCTCAGAAAATTATACCTTTGGGAAGGACACTCCCCCCACAGTCTTCAGGGCAAGGGTTATAAGTTATGCCCTGGGGGCACAATGGTTTTTATTGAAATCTTTGTCGTAGAGAAACTTGAAAAAGGGCTCATTCGATTGGAAATTCAAGGGACTAGTGCCCTTTTTTTAATTGTCGAAAGTGATTTGAGGGCAACTAACCCCCCCTCTCACGCCCATCTATTTTCCAAATCCATCCAATCAATATTTTTAGATAACTATTTTATTCAACGTTGTTGAAAGTTTTGGAAATTAGGTTTTTAAGGAAGACACCCCCCCCCCTATCACAGCCTTCAGGGCAAGGGTTGTAAGTTATGCCCTGAGGGCATATAAGGTTTTTAATGAAAGCGTAGAGACTTCAAAAGGGCTCATTCAATTGGAAATTGAAAGGGCTAGTCCCTTTTTTAATTATTGAAAGTGATTGAAGAGTGACTAACGCCCCTCTCACGCCCACCATTTTCCCAAACGCATCTAATCAAATTTTGAGATTTCCATTTTGTTCAACGTATTTGAAAGTTCTTGAAGTTAGGTTTTTTAGGATGATAACCCCATCAGAGCCCTCAGTGCAAGTGCTGTAAGTTATGCCCTGGGGGCATATAAAGTTTATATAGAAAGTTGTTTATAAGAAATTTCAAAAATTGCTCATTTGATTGGAAATTGAAGTTACCCTTTTTAATAGTCGCAAGTGAGTGGAGAGTAATTAACCCCCTTCTTACGCCCACCATTTCCCCAAAAACATTCAATCAAAGTATAGAGATAGTCTTTTTGTTCATCGTAGTTTAAAAATTCTGGAAATTATGTATTTAAGGATTTAAGTATGAACCCCCCCCCCCCCAGAGCCCCAAGGGCAAAAGATGTAAGTTCTGCCCTGGGGGCATATAAGGTTTTTATAGATAGAGTTGCCGTAAAACTTCAAAAGGGGCTCATTCAATTCGAAATTGAGAGGGCTAGTGCCCTTTGTATGAGTCGAAAGTGATTGGAGGGTAACTAACCCCCCTGTCACGCCCACCAGTCCTCCAAATACATCCAATCAAAATTTTCAGATTCCCATTTTGTTCAACGTAGTAGAAAGTTCTGGAAATGAGGTCTTAAAGAATAACACCCAGCCCCCCCCCCCCCAGCACTCAGGGCAAGGGTTGTAAGTTATGCCCTGGTGGCATATAAAATTTTTATTGAAAAAGTTGTGTAGTAGAAACTTCAAAAGGGATCGTTTGATTGGAAATTGAAAGGGCTAGGGCCATCTTTAATAGTTGAAAGTGATTGGAGAGCGACTACCGCCCCTCTCATGCCCAGCCCTCCCCAAACACATCCATTCAAAGTTTTGAGATAGCCATTTCTTTTCACGTAGTTGAAAGTTCTGGAAATTCGGTCTTAGAGGAGGACAACAACCATAACAGACCTTAGGGTAAGGGTTGTAATTCAAGCCCTGGGGGCATATAAGGTGTTTTATAGAACGCGTTGTCGTTTCCAAAAGGGCTCATTCGATTGGAAATCGAAAGGCTTAGTGCCCTTTCTAAAAGTCGAAAGTTATTAGAAGGCTTGACATTTTTATAGTAAAGATCGATGTGGGTATAATGGATTATTTGTTATTGTTGTTTAGACCAGGGCACTTCGTTTCAAAGGAGTTGTCGTGGGAACTTGAAAAAGGGCTCTTTCGATTGAAAATAGAAAGGTCTGATGCCCATTTAATATTCGAAAGTTATTGGAGGGCAACTAATCCCCCTTCCACTCCCACCTTCCCGCGCCCACCCTCCCATTTTTTTGTTTAAAAAACTAAATGTTGCCTTAAGATTAAATCAAAATGCACTGTGATAATGCTAATTCTCAATAAGGCGTCTCAGCAGTATCCAAAGAACGACTGAGGGTAGTATGTTCAAACTTTCGAGGCTACTTCTGCTCTTAAAATTTAACCAAATCAAAATAGCGTAAGTGTATCCAAGCCATCAAAGAAAGTAAACCGATTTTTTTGAGAATGGTATCAAGTTTTCCATTTCAGGTCAACTAGAGGGGGTATGAAACTAAATTAAACAGTACTATTTGTGTCCAGATTTTTAAAAGGGTGTATGTTGTTAAAAATCGCTGAAATTTTTTTTTCCAGCATACATATAGCAGGCCAAACTATAAAGTCTTATAAAAACCGAAAAGATTTAAAGTATTATTTTCTTTTTCCCTGAAAAGATTATGTCAATATAAAACGAACAGAAATTAATTAAAAAAACTTTTTCCACAAAATAAGTTTTTTCAAAGAAAAGTAAAGAACCCCATTAAACAAAAAATGGGCAAAAATAAAATCAAATAATCTACCAAGCGTGAAACTACCACAAATCAGTATCGATAAATAAATGAAAACCAAAACGAACAGAAATTACAATAAGTAACTGATTGAATCTCAAAACGAGCAGAAATTAACATAAAAAACAAAAAAATTTGTTGGGTCTAAAGAAATTAATAACATAAGTTGGGCGCAAAACCCCTATGCCTTCCCAAGGCCAGAACAAAATTTGCACTTTACTGAAAAAAATATAAATGAATGCGCATTGTCAGTTTAATATACATATACTGATATTTAGCAATCAAATGTTATTATTATTTGATTTTATTAAAGTTATTAAAGTATAAACATTTATATTTTTTCAGTAAAGTGCAAATTTGTTCTGGCCAAAATCCGAATGAGTGATTTGAAGTAAAATTTTAAAAAGAAATGTCTGAAAAGTTTTATGGGGAGATTGCCCACCAGCGCAGGGGATTGGCGGGAACAAGAATTTCCTCCCTTTGTGCGTTTTGATTTTTTTGTTGAAAAAAACAAATGTCCCCTGGGTAGTGTAAGGACAGAGACAAACCGTTCAGGGGACTGAATACTTCCTCGGAGGGCAAGCAGTGAGTGGGCCGGTACCCTAGTGGAGGGAGGCTGAACAAAAAATAAATGTACACTTGAAAATTACTGCTTTGCGTAGCGATAAAAAAAAATAAAGCAGTGCTGAGCTGGTGACCGAAAAAAAACAGGCTCCCCTCCCCTCAGAGACGTCCCCTCCCCCTGGGGTCCTCTCCCTCGTCTTTCCTGAAATTTCGCGTGTTATTCTTTTTTTTTATAAGCCACAAAAATGCCTAAAAAACCACATCTATTATCAAGGCGCCCTCTGAAAATGAATGTTAATAGGTGGGAGGCAGAACATATTGTTAGGATATTGTGAAATATCCATAAATTTATCTTCAAGAAAAAGGGATATTTCCTTAAAAGCTCTTAATATGTCTTAAATTGTATCTAATATCACTCCCCTCCCTCTTATCCTCCTGGGTTGCACGCCAGGAACCCCGATTTCCTATAATACACGGTTCTTCTGGTGTATATTCTGGCCCCCTCTCTGATATTTTTGCTGGAAAAAATTTGCCCTGGTCAACCCAGGGCTGAGACAAACCACTCGGTTGACTGAACAGTCCCTCGAAGGCGACCAGTGAGCGGGACTGGCAACTCTAGCGGACGTAGGCGGGCTAACAATAAATACACACTTGAACTACCACTCTGCGCAACGAATTAAAAACAGTGGAAGAAAGAAGGATAGTGCTGAGCTAGCGACGGAAAAAACGGCCCTCCTCCCCCCCCCCCCACAGACGGTTCCTCTTGCCTAACTATTGGACCTTCTCCAGACAGAGTTCCTTCAGAGATGATAATGCCGTATGAGAAATGTTTGTTTCTAAAATGTGTCATTGACTTGAAGCTGGGGAAATATAATATGAAGAAAGAAATTGACAAATTATGGAATTAAATCATATTTAATCATAAATTATGGAATTAAATCATAGTAAAAAAACATGACCAGAACCTGCCGGGCAGCTTTCAACGAAACTGGAATTCCATGTTATCTTTTCTTACCGTGACGTCCGATTCTTAACTGCATTGTACAAACGTGAGCAGTTAAGAGCTTCACATGTTATAGCAACCACATTCCAAGTAATTGAAACACCCAGAACTTGCCAGGCGATCATTTTGCCAGCTAGAAACAGGGGATAAGAGCTTTACACCCCCTAAAGGACCAACAAAAATACAATGCTAATGTCCTTATTATTAAAACTTGTGCATTATACGGATCACACTCTAAGTAATTATCTCTGAAAAGCTTGCCAAGGTGGGAATGTCGCCTAGACACAGGTACAAGGGGATAAGAGCTTCACACCCCCTATACGACCCACGAAAATACGATACTAATTTCCCTATTATTAAAACTTGTGTATTATACGGACCACACTCCAAGTAATTATCTCTGGAATCTTACCAGGCGTGCATTTGCATAAATGAAGTGACGTCACGAGGCATGTCACAGAAATCCATTGCTATTTTTCCTATGCTAATTTCCCTGTGTTGATTTCCCTAGGGATGTCACAGAAAGCAGAGTAGCTACACTACTTTTGTCACGAGTCAAACCATAAATCTCAATCATCCCTTAGCTCTATAGATATCTACCTTAGTTCTGCCCTAGGATGGATGGATGGATGGATGATAGACTATCTATCAACAAGTGAAAATGACATCATTTTAACTCAATCCTAAAAAAAGGCTTATGCCAGCTTTGCCTCTCACTCAGGCTATCTGTGTGCGCTTTGTCTCCAATTATCCAATGCTTGATGGCAACTTGATTGTAATTCAAATGTTTGAATTTTTTACAGACAAAAACGTTGTCAAAAAAACTTATTACTTTAGGTCACATATTTTCAAGGTTCAACAGGCTAAAACTGAAAAAAAACTTATGATTTTGAAACAACCAAAAGAAAAATATTACCAATTCATGATTTTCAGCTATGTATTGAACTGAAACGTGCCAAAGAAGTGAAATGTGATTTAAATGTAATGCCCTCTGTACTTTGAGGAGTGGCTAGTGTTAAGGCCCAGGATTATTTTTTCGGCGGGGGGTTTACTCAAAGATTTTTTCGGGGGGATTTTACACAAAAAAAAACCTCAAAAAACGTATACACAATTTGTTTATATCTATATTTTTATTACATTTTTACAAGTAAAAAAAAACAGTTCTGGAGGCGTTCAAACAGCCCCTAAGCCCCTCCCCCACTCTGGGTACGGCCTTGGCTAGTCTTTAGGTTAATATAGCTAAGAAACTGACACAGCTTTGTTGTGTATTGGTCTCGGGTGGTTTTCTTTTGCACAGAGTAACAGTATTTCCTCCTAGTCCAATTAATTTTTTTTTCATTATGACTAAAAATACCACAATTTATCATAATGTTTTCCAACCAAAATATTCGAAATTTGTATTGGCAACACAAGTTCAGAGATTAAAATTGTTTCAGATAATTATGGCTAGACCTTTATAACTGTCACTAATTATGATAGGTGGAAATAATGTAGTTTGTTTAAGTCATTGAAACTTTAGCACGTTATTTTATTTATTTCAAAAATGACTTGATCGATTTTTTTAAGCTAAGTATTAACAAGCCTTGCCACAGGAGTATTGCAAACTTTATATTATTTGGAGGTTCGTGTTTCCCTTTATATATCTAGTAAGATTCAAAAGAGAGCATCTGATTCATGCTTAAGGACATACGGAAATATAAGAAGTTCAAATTTAACCTTCAAATTTGATAAAATATAGAATTAAATCATATGTATTGTAGTCCCGTCCTGTATTTCGTTAATAGCTGGCAGAAATACATCAAGATTACCTAAAAATTTGCATCTAATATCAACCCTGCCCTCTGAAATTGATTGCTAACGGGGACACAGCTGTAAAACTCCAACTCCTTAGCCCTGTTTTAAAGGTTCCTTTAACTAGACTTGAAATTTATAGTCAATTTCAACTCTAATTCCTGGTGCTTCCAATATGCCGAGTTAACCTCATAAAATATGGTAAATATTCTGTATTATTGCTACTTGTTAAATAATCCGAGCAAGACCATTTTTAACCACCTTTTGTTGCCTAGCCGAAGCCGAGACCCTTCCTCGGAACGATTAGACACTGACCGAAGTCCCCTGCAGCATCCCCACCCATAGGTTGGAGAACCCTTCGGACAGATTGGGATTTCAGTGCAAGTTATGAACGACACTTGGGGGGAGGGTTAACGCCGCAAGGGGTGGTGTATTCAATCGTAAGCTATTCATGTACAGAAGTCTCTACTTGTATCCATACCCTAGGCTTACCGAGTAAGACAAAATTAATATTGTACACAAAAAAATTTATTGTAAGATTATGGTACAAAACTCATTTAATCATATCAATAATGAGATTTTATCGTAAAATGGTATATGAAAACCTTTCCGGAACGATTTTCGATTTTCAAATTCCATTCCGTATAATAATCTAATATATTCTCTCTTGAAGGGCCACTTTTTTCTCTCCTCTTAGTCATATTCATCAAAGCGTTCACCGTTATATCTTACATTATACACATTTTTCCTTGAGTTTTCATCATTGTCTTTTGTAGAATATTTTGAGGTATCTCTGTAGAGATAGCCTTCTTTTCTCTGTCTCTTCTTTTGATCTTAATTTTCCTTTTTTTGTCATATCAGACCTCGTTTTATATGTCCTTACTTGTACCCTGTATAAAATTCTCTCCATATCAATCAAGATTCTTTTCATCATTTCCTCCAGATTCTTCTCGTCTATTAGAGAGTCTAAAATATCTAAACATGATGTAGTAGGCTCATAAGAATGGCTGAAATTACGATAATGTCCTTTACATATAGAACAGTCGCAATAAAAGGATACTTCTAACTCAAATTGCTCATCCATGTTAACGCACTGGGGCACAGAGTTTTTCAAACTGTTTTTTCAAAATATTTCTCAAATCTACTGCGTGTTGTACTTCAGGGTATATATCATGGTATGTGTTGCTTTACTATTCAAGCTAGTAAAACAACATGACCAGAAACCTGGCGGGCAGCTTTCAACGGAACTGGAATTCCGTGTTATCTTTTCTTACCGTGACGTCCGATTCTTGACTGCATTGTACAAACGCGAGCAGTTAAGAGCTTCACATGTTATAGCAACCACATTCCAAGTAATTGAAACACCCAGAACTTGCCAGGCGATCATTTTGCCAGCTAGAAACAGGGGATAAGAGCTTCACACCCCCTATAGGACCAACGAAAATACAATGCTAATGTCCCTATTATTAAAACTTGTGCATTATACGGATCACACTCTAAGTACTTATTTCTTAAAAACTTGCCAAGGGTGGGAATGTCGCGTAGACACAGGTACAGGGGATAAAAGCTTCACGCCCCTATACGACCACGAAAATACAATACTAATTTGCCTATTATTAAAACTTGTGTATTATACGGACCTCACTCCAAGTAATTATCTCTGGAATCTTACCAGGCGTGCATTTGCATTAATTAAGTGACGTCACAGGTTATGTCACAGAAATCCATAGCTATTTTTCCTATGCTAATTTCCCTGTGTTGATTTCCCTAGGGATGTCACAGAAAGCAGAGAGTAGCTACACTACTTTTGTCACGAGTCAAACCATAAATCTCAATCATCCCTTAGTTCTATATATATCTACCTTAGTTCTGCCCTAGGATGGATGGATGGATGGATGATAGACTATCTATCAAGAAGTGAAAATGACATCATTTTAACTCAGTCCTAAAAAAGGCTTATGCCAGCTTTGCCTCTCACTCAGGCTATCTGTGTTGGCTTTGTCTCCAATTATCCAATGGCTTGATGGAACTTGATTGTAATTCAAATATTTGAATTTTTACAGACAAAAACGTTGTCAAAAATATCTTACTACTTTAGGTCATATATTTTCAAGGTTCAACAGGCCAAAACTGAAAAAAAACTTATGATTTTGAAACAACCAAAAGAAAAATATTACCAATCCATGATTATTAGCTATGTATTGAACTGAAACATGCAAAAGAAGTGAAATGTGATTTAAATTTAATGCCCTCTGTACTTTGAGGAGTGGCTAGTATTAAGGCCCGTGATTATTTTTTTCGGAGGGGGTTTTAGTCAAAGATTTTTTTTCGGGGGGATTTTACACAAAAAACCTCAAAAAACGTATATACAATTTGTTTATATCCATATTTTATTACGATTTTACAAGTAAAAAAAAAACAGTTCTGGAGGCATTCAAACAGCCCTAAGCCCCTCCCCCACTCTGGGTACGACCTTGGCTAGTCTTTAGGTTGATATAGCTAAGAAACTGACACAGCTTTGTTGTGTATTGGTCTCGGGTGGTTTTCTTTTGCACAGAGTAACAGTATTTTCCGCCTAGTCCAATTAATTTTTTTTTTCATTATGACTAAAAATACCACAATTTATCATAATGTTTTCCAACCAAATATCCGAAATTTGTATTGGCAAGACAAGTTCAGGGATTAAAATTGTTTTAGATTACTCTGGCTAGACCTTTATAACTGTCACTAATTATGATAGGTGGAAATAACGAAGATTTGTTTAAGTCAATCAAACTTTAGCACGTTATTTTATTTATTTCAAAATGACTTGATCGATTTTTTAAGCTAAGTATTAACAAGCCTTGCCACAGGAGTATTGCAAACTTTATATGATTTGGAGGTTCGTGTTTCCCTTTATATATCTAGTAAGATTCAAAAGAGAGCATCTGATTCCTGCTTAAGGACATACGGAAATATAAGAAGTTCAAATTTAACCTTCAACCTTCAAGTCTTCAACTTTTGGCATCTTGTGCACTATTAAAAGAGATTATACGTCTCCCCGCTTGACTTTGAGAATAAATTTCACCGCCTATCATCCTTCCCCCTTTACAGCTAATAGACTTCCTAATTACCTCAGGGAAACCTTCAAATTCATAAGAAATTGCTGGGAGTAGTATCTTTTTTGGAAGTATAATCCGTATAATCCCAATGGGCTCATTATTCAAGTCACTTTTTTGGATCCTATCATTCAGGTAGCTACCAATAATTAAGATTAACGATTTTTTTGTGAGGAAGTTAATTTCTTAGTTTCAGGATAGTCCTATTATCCCCCTGAAAAAATATTTCATATCTTCCATATATTTAATTTTTATGTGTAGGCTTATCTTTATTATCCATTATCTACGCACTTTATTACCCATTAAGTGTAAACAATCAAATTACTTACACTCTTCGCACTAAACGCATGTAGTTTAGATTAAGCAGTTCTCTGTTTATTTTTTTCCTAGTCATTTTGGTGTAATTTGCTCAGCAATCAATATCCAATTAAGGGATTTTCTGGCCAGTCTTAGCCTGAGGCATATTTCCAGCTAGGTGGTGGAAAGTAAGATTACGTAAATCAACAGAACCAAAGTAGAAACTTAATTTGCTCCATAAATTAATATAAAATTACCATTTTGGTTAGAGAGATATGACGCTTGGAAGTGACTAAGCTAAAGAAGAGCTTTTATTTGAAGAGAATTTTGACTTTGTCACTCCTAGCCAAGCCCTGCAAAACTTGTAAATGTTAAAAAAAAATCAACCATAAATGAAATAATTTTAAATCTCGAAGTTTCAGACTGGTCAGTCTCTATTTTCAGACTCTATTTTGAATTTTTAGCACTTAAAAGTTCTTCAAATTCACAATTTTGAAGGCTTCGCACTTAAAAAAAGTTATTTAGTTTTACTTTACTTTTTTTCAATTTCTAAGGGAAAATGAAAGGAACCAGATTGGAAAAATCTTAGATCAGTAAGGTGCTTGTTTTCGATAATCATACAAACTTAGGGAAATATCATCAGTTGGTTTATTTGCACTACTTTTATCGATATATGCTAGATAGACTGTTAAGCAATAATTTTTCTTGCTTTAAGTCTCAAGTTCGCTCTTGACTTCCCTCAGAACACTGTGTTTTATTAAATCAATATTTTCCTGCTTTTAATTTAAATTTAATTTAGAAGTAATACTGCCATGATCTTTTTGATTTTATTTATTTTTTTTGTGGGAGACAGGGCTGTCCCCCTTATATACAGAATAGTTTCCGTTCGTTTTAAGTTTTAACATTGCTCCTTACTTTCAGGTGATTCGTTTTTCAGTCTAAATAAAGGTCCTACCTTCGTAGGTCAATTTTTTGGAAATCAAATGACTAAGAATACTGATAAAACGTAATATGTTCTATTCAGAAATCTATGCAAAATTTTTGTATCTCTCATAAAATTTTTGTGAAATAAGGATACCTCGAATTCCTATTTCGAAAAACAGAAATTTTGATTTATCAAGAATTTCGGGATTAACTTTTTAATATATTTTAGACGTCCAATGCCATGCAAAATAAGGAAAAATATACACTCTTCTACTTCAAAATGAGCTGCACATTAATAAATAATTTCTAAAGTTGTTGCGCATCAATTTCCTTGGCATCCTAGAACTAACCACGCAAGATTTTCCAGGCTTTCAACACCTGAGCAGAATTTCCGTATCTCTCATAAATTTTCGTGAAATTATACCGTATAACCTGGTTTCGAAACACAGAAGTTTCAATTATTTTCAATGGGCCACTTGATACCAACACAATTTCGTACATTTACCATCAACATCAATCAATTCTGACTCTCGGGTCCTAATTACCTTCCTGGTACCACTAAATGCGATAATACTAAGGGTATACCGAAAAAATTTGAAATCTCTGTCAACAAGGAAATGGCAACCGATTTCTACGACTGTGAAGGTATTGTGCTTATGGACCTTTTATAAGGTTGAAGAACTATTACAGAAGTCTATAGTTTTGTAAAATTTATGTACTAGAACAAACCAAAAAAAATAAATAACACATTGTGCCCATATCACTCTTTACTTAGGCAGCACTATTGCCCTGCCTATGAAAGAGGGAAAATATGAAATATATATCTAAATAGGCTACCTCTGTGAACTTCTATCCTCAGCCCAATTTATTTTTTTTCTAACTTTGTTTAACTATTTACTTATAAGTCAAGTCAATTTTTAACTTTGACTTAACTTTCTCTTTCGTTTGGCTTTTTCTACTTAATCCATGCACAAATGGCATTAAGACGCAGCGATTTCTTTCTTCCATTTTCTTTACTTAATTTTTTATTATTTTTAAGGTCTTTACATGAAATACTTGTTGTAGCTGTAAAGGTCCCATTTATTATTACTTCTTTATATTGTTAATTGTCTATTTACTCGACTATTCCAAAAAATCTTCAACTTCTCACCCACCAAAAAAAAATAAATAAATAAAATAAAAATAAAAGAGAAATACTGTCAAAACAGGATTTACTCAAAGGCATAATCATACTCCACTTGTATTGCTGAAAATTACCTTAGCCTAAAATTGGACGGCTCTGTTTAGCCTAAGTTGATTTTTGTCTCACCCGTAGATGCTTTTGTTTTGAATGGCTCATCTACTTCTCCAAGGATTCACAATAGGATAAACCCACACTTGGTGACAAGTTGACTACACGCTGGAGACCACAATAATGGCTTGATTTTGATGTTTTGTCAAGAGCAAGTTCTCTCTTAAATGAAGCCGTAGCCTATCTATTCTATTAACATAATCTCCCGTAGATACAGAACTAGAAAAACGATCAGAAATAATAAAGTGGTTTTCTATAGAAACTTCGTTTCCAGAAAAATGCCACATTTTGAGCAGCAGATAATCATCGAAAATTATTAGAAAAAGGAGAAATTTCCACATATGATTCGTCTCCAAAGTTAATGCATTCAACTTCAGTCTTAGCAAATATCGGCATATTTAAACAATACAGTAATGAATTCCCATCAAAGGATGCAAAGATTTTTTTATGAAGAAAAAGATAATTTTCTTTTGTTCGGATTTACTCTCCAAAAGAAATGGAAGTCAAATCATGTCCTTAGTTTTTTGCTCATTATGCAGTCATACATTTAAATTTTTTCAAATAAGCATCAAAAGAATCATCTCGTATTACACCAAGACTTTATTTCCAGCATTTGAAATTTTTTCTCAGACTTTCTAATAATTGTTCTGCATGTAAATGTGAAATTTTCAAAAGCAGCAAGATCATTCAAAATCAAGACACATTACATATAATTATGAAAGTTACGATGTTTGTGTGCATTATATTACTACCGCCCCTATATATCAAGTGGTGAGTTCTTAGAGGTCTCTATACGGAAAGGTATAGAGTTCTGAGAGGTCATAGAGGTTTCTAGGTGGAATTTGATTCGTCAGCCTTGAACTCACCTAATATCTAAAAACCCGAGAGAAGTAAAGAGACATCAGAGAGAAGTAGAAGTCAGAGATAAGTCCGAGAGAAGTAAAACCAGAGAGAAGTAAAAAGACGGGTTTTGAAATCAAGCCATCGAATTAAGTCATCTTAAATATGATCGAAATTGTTATATGTCAAAAATGATGTGTATTATCACCTTTGATTTTAGGTAGGCTATTAAACAGTCCGTGGTAACGATCTGCTAGTAGGGAGGCGACCCAGCTCAATAATAACCGAAACTCTAAACCAGGGAAGTGTGATACCAATAGATATATCAAAAGAATCGGCTTATTATACTGATTTCGAATATATAAGTTTCATTATGTTTATTCTTACCCATTAAAGGTTAAGAGTCTGAGAAAATTTTGTCTGATTTTCGAAAAAGGGGAAAACCCCCTAAAAGTCATAGAATCATAATGATTCTATGAATAATTCTAAAATGATTCTATCGCTATCAGATTCAGCCTATAAGAAATCCTACAGTACAAATTTCAAGGTTCTATCTGCAATTAAATAAAAAAAACAAATTTTTTTTTTTTAACTGAAAGTAAGGAGCGACATCAAAACTTAAAACGAACAGAAACTATTCCGTATATGAAAGGGGCTGTCCCCTCCTCAATGCCTCGCTCTTTACGCTAAAGTTTTTATTGTTTTAAAACACGAAGTTGTGAGACAGAGTCAAACTTTAGCGTAAAGAGCGAGGCGTTGAGGAGGGGACAGCCCCTTTCAAATACGGAATAATTTCTGTTCGTTTTAATGTCGCTCCTTGCTTTCAGTTAAAAAAAAATTTAATTTTATTTACGAAAGTTTTCATAAGTAATAAATATAAGTAACTTATTACGGATTAACTTACGTAACGAACTTCTATGTTCGAATATTTTGAAATACGTATATTTTACATTAACTTTAGCGTAAAGAACGAGGTATTGACTAGGGGGTGAACACAAACATAAACGTAATAGTTTCTGTTCGTTTTAAGTTTTGATGTTGGAAAGTTGTCAGTTGAAAAGTTTTTCAGTTGAAAACTTGTTTTTTTTATTTAATTTTTGATCGTTTTTTTTTTAATAATGCTGGGAAATTCGGCGCCCCCTTCATAGCAATGTCCCTTCCCCCATGAAATATCATCCATGTAAAGATCCTTCCACGTAACCCCCGATCCACCCACCCCAACCAGAAAAAAATCCCCCCTAAAAACGTCTGTATACTTCCCAATAACCAAGACTATATCTATATGTAGACATCAGGCAAAGTTCATAACTTGCAGCCCTTCCCCCGGGGACTGTGGGGGATTAATTCATCCTCAAAGACATAGTTTTTATATTTTTTTCAACCTTTTGTTTCGACATTTCGTTCGATATTGAATAATATCGTAAAATATTCATTGGGTGACTTTGGGAAAAAATGAGCGTGGGATGGGGCCTAGTTGCCCTCCATTTTTCTCGGTCACTTACAAAGGGCACTAGAACTTTAAATTTCAGTTCGAATGAGTCCTCCCGCAATATTGTAGGACAACTGGGTCGATGCGATCCCCCTGGAAAAAAACAACAACAAAAAATAAATTAACAGGCATCCGTGATCTTTCTTCGGGCAAAAAAAACAAAATTCCACATTTTTGCATATAGAAGCTTGAAATCTCTACTATAGAGTTTTCTGATACGCTGAATTTGATGGTGTGATTTTCATTAAGGTTCTATGACCTTTAGGGGGTATTTGCTCTTCTTGCGAAAATAAAGTAAATTTTCTCAGGCATGTAACTTTTGATGGGTAAGGCTAAACTTGATGAAACTTATATATTTGAAATTTTCATAGCTTCGAAACAACCAAAAATAATTTTTCTTTTCGTTTTTAGAGTTTCGGTAACTACTGAGTCAGTCACTCCTTACTTACAGTTCCTTACCACAGACTGTTTGAAAATGTGGAATTCTGTATTTTTTTTTTTGCCAAAAGAAAGATCACGGATGCACGTTTTTTTCCCCAAGGGGTGATCGTATCAACCCAGTTGTCCTAGAACATTGTGAGAGGGCTCATTCAAACGGGAATTAAAAGTTGTACTGCCCATTTTAAGTGACCAAAAATATTAGAGGGCAACTGGGCCCCCTTCCCCGTCCTTTTTTCCCAAAATAGTTCTATCAAAATTTTGAGATAGCCATTTTGTTGATCATAGTTTAAAGGACCAGTAATTATGCTTTTGGATATAACAAGACCTCCCCCCCTACAGCCCCAAGGGAAAGGTTTTTAAGTTATAAAATTTGCTCATTCTTTAAGCATTACATTTGTTATTGGGAAACATGCATACATTTTTGGGGTGGGGGGGGGGGCGAATTTTCTGCTGAGGGTTTTTTCCACAGGGTAATTCTCCATGGGGAGGGAAGTTTCCAGGGGTTTTCCAGGGGAAGTTTCTCCTGAACTTGTCAGGAGAGATTATACAGTGAGGGAATTTGCCAGAATTCCTGTACAAGATTCTTTTCATATGTCTTGGTTTCTCATTTCTGTCTCAATTTTACGCATGGAGTTGTTAAAGGTAATTGTCAGGGGTAAATTGTCACCGATTGAATTGTCTAAATGATATTTCTGTGGAGAGGGGGATTTCTCTGTGGACATAAAACCAGATTCCCTGGTACTATCTAAAAAACGATCACTAACCTCCGATTGGTCACAGTGCGTGTAGTGGGGGGAGTAGCGCGCCATCTGTGCATTTACGCGCTCAGCAGGTCAGTCGGCATCAAGCCGTAGTCAAGTGAACATCGTACCTGCGCTAGTTTAGTTATTGTGGTAGTTTGAAATGTGTGATGTGCTGCAATAGAAAATCCCACCAAATGTGAAGTGCGTGCTGTTATAAGGTTTTTTACAGCCAAAGGATACTCTGCAGCAGCTATTCATCGTGAGCTTTGTGCCGTGTACGGACCAAAAGTTATGAGTGAAGGAGTTGTCCGTGAATGGGTACGTTTATTTAAAAGTGGACGAGAAAACGTTCATGATGAAGAGAGGAGTGGTAGACCATCCTTGGTGACTGACGAACTCGTTCAGACAGTTGATGCAAAAGTTCGTGAAAATCGACGTTTCATAATGGCGGAGTTGTCTACTGATTTTCCACAGATTTCTAAGACTCTTTTGTATGAGATAGTGACAGCAAGATTGGGTTACCGTAAGTTCTGTGCACGATGGGTGCCCAAAATTCTTACCGACCACCACAAAACTCAAAGAATGGCCTCTGCATTAGACTTTCTGTCACGTTATGAGGACGAAGGAGAACCATTGTTAAACAGAATTGTGACCGGTGACGAAACCTGGATTAGTACGTGAACCCTGAGACAAAAGAACAGTCAAAGATGTGGGCACATTCAGATTCGCCTACCAAACCAAAAAAAGCCCGGAAAGATTTTTCTGCCAGAAAACTGATGGCAACGGTGTTTTGGGATGCCAAAGGGGTGCTGTTGGTTGAATTCATGGAACGTGGGACGACCATTAATCAAGACGTGTACTGTGAAACACTAAAAACATTACGACGGGCTATACAGAACAAACGCCGTGGTATGCTGACTTCTGGTATCGTTTTTTTTCCACGATAACGCCCGTCCTCACTCTGCTCGCAGAACAACAGCCCTTCTTGAGTCCTTCAAGTGGGACGTTTTCAACCATCCACCTTACAGCCCAGATCTGGCGCCAAGCGATTATCACCTCTTCATGCATATGAAGAAATGGCTCGGGTCCCAGCGGTTTGATGACGACGAAGAGCTCAAAGATGCGGTCACAGGCTGGCTCAAGGCACAAGCAGGTGATTTTTATGCAGAAGCAATTTCAAAGCTTGTGAAGAGATACGATAACTGCCTCAATCGTTATGGAGACTATGTCGAAAAATAGTGCAAAGATGTAGTTGTAAGATGTATATATTAAAATATTTTTACTTAACTTGGTGTATTTTTTTCAATCAACCGGAGGTTAGTTTCTGAATTGCCCTCGTAAATAAAAAACAAGTTTAATGATGTTTAATTATAATTTAATACTTAAGAGTTTTGACATGGATAGTAATTGGAAACGTGTGTGTAAGTGTGAGCTATTTTATGATTTGTAAATCCAGCTTACGAGCATATTATAACAAATGATTTGGTAATAATAAAACAAATGGATTTGCAGAATATAATGAAAATGGGGGCTAAAATCCGTCCTTCTAATCATCTAAAACCCTCTGATTAGATTAGTTGGTTAAATAATGATTTAAATGGATTTATTGGTAAGTGGTGCAAAAAAGAGAAGTTTAATAAAAATAGTTTTCAGAATTGGAAAAATTTAATTATTAATAGGGTTAGAAATAAGATATATAATAATGCAAACAATCGTAATAATGAGGTAATTTTCTATAATGCTAAGACAAAAAAAAAGAGATTGCTAATATAAAGAATGATTTTTTAGTTTTGCCTATTGATAAAGCTAATAATAATTTTACAATAATTTGTCAGAAGCTACATGGTGATGTTTTATCGAAGGAGTTAAGTACAACGAATACATATGAAATGGTTCAAGATATTAAAAATAGTTTAATGAAAAGAATAGAAGATATAATTTTAAAAATTTAATACTAAGGTTAATGACAATGATAAAAATTTTTCTTTTAATATATGACGGCAAAATTTCATGAGAATCCCCCGAAACCACGTTTTGTTGCTGGTGCAGCCAGATGCCTTAACAGAATTGTGGCGATTGACCTGTCGTGTGTTTTAGGGAAAATTAAAAATAAATTTAAGGCATATTGCTCGGGCATTAAAAAATTTTCTCATTTTAATCCATATTGGAGCGTTAATAATTCATTCCAACTAATAGATTCTCTGGCTTTAGTTTCAGCCAAAAGAGTGGACTCATTTGATCTTCCTACATCATATACAAATCTACCAATTAACTTAGTATTTGTAAATTTAAAAAAGATTATCAAGAACGCTTTTCTTTTGTCTAATTTGGTTTTTCAAAAAATTGATACTTATAATAGAAAGGCTAGTTATAATAGAAAGGCTAGTTATAATAGAAGGGCTAGAAAGGACTAATTTCTTTAATAGTAGTGATAGTTACAGATGTTATGGCTTAAATATGATTTATGAGTAGAGATGGAGGTGCTACTCCGGGACGAACACATGTGCTGCCATCTACAATTTAGTTTAATGCTGACGGGACATAATTTATTCAAGGATTATCGATCGAGTCTAATCGGGGGGGTGTGTCAAGGTCAATCGATCTGTTGTTGTTTGGCCACGTGCGAATGACATGAGGGGTGATTTACATAATCGATGGGGGAATTATTGATTCACGAGCGTGGGGAATTATGAAACAATATGGTCATAGAGTCCCTAGGGAGAAAGATAACGTAATCGCTCAATGACCTCTTTTTCCAAGATCGATTTATTTGTTGTTTCTATGTGTAATAACTCCGGGACGAAGTTGCACATGCGCATTGAATTCTAACGGGAACAATGTTATTGATCTAGGACTCGAGGGGAAGTGAATTTCCGAGAACTTGATTGCCTAATCGATCGTGAATGTCATGGTGTCCAGAAATAGTATTTGTTGTTGTTGCTCTCGCCCAAATGTTATGACATTCCCGGAAACAGTTAGATCACGTGTTTCCTTCTAAGCCAATCAGAGGGCTTGTTTACATAACAATTCGCCCTTGAGATTTCGTATATAATGGACATGCAATGTGATTAAATTATCAGAAAGTATTTTGACACCGTGTAAACAACTAAAATGGATAATATTGATGAATTAGAAGCCTTGGCAACTACAATTTACCATGTAAGTTCCGTTTTATTTTCAAATTATTTTCCTTGGACATCCTCCAGTATGTTCAGCTAAAACGTAAATATATTCCTTTACCCCAAACCCCCCCCCCCCACATACAATACAAACATCATTATACTCACTAGGAAAACGTAAATATATTCTTTTTACCCTCGAAACCTACCCCCCCACCATTGTTTTACAATCAAATTCTCGCAAAAAGAAATAATTATCCTTCCTTCTATATTTCCAGCTAAAGCGATCACTGACTTCTGTCAATTTATAATGAAAATGCCGCTCTGTTTTGACACAAGACTCCAATGTGAGGTCTATAATTAGCTATCACCCTTTCCGGCTTACAAACACGGTCAATGGAACTATTCTTCCGTCAAATTAAAACGATTTTAGGCAATAATTAAGCTAGGCCTATGCAACCTGTATAGAAGTAGAGAAACAAGTTATTTTCGAATTATGGTCTAACAATATCCCCCTCCCTCCCCCATTGTCTTACAACCCCAAATTCTCGCAAAAAGAAATATCATTTTGATAAATTCCTTCCCTCTATATTTCCAGCTAAATCCCCCCATCCCCACCACTCTAATACAAACATCACTTTGCAATGAAAAACGAAAATATATTCTTTTACCATCGAAAGCTAACCACCGCAAAAAGAAATACATTTTCTCAAATTTATTCTTTCTCTGTGATACCCGTCGCTATTAAGCCGCTAACTTGACAATACATTTCCGCAAGCATATAATTACTTTGTCACCCTTTTTCCGGTTTTGTTTACAAACGCGGTCAAGTCAATGGAACTATTCTTCTGTCAAATTAAAACAGTTTTAAGCAAAAAGAGATTGCTGTATATTAACTTGTATTTGTCAGAGAGCCGGTGAAAGAGATTATTTTCAAATTAAGTTTAACAATATATTTAGAACATTATGTGAAAGGAGGGGGGGGGGGTCAATACATTGCTTCTAACAGCTTCGTTGTAAGTAAATTATGTGAAGGGGGAGGGCAATACCCTCAATTCTACCGCCATCAGTGTAAAATGAAAACAAACAGTGCGGGGCTAGAAAAAGTCTTTGGGAGTTGCATGAAGCTAATATTATGTATAAATTGAATAGCATTTTAACCTATGTTTGCAAAATATAGGCCTACATGTCGATGGATTAACGATCTATTTTAAAGCCTATAGACCGGAAAATTTAATATTTTTCTAAATGGTAAAAATAGAAACAATGATTCCTACCCTATGGCTATAGACTACTGATTGTCTAATAAAAACGTTTGATTTCTAAGCCTAATATATTTCTCGCGAAATTTTTACTTTTTGCTTTACTGAAAAGAGATAAATGTTTCTTACTTCAGTGTCTAACCATTTCTCTTCGAAATTTAGCGATTTTAGCTATAACCATTTTCCTAAATTTAGGGGAGGGGGCGTGAATCCATGATTTTTGTTGGGGGGGTGGTTAGCACTTTTAATAGTGACAAAATAGAAATGACAAGATAATTGTTTCTTACTTCAGTGTCTAACCATTTCTCTTCGAAATTTAGCGATTTTAGCTATAACAATTTTCCTAAATTTAGGGGAGGGGGCGTGAATCCATGATTTTTGTTGTTGGGTGGGGGTTGGGGTTTTTGTTTGCTGTTGGGGAGGGGTTAGCACTTTTAATAGTGACAAAATAGAAATGAAATTTAATTTTAAACACTTTTTTTTCAGATATAATAATGTTTGGTGTGATTGACACAGAATATATTGGTCTGAAATATTCCGCAACTGGCATTATATTCGAAGCAGCTTTCTTACTCCTAGACAATCAACGACGTGAAATTCATTGCTATAAATGGAACATCAGATACAATATGTATAAGTACGAGAAAAACAGATGGAGTCCAACACTAAATTTTATAAATCGAAATGGCTTTTACGCTAAAACCATACGACCACATAATGAAAATGGCTATGAAATAAAACATGTACAAGAGGAAATTCAGGAAATATGCAGTTTTTTCGGTGTGCAAGCTGTTTATGTTAAGGGAAACGTGCCAACTGATAAACTCTTACTAGAAAAAATGTGATAAAAACATAGCATTATTCAATTTAGAAGACTTCAAATGTGAGAAATACCTGCATTCAGTCCATGACCCAGAAGATGAAGTTAGATATTTCGCTAAATGGATACCCGAAAAGATACCTGACATGGAAAAATGCATCAGATATCCAAAGTCCTAAACTTGCTCCTCCTCATATCAAATGGATTAAGCTTCTTTTTTTTAAATATGTCATTATTTTTTTTCAAGTGTTTTAAATATGTTTAAGCAATAAATATCTTAAGCCTCAACCGTTTTTATTCTTTAGAATAGTCCATCGCCATGAAAATTATACTTTCAGATTCAACATGTCAGGGAACACACTTTCAAGTTCAGCATGTTGGAGAACCCTAAATAGTCACCCCTAAAAGGTAAGTTGACCCTAAAAGGTTAAAGAATTTTTCTGAAATTATCTTAAGCCTGAGACGTTTTTATTCTTTAGAATAGTCCATCGCCATGAAAATTAGACTTTTAGATTCAACATGTCAGGGAACACACTTTCAAGTTCAGCATGTTGGAGAACCCTAAATAGTCACCCCTAAAAAGGTAAGTTAACCCTAAAAGGTTAAAGAATTTTTCTGAAATTACACTTTCAGATCCAGTAGGTCAGGGAACACACTTTCAGGTTCAGCATGTAGGAGAACCCTAAATGCTCATCCATAAAAAGGTAAGTTAACCCTAAAAGGTTAAAGAATTTTTTCTGAAATTACACTTTCAGATCCAGTATGTCAGGGAACACACTTTCAGGTTCAGCATGTAGGAGAACCCTAAATGCTCATCCATAAAAAGGTAAGTTAACCCTAAAAGGTTAAAGAATTTTTCTGAAATTATCTTAAGCCTGAGACGTTTTTATTCTTTAGAATAGTCCATCGCCACGAAAATTAGACTTTCAGATTCAACATGCCAGGGAACACACTTTCAAGTTCAGCATGTTGGAAAACCTAAATAGTCATCCATAAAAAGGTAAGTTAACCCTAAAAGGTTAAAGAATTTTTCTGAAATTATCATAAGCCTGAGACGTTTTTTATTCTTTAGAATAGTCCATCGCCACGAAAATTAGACTTTCAGATTCAACATGCCAGGGAACACACTTTCAAGTTCAACATGTTGGAGAACCCTAAATAGTTATCCATAAACAGGTAAGTTAACCCTAAAAGGTTAAAGATTTTTCTGAAATTATCTTAAGCCTGAGACGTTTTTATTCTTTAGAATAGTCCATCGCCACGAAAATTAGACTTTCAAATTCAACATGCCAGGGAACACACTTTCAAGTTCAACATGTTGGAGAACCCTAAATAGTCATCCAAAAAAAGGTAAGTTAACCCTAAAAGGTTAAAGAATTTTTCTGAAATTACACTTTCAGATCCAGTATGTCAGGGAACACACTTTCAGGTTCAGCATGTAGGAGAACCCTAAATGCTCATCCCTAAAAAGGTAAGTTAACCCTAAATGGTTAAAGAATTTCTCTATTTATGCAGCGTTTCAACTAGCTATGGCTAAGTTTGTTAAAGACAAGCTATTTTCTTGCGAAAACACACAAACTCAGAAAAAAATGTTCAATGTTCCTTTAGTACCTACGCAATTAGGCTGAAATGAAGATATTTATGCAGAGTTTCGACTAGCTGTGGCTAAGTTTGCTAAAGACAAGCTATTTTCTTGCGAAAACACACAAAATCAGAAAAATGTTCAATGTTCCTTTAGTACCTACGCAATTAGGTTTAAATGAAGATATTTATGCAGAGTTTCAACTAGCTATGGCTAAGTTTGATAAAGACAAGCTATTTTCTCGCGAAAACACACAAACTCAGAAAAAATGTTCAATGTTCCTTTAGTACCTACGCAATTAGACTAAAAATGAAGATATTTATGCAGAGTTTCAACTAGCTATGGCTAAGTTTGCTAAAGACAAGCTATTTTCTTGCGAAAACACACAAAATCAGACAAAAAAAATGTTCAATGTTCCTTTAGTACCTACGCAATTAGGTTTAAATGAAGATATTTATGCAGAGTTTCAACTAGCTATGGCTAAGTTTGATAAAGACAAGCTATTTTCTCGCGAAAACACACAAAATCAGAAAACAAAATGTTCAATGTTCCTTTAGTACCTACGCAATTAGACTAAAAATGAAGATATTTATGCAGAGTTTCAACTATCTATGGCTAAGTTTGCTAAAGACAAGCTATTTTCTTGTGAAAACACACAAAATCAGAAAAAATGATCAATGTTCCTTTAGTACCTACGCAATTAGACTAAAAATGAAGATATTTATGCAGAGTTTCAACTAGCTATGGCTAAGTTTGCTAAAGACAAGCTATTTTCTTGCGAAAACACACAAAATCAGAAAAAATGTTCAGTGTTCCTTTAGTACATACACAATTAGGCTAAAAATGAAGATATTTATGCACAGTTTCAACATACACACACACAAAAAACTTACACACAACAAAAACTCACACACACATGCACAAAAACTTACGCACACACACACACACACAAAACTTACACACACACACACGAAAACTTACACACACACGCCAAAACTTACACACACAAAAACATGCATACACACACACACACACACACACACACACACACACACACACACACACACACACACACACACACACACACACACACACACACACACACACACACACACACACAAACACACACAAACTTACAAACACACACAAAAACTTACACCCACACACAAAAGCTTGGACACACAAAAACTTACACACACACACACACAAAAACTCACACCCACATGCAAAAACTTACATGCACACAAAACCTTACATGCACACAAAAACCTACACACACACACAAAAACTTACACACACGCACAAAAACTTACACACACACACACAAAAACTTACACACACACACACACACACACACACAAAACTTACACCCACACGCAAAAACTTACATGCACACAAAAACTTACATGCACATAAAAACTTACACACACAAAAACTTACACACACACGCACAAAAACTTACACACACACACAAAAACTTACACACACACACACGAAAACTTACGCACACACACACGAAAACTTACACACACACACACACACCAAAACTTACACACACACAAAAACTTACACACTTACCATATCACAGTTACATTGTCTTAATTTTTCAAATTTCATTTTGAATTTCTGTCGTGAAATGCAAGAATTGGAATATTTCAGTAGTGACTTGTTGTGCTTTACCTTCTCACAGTTACATTCTCTTGATTTTTCGAAGTTCATTTTGAATTTCTGTCATGAAATGCAAGAGTTGGAAAATTGGGGTCATAGTCCACCAGATCGAATGGTGGAAATCCACTAACTCAGTATTGGGGTCCCAGTCCACCAGCCTGAACGGTGGAAATTCACTAGCTCAGAATTGGGGTCTTAGTCCACCAGCCTGAATGGTGGAAATCCACTAGCTCAATATTGGGGTCTCAGCCCACCAGGCTGAATGGTGGAAATTCACTGTTTAAGTTAGATTAGGTCAACTTATCATGAGCGTTCATGATAAGTTAACCTAACCTTTTCTGGTGAGTATGGTTAGGTTAGGCTAGATTAAGTTAGGTTAGGTTAAGTTAGGTTAGGTTAGCCCAATGTACGCTTCACTTAGGTTAGCCTAAGTTAGGTGAGAGACATGCAAAAAGTTAGGTGTATGATTAGGTTAGGTTAGGATAGATTAAATTAGGTTAGGTTAAGTTAGGTTAGACTAGGTTAGCCTACGTACACGCGTGAATTTCTGTCTTGAAATGCAAGAGTTGGAAAATTGGGGTCTTAGTCCACCAGCCTGAATGGTGGAAATCTACTAGCTCAATATTGGGGTCTCAGTCCACCAGTCTGAATGATGGAAATTCACTGTTTAAGTTAGGTTAGGTTAACTTATCATGAGCGCTCATGATAAGTTAACCTAACCTTTTCCGGCGAGTATGGTTAGTTTAGGCTAGATTATGTTAGGTTAGGTTAAGTTAGGTTAGGTTAGCCCATGTATGCTTCACTTAGGTTAGCTTAGGTTAGGTGAGAGACAGGCAAAAAGTTAGGCGTATGATTAGGTTAGGTTAGGTTAGATTAGGTTAGATTAAGTTAGGTTAGGCTAGGTTAGCCTACGTACGCGCGCGTACGTAGGCTAACCTAGCCTACCCTAACTTAATCTAACCTGATCTAACCTAACCTAACCTAATCATACGCCTAACTTTTTGCCTGTCTCTCACCTAACCTAAGCTAACCTAAGTGAAGCATACATGGGCTAACCTAACCTAACTTAACCTAACCTAACATAATCTAGCCTAACCTAACCATACTCGCCGGAAAAGGTTAGGTTAACTTATCATGAGCGCTCATGATAAGTTAACCTAACCTAACTTAAACAGTGAATTTCCATCATTCAGACTGGTGGACTGAGACCCCAATATTGAGCTAGTGGATTTCCACCATTCAGGCTGGTGGACTAAGACCCCAATTTTCCAACTCTTGCATTTCAAGACAGAAATTCACGCGTGTACGTAGGCTAACCTAGTCTAACCTAATTCAACCTAACCTAATTTAATCTATCCTAACCTAACCTAATCATACACCTAACTTTTTGCATGTCTCTCACCTAACTTAGGCTAACCTAAGTGAAGCGTACATTGGGCTAACCTAACCTAACTTAACCTAACCTAACTTAATCTAGCCTAACCTAAACCATACTCACCAGAAAAGGTTAGGTTAACTTATCATGAACGCTCATGATAAGTTGACCTAATCTAACTTAAACAGTGAATTTCCACCATTCAGCCTGGTGGGCTGAGACCCCAATATTGAGCTAGTGGATTTCCACCATTCAGGCTGGTGGACTAAGACCCCAATTCTGAGCTAGTGAATTTCCACCGTTCAGGCTGGTGGTGGACTGGGACCCCAATACTGAGTTAGTGGATTTCCACCATTCGATCTGGTGGACTATGACCCCAATTTTCCAACTCTTGCATTTCATGACAGAAATTCAAAATGAACTTCGAAAAATCAAGAGAATGTAACTGTGAGAAGGTAAAGCACAACAAGTCACTACTGAAATATTCCAATTCTTGCATTTCACGACAGAAATTCAAAATGAAATTTGAAAAATTAAGACAATGTAACTGTGATATGGTAAGTGTGTAAGTTTTTGTGTGTGTGTGTAAGTTTTGGTGTGTGTGTGTGTGTGTAAGTTTTCGTGTGTGTGTGCATAAGTTTTCGTGTGTGTGTGTGTAAGTTTTTGTGTGTGTGTGTAAGTTTTTGTGCGTGTGTGTGTAAGTTTTTGTGTGTGTAAGTTTTTGTGTGCATGTAAGTTTTTGTGTGCATGTAAGTTTTTGCGTGTGGGTGTAAGTTTTGTGTGTGTGTGTGTGTAAGTTTTTGTGTGTCTAAGCTTTTGTGTGTGTAAGTTTTGACGTGTGTGTGTGTAAGTTTTCGTGTGTGTGTGTGTGTGTGTGTGTGTGTGTAAGTTTTTGTGTGCATGTAAGTTTTCATGTGCATGTGTAAGTGTGTGTGTGTGTGTGTGTGTGTGTGTGTGTGTGTGTGTGTGTGTGTGTGTGTGTGTGTGTGTGTGTGTGTGTGTGTGTGTGTGTGTGTGTGTGTGTGTGTGTGTGTGTGTGTGTGTGTGTGTGTGTGTGTGTGTGGTGTGTGTGTGTGTGTGTGTGTGTGTGTGTGTGTGTGTGTGTGTGTGTGTGTGTGTGTGTGTGTGTGTGTGTGTGTGTGTGTAAGTTTTTGTGTGTGTGTGTGTAAGTTTTTGTGCATGTGTGTAAGTTTTTGTGTGTGTGTAGGTTTTTGTGTGCATGTAAGTTTTTTGTGTGCATGTAAGTTTTTGCATGTGGGTGTAAGTTTTTGTGTGTGTGTGTGTACGTTTTTGTGTGTCTAAGCTTTTGTGTGTGGGTGTAAGTTTTTGTGTGTGTGTTTGCAAGTTGTGTGTGTGTTTGTGTGTGTGTGTGTGTGTGTGTGTGTATGTTTGTGTGTGTGTGTGTGTGTGTGTGTGTGTGTGTGTGTGTGTGTGTGTGTGTGTGTGTGTGTGTGTGTGTGTGTGTGTGTGTGTGTGTGTGTGTGTGTGTGTGTGTATGCAAGTTTTTGTGTGTGTAAGTTTTGGCGTGTGTGTGTAAGTTTTCGTGTGTGTGTGTGTAAGTTTTGTGTGTGTGTGTGTGTGTGCGTAAGTTTTTGTGCATGTGTGTGTGAGTTTTTTTGTTGTGTGTAAGTTTTTTTTGTGTGTGTGTGTGTGTGTGTGTGTGTATGTTGAAACTGTGCATAAATATCTTCATTTTTAGCCTAATTGTGTATGTACTAAAGGAACACTGAACATTTTTTTCTGATTTTGTGTGTTTTCGCAAGAAAATAGCTTGTCTTTAGCAAACTTAGCCATAGCTAGTTGAAACTCTGCATAAATATCTTCATTTTTAGTCTAATTGCGTAGGTACTAAAGGAACATTGATCATTTTTTCTGATTTTGTGTGTTTTCACAAGAAAATAGCTTGTCTTAGCAAACTTAGCCATAGATAGTTGAAACTCTGCATAAATATCTTCATTTTTAGTCTAATTGCGTAGGTACTAAAGGAACATTGAACATTTTTTTTTCTGATTTTGTGTGTTTTCGCGAGAAAATAGCTTGTCTTTATCAAACTTAGCCATAGCTAGTTGAAACTCTGCATAAATATCTTCATTTAAACCTAATTGCGTAGGTACTAAAGGAACATTGAACATTTTTTCTGATTTTGTGTGTTTTCGCAAGAAAATAGCTTGTCTTTAGCAAACTTAGCCATAGCTAGTTGAAACTCTGCATAAATATCTTCATTTTTTAGTCTAATTGCGTAGGTGCTAAGGAACATTGAACATTTTTTCTGAGTTTTGTGTGTTTTCGCGAGGAAAATAGCTTGTCTTTATCAAACTTAGCCATAGCTAGTTGAAACTCTGCATAAATATCTTCATTTAACCTAATTGCGTAGGTACTAAAGGAACATTGAACATTTTTTCTGATTTTGTGTGTTTTCGCAAGAAAATAGCTTGTCTTTAGCAAACTTAGCCACAGCTAGTTGAAACTCTGCATAAATATCTTCATTTAAGCCTAATTGCGTAGGTACTAAAGGAACATTGAACATTTTTTCTGAGTTTGTGTGTTTTTGCAAGAAAATAGCTTGTCTTTAACAAACTTAGCCATAGCTAGTTGAAACTCTGCATAAATAGAGAAATTCTTTAACCATTTAGGGTGAACTTACCTTTTTAGGGATGAGCATTTAGGGTTCTCCTACATGCTGAACCTGAAAGTGTGTTCCTGACATACTGAATCTGAAAGTGTAATTTCAGAAAAATTCTTTAACCTTTTAGGGTTAACTTACCTTTTTTTGGATGACTATTTAGGGTTCTCCAACATGTTGAACTTGAAAGTGTGTTCCCTGGCATGTTGAATTTGAAAGTCTAATTTTCGTGGCGATGGACTATTCTAAAGAATAAAAACGTCTCAGGCTTAAGATAATTTCAGAAAAATTCTTTAACCTTTTAGGGTTAACTTACCTATTTATGGATAACTATTTAGGGTTCTCCAACATGTTGAACTTGAAAGTGTGTTCCCTGGCACGTTGAATCTGAAAGTCTAATTTTCGTGGCGATGGACTATTCTAAAGAATAAAAACGTCTCAGGCTTATGATAATTTCAGAAAAATTCTTTAACCTTTTAGGGTTAACTTACCTTTTTATGGATGACTATTTAGGGTTCTCCAACATGCTGAACTTGAAAGTGTGTTCCCTGGCATGTTGAATCTGAAAGTCTAATTTTCGTGGCAATGGACTATTCTAAAGAATAAAAACGTCTCAGGCTTAAGATAATTTCAGAAAAATTCTTTAACCTTTTAGGGTTAACTTACCTTTTTATGGATGAGCATTTAGGGTTCTCCTACATGCTGAACCTGAAAGTGTAGTCCCTGACATACTGGATCTGAAAGTGTAATTTCAGAAAAATTCTTTAACCTTTTAGGGTTAACTTACCTTTTTATGGATGAGCATTTAGGGTTCTCCTACATGCTGAACCTGAAAGTGTGTCCCTGACATACTGGATCTGAAAGTGTAATTTCAGAAAAATTCTTTAACCTTTTAGGGTTAACTTACCTTTTTATGGATGACTATTTAGGGTTCTCCAACATGCTGAACTTGAAAGTGTGTTCCCTGGCATGTTGAATCTAAAAGTCTAATTTTCGTGGCGATCGACTATTCTAAAGAATAAAAAACGTCTCAGGCTTAAGATAATTTCAGAAAAATTCTTTAACCTTTTAGGGTTAACTTACCTTTTTAGGGTGACTATTTAGGGTTCTCCAACATGCTGAACTTGAAAGTGTGTTCCCTGACATGTTGAATCTAAAAGTCTAATTTTCATGGCGATGGACTATTCTAAAGAATAAAAAACGTCTCAGGCTTAAGATAATTTCAGAAAAATTCTTTAACCTTTTAGGGTTAACTTACCTTTTTAGGGGTGACTATTTAGGGTTCTCCAACATGCTGAACTTGAAAGTGTGTTCCCTGACATGTTGAATCTGAAAGTATAAATTTCATGGCGATGGACTATTCTAAAGAATAAAAACGGTTGAGGCTTAAGATATTTATTGCTTAAACATATTTAAAACATTTGAAAAAAAATAATGACATATTTAAAAAAAAGAAGCTTAATCCATTTGATATGAGGAGGAGCAAGTTTAGGACTTTGGATATCTGATGCATTTTTCCATGTCAGGTATCTTTTCCGGTATCCATTTAGCGAAATATCTAACTTCATCTTCTGGGTCATGGACTGAATGCAGGTATTTCTCACATTTGAAGTCTTCTAAATTGAATAATGCTATGTTTTTATCACATTTTTCTAGTAAGAGTTTATCAGTTGGCACGTTTCCCTTAACATAAACAGCTTGCACACCGAAAAAAAAAAACTGCATATTTCCTGAATTTCCTCTTGTACATGTTTTATTTTCATAGCCATTTTCATTATGTGGTCGTATGGTTTTAGCGTAAAAGCCATTTCGGTTTATAAAATTTAGTGTTGGACTCCATCTGTTTTTCTCGTACTTATACATATTGTATCTGATGTTCCATTTATAGCAATGAATTTCACGTCGTTGATTGTCTAGGAGTAAGAAAGCTGCTTCGAATATAATGCCAGTTGCGGAATATTTCAGACCAATATATTCTGTGTCAATCACACCAAACATTATTATATCTGAAAAAAAAAAAGTGTTTAAATTAAATTTCATTTCTATTTTGTCACTATTAAAAGTGCTAACCCCCTCCCCAACAAAAAATCATGGATTCACGCCCCCTCCCCTAAATTTAGGAAAATTGTTATAGCTAAAATCGCTAAATTTCGAAGAGAAATGGTTAGACACTGAAGTAAGAAACAATTATCTTGTCATTTCTATTTTGTCACTATTAAAAGTGCTAACCACCCCCCCAACAAAAAATCATGGATTCACGCCCCCCCCTAAATTTAGGAAAATTGTTATAGCTAAAATCGCTAAATTTCGAAGAGAAATGGTTAGACACTGAAGTAAGAAACATTTATCTCTTTTCAGTAAAGCAAAAAGTAAAAATTTCGCGAGAAATATATTAGGCTTAGAAATCAAACGTTTTTATTAGACAATCAGTAGTCTATAGCCATAGGGTAGGAATCATTGTTTCTATTTTTACCATTTAGAAAAATATTAAATTTTCCGGTCTATAGGCTTTAAAATAGATCGTTAATCCATCGACATGTAGGCCTATATTTTGCAAACATAGGTTAAAATGCTATTCAATTTATACATAATATTAGCTTCATGCAACTCCCAAAGACTTTTCTAGCCCCGCACTGTTTGTTTTCATTTTACACTGATGGCGGTAGAATTGAAGGTATTGCCCTCCCCCTTCACATAATTTACTTACAACGAAGCTGTTAGAAGCAATGTATTGACCCCCCCCCCTCCTGTCACAAATGTTCTAAATATATTGTTAAACTTAATTTGAAAATAATCTCTTTCACCGGCTCTCTGACAAATACAAGGTTAATATACAGCAATCTCTTTTTGCTTAAAACTGTTTTAATTTGACAGAAGAATAGTTCCATTGACTTGACCGCGTTTGTAAACAAAACCGGAAAAAGGGTGACAAAGTAATTATATGCTTGCGGAAATGTATTGTCAAGTTAGCGGCTTAATAGCGACGGGTGTCACAGAGAAAGAATAAATTTGAGAAAATGTATTTCTTTTTGCGGTGGTTAGCTTTCGATGGTAAAAGAATATATTTTCGTTTTCATTGCAAAGTGATGTTTGTATTAGAGTGGTGGGGGTGGGGGGATTTAGCTGGAAATATAGAGGGAAGGAATTTATCAAAATGGTATTTCTTTTTGCGAGAATTTGGGGTTGTAAGACAATGGGGGAGGGAGGGGGATATTGTTAGACCATAATTCGAAAATAACTTGTTTCTCTACTTCTATACAGGTTGCATAGGCCTAGCTTAATTATTGCCTAAAATCGTTTTAATTTGACGGAAGAATAGTTCCATTGACCGTGTTTGTAAGCCGGAAGGGGTGATAGCTAATTATAGACCTCACATTGGAGTCTTGTGTCAAAACAGAGCGGCATTTTCATTATAAATTGACAGAAGTCAGTGATCGCTTTAGCTGGAAATATAGAAGGAAGGATAATTATTTCTTTTTGCGAGAATTTGATTGTAAAACAATGGTGGGGGGGGGGGGGTAGGTTTCGAGGGTAAAAAGAATATATTTACGTTTTCCTAGTGAGTATAATGATGTCTGTATTGTATGTGGGGGGGGGGGGGGGTGGGGTAAAGGAATATATTTCCGTTTTAGCTGAACATACTGGAGGATGTCCAAGGAAAATAATTTTGAAAATAAAACGGAACTTACATGGTAAATTGTAGTTGCCAAGGCTTCTAATTCATCGATATTATCCATTTTAGTTGTTTACACGGTGTCAAAATACTTTCTGATAATTTAATCACATTGCATGTCCATTATATACGAAATCTCAAGGGCGAATTGTTATGTAAACAAGCCCTCTGATTGGCTGAGAAGGAAACACGTGATCTAACTGTTTCCGGGAATGTCATAACATTTGGGCGAGAGCAACAACAACAAATACTATTTCTAGACACCATGACATTCACGATCGATTATGCAATCAAGTTCTCGGAAATTCACTTCCCCCTCGAGTCCTAGATCAATAACATTGTTCCCGTTAGAATTCAATGCGCATGTGCAACTTCGTCCCGGAGTTATTACACATAGAAACAACAAATAAATCGATCTTGGAAAAGGAGGTCATTGAGCGATTACGTAATCTTTCTCCCTAGGGACTCTATGACCATATTGTTTCATAATTCCCCACGCTCGTGAATCAATAATTCCCCCATCGATTATGTAAATCACCCCTCATGTCATTCGCACGTGGCCAAACAACGACAGATCGATTGACCTTGACACACCCCCCCGATTAGATTCGATCGATAATCCTTGAATAAATTATTTCCCGTCAGCATTAAACTAAATTGTAGATGGCAGCACATGTGTTCGTCCCGGAGTAGCACCTCCATCTCTACTTTTATGATTTACTATAATTTATTTTATTTAATACTCTTATAAAATTTAACGGTAATCTTTATAAGCAAAGTATTGAAATTCCTATGGGGGGTAATGCTAGTCCATTTATAGCGGACCTCTTTTTAAGCAATTTAGAATATGAATTAAAGTTTGATAAAAAAAGAACCCAGGTAATATAAAATATTTGCTTTCAAATAATAAAAGATATTTCGATGACCTTATGATTGATAAAAAGAACCTTAGTAATATAGAATATTTGCTTTCAAATAATAAAAGATGTTTAGATGACCTTCTGGTGATAAATTGTACAGAGTTTTTAGAGATTTCGAATAAGATATACCCACCAAAGTTAAATCTGGACCACAGCAATGGGAAAGGCAATTATGACCATTTTCTAGATTTAAATATTAATGTTTCGGCTAATAAAACATTAGTCTTTAAAATAGATAATAAAACAGATGATTTTAATAATGAAATATTCTTCCTCTTCAGAGGCAACAAAATAAAGCTCTGTGTCTATTGAAAAATTGCCTGCCTAGCCCGTTTTCTTACCCTGGTAAATCGTCAACAAAAAGTATATGTTAAATTTTAAATATCCTTCCACCGGATCTTTTCTCTTCTTTCCATTCTGTTCTTTATATGATTAAACACGTTCAAGGTCTTTTGCCTAAGTATTTTTATTTGCATAATAATTTTTTTCAGGATGATAATCAGGTTTTGCATGCATATTGGACCCATGTCAGTTCTTTTGTCGGTCAGGCTTTAATAAAATCTGAAAGGTCCCGTTTTTCACCAAGAAATAGTATTATATGTAATTGGAATAAATTTCATAGTTTTATAGATTTGAATAATTCGTTGGTTAATAATAAAATTAGATTAATGAATCACCTAATCAGCAATTATTAATTTGATTTATTTTCTGGGGTGGATGCTCCTCATTTCACTTTATTTATTTGGTTATTTTGATTTTATTCGGATTTTGTTTGTTGTTACCGTACGGAGAGTTGAAGAGCAATCTTTTTATTCCAGTATCTGGATATAGTATTATTTATTTATTGTTGAGTGTATATAAACCCACACACGAGTTATTCTCACTGTGGGTCATTAATTTGATAGTTTTGTCAAAACATTTTTTTATTGATTAATAAAGAACTTGAACTTGAACATTTATTTTAAAAGTAGAAGTCAAATACAAATAGCGACGAAGACCATACTGCCTTTCCATCATAGACAAATAAGTAGAACAACAGGGAAATTTTTATACAAGACAGTGGAACGCAACTTTAAATGAATATTTCGACCCAATATCCAAGGGCCGTCCTCAGCAAAACAGACGAAGAGAATAAAAACAATAGAAAAGAAACTTACATTAAAATTCAAACATTAAAACTGAAAGTTTTTTTTTTAAATGTTTTAAAACAGCCCTAATATCATTACTTCAAGGAAGTTCAACCAGGACTGGTACTCCAAACGAAGTGGACAGAGAACAATTCATTCAGATGGAATTAAAGTACTTACAGACAAGCTTTTAAAGCTAATTTCGCCTTCTTGGCAGCCAGCCTAGATGGTCTATTCGTAATAGGTTGAGTGAAGTTATTTACTGGTTTTTTAATATAATTAGTTAAATCATTTTTAATTAAATTTGTGTATAGGGCATTAAGCGAATATTCCCCAAATCTCTATTTAAAGAAATATTACTATTTATTTTGATTTGAATTTTAATTGCCTCTCGAACAACCTGTTTTGTGCCTAAATCATTGCTAATAAGGCGAGTATCTTCAAAAAGCATTTTATGACTAGGGTTATCATATATGTGACTGCTTAAAGCAGAATCAAAGGAAGTATTTGTACTATTAGAATTTAAATCTTTAGTTATATCATCTTTGTGTTGTTGCAGGCGTTTTTCTAAATTTTGATGGGTTCTACCAACATAAAAATGGCCACAGTCACATGGTATTTGATAAACCCCTCTCTGGCGAGTAACTGGGGTTATATCTTTACCAAAATTTAAGAAATTCATGATTTTAAAATTATTTGTAAATACGACATAAAAATTATTTTGTGTGCAAACTATTTTTAAACTTGCAGTGACTTTTGGAATATATGGAAGGTAAATTATATTTGAGGGCTTGACGGGAACATCACATTGCAAAAGACCCTTAATTTTACGGGAGTGTCTTGCCAATCTTCGGCTAATTGTATTGTTAATAAAGACAATAGGATAACCGTTTCCAAAGAGTATGTCTCTAATAAAATTAAAAAAAAAAAAAAAAAAAAAAAAAATTCCCTGTTGTTCTACTTATTTGTTTAAGAAGTCAAATACTTAGCTATAAATTAATCGTAAGAGTTTTTTCCACCAATAAGCTTGCTTGGCAATTTAAGAAGCTTAGTATTCAATGTAATGAACTTTTAAATAAGTATAATAAAAATTATCAAGTTTTTTTGAACGATATTTTGATGTAACTTGTTGGAAATATTTTTTCTCTTCCCTATATTTTTTGAATTTAGAGTTTTTTTCGACTTAAGCAGGTGCCTAGTTGCAGAAGATAGGTTGAAATTAGTTCTTAGAATTTTAGCATAAAAGTGAGTGGGTATTTGTTGACAGTTGATGCTATGCAATTATGGAGGTAAACTGGCTAAAGTGCTATTCTTTCAGATTTGGGTAGTTTTTACTTTGAATCAGTTCTAGGTGAGTGGTGGTGAATGAAGCTTTGAAAGTTTTTTGGGGGTATTTTTATATTTTAGGTATTGTATTTTTCATATATTTCACTTAGGTGACACTGCTTAGGGGTATGCCATATGGTTCTATGGCAGGCACGCTCATTTGCCTGGGTTATCAAATTTAAGCACCAAAACCTGTATGGGCAAGTGAGTTTTCCTCTGAGGAGCCTTGATATGAGGTGATATCTTGGGGAATATTAAGTTTTGAAGACTTAAGGTGCCTTGGCTTGGTTTTGGGACAATAATTTACATTTATTAATATTGAATTTGCTCTATTTTGGACATTACTTTTGGATTATTGGTTTGGATTTACTGTTTTGTCCTAAGTGATGATTTTATTCAAATGCTAAGACTAAGACCTTGTTCAAATGCTCATTTATCTCAGTTACTAAATTAGGAAGACAGTTTTTTTTTTGTTTTTATTTATTTTATTTTTTTTGACCAAGTAATTACCTGTAATACTCTAATATGATTTCAGGTGGGATCTAGTGCAGACGGAGGAATTGTATTTAATTTTTTCCCTGACAGACTGTAAGCCTGATCCAGGTGTTAACCTTATGCGGATAATTATTTCGGGATTTTGTTTTGATTTTGATTGTTAGAATCGTCTTATGGTTAATGGAAATGGGTTTGACTTTCAGATATGGCTTTGATTTTGTTTGGTATGACGTTTTGGTTTTATTGATTGATATTTTAATGATTAAAAAGAATAATAGTAACATTCAAGGCGGTCTATCGGATATTGGTAAGTGTATTAGTCGTTGTTTTCTTTACTGAGACTATTTCACCCCTCGGACTATCGTACAAAGCACTTATAATGATAAAAAGTTTCAATGTTTACTTCTGGGCAATGTAAATTGTAAAAAAAATTATTTTCATTGAATTGTAAAACAAATTATCTATTAGAATGTAAAATGGGTGGTTTAAAATATGTGGGGGAAAGTATTGACAACATATATGTTATATTTTCTGGACACAAAACACAATTAACGGAAAAAAAGCTAATAATTATCTAATACAGCACTGTAATAATGGTATCTGCTCTTTAACTAATTTATCTATTACAATTTTAGAAAATTCGGATTTAAATAATTTGACTAGGGAAGAGAAAAATATTAAATTATGTAAACGTGAAGATCATTGGACCCGTGCCCTCGGTACTTCTTATCCTTTAGGGCTGAATGATCGAGTTGCTAAATATGGAGACATATCTAATGTTGTTGTTAGCTTTATAAATGGTTTTATGGATCATACTTCTTTTAATCCTCCCATTAAACGTAAAAATCAATCAGGGAGGCATAGGAAAAACAACAGAAAAAAGAATATAGATTGAAATATTTATTTTAGGAATTTGTGCCGGCTATTTGAGTTTAATAGTATGGCTAGTATAATAAAATGTTTAAATAAGTTATAAGAAAATAATTTAATAAAAAATTATTTTGGATTATAAATAATAATACACCATATAATTCAAAAACTAAACTAATTTATGATACGGTATGCATTTTAGCTAGAACCAAAAATATTTTAAAGGATAAATAGTCTATTACGACTGTTAATAAGGAGAAGAGATTATATGTATCTATAAATTTAAGAAGTAAACAAAAATAGGATATAAATTTACCTGGAATTTTAAACCAGCGTGATGTGAAACAGGCCCTTCCTAGTAATTTAAATTATAAGAATAATCCGATTATAACATATAAGTTCTGCTGAAAAACGATAGGAGAAATGAATTTTAATTATAATTTAATACTTAAGAATTTTGACATGGATAGCAATTGGAAACTGTGTGTGTAAATGTGAGCAATTTTTATCATTTGTAAATCCAACTTACGAACACATTATATCAGGTGATTTGGCAATAATAAAACAAACGGATCTGCAGATTATAATGAAAATGGGGCCTAAATTCTGTCTTTCTAATCATCTAAAACCCTCTAATGTGCTTAGTGGGTTTAAATAATGATTTAAATTGATTTATTGGTAAGTGGTGCAAAAAAGAGAAGTTTAATAAAAATGGTTTTCAGAATTGGAAAAAATTTAATTATTAATAGGGTTAGAAATAAGATGTATAATAATGAAAATAATCGTAATAATGAGGTAATTTTCTATAATGCTAAGATAAAAGAAGCGATTGCTAATATAAAGAATGATTTTGCAGGTGTATCTATTGATAAAGCTAATGATAATTTTGCAATAATTTGTCAGAAGCTATATTTTGATGTTTTATCAAAGGAGCTAAGTACAACGATAACATATGAAATGGTTCAAGATATTAATAATAGTTTAATGAAAAGAATAGAAGATATACTTTTAAAACAATTTAATATTAAAGTTAATGACAATGATAAAAATTTCTCTTTTTTTATATTGGACGGCAAAATTTCATAAGAATCCCCCGAAACCACGTTTTTATTGCTGGTGCAGCCAGATGCCTTACCAGAATTGTGGCGATTGACCTGTCGTGTATTTTAGGGGAAATTAAAAATTAATTTAAGGCATATTGCTCGGGAATTAAAAAAATTTCTAATTTTAATCCATATTGGAGCGTCAATAATTGATTGCAAGTAATTAGATTCTCTGGCTTTAGTTTCAGCCAAAAAGAGTGGACTCATTTGATTTCGTTGCATTATATACAAATCTACCAATTAATTTAGTTTTTGTCGATTTAAAAAAGATTATTTTGAAGGCTTTTCTTTTGTCTAATTTGGTTTTTCTAAAAATTGATACTTATAATAAGAAGGCTAGTTGGACTAATTTCTTTAAAAGTACTACTAGTTCAAGATGTTATAGCTTAGGTATAATTTACTAGGATTTATTCTATTTAATACTTTTATAAAACTTAAGGTAATCTGTATAAGCAAAGTATTGGAATTCCTATGGGGGGTAATGCTAGTCCATTTATAGCGGGCCTTTTCTTAAGCCATTTAGAATATGAATTAAAGTTTGATAAAAAAGAACCCAGGTAATATAAATATTTGCTTTCAAATAATAAAAGATATTTCGATGACCTTCTAGTGATAAATGGTGCAGAGTTTCTAGAGAGTTCGAATGAGATATACTCACTAGAGTTAAATCTGGATCCCAGCGATGGGAAAAGCAATTATGACCATTTTATAGATTTAGATATTAAAGTTTCACCTAATAATACATTAGTTTAAAAATATACAATAAAACTAATTATTTCGATTTTGAAATAGTAAATTTCCAATTTTTTAAAAGTAATATATATTCAAATATAACATATTCATCTTATTGTTCTCAATTATTTAGATTGCGAGAATTTGTAATAATTACATTGATTTTAAAAGTAGAAGTCAGATACTTAGCCATAAATTAGTCGTAAGAGGTTTTTCCGCCAATAAGCTTGATTGGCAACTTAAAAAACTTAGTTTTCAATATAATGAACTTTTAAATAAGTATAATAAAAGTTATCAAAATATTTTGAACGATATTTCGATATGACTTGTCGGAGCTATTTTTCTCTTCCCTATATTTTTTGAATTTAGAGTTTGTTTCGACATAAGCAGGTGCCTAGTTACAGAAGAAAGGTTGAAATTAGTTCTTAAAATTTTATCATGAAATTGAATGAGTATTTGTTGACAGTTGTTGTTATGCAATTGTGGGGGGTAAACTGGCTGAAGTGTTATTCTTTCAGATTTTGGTAGTTTTTACTTTGAATCAGTTCTCGGTGAGTGGTGGTGAATGAAGCTTTGAAATTTTTTGGAGGTATTTTTATATTTTTGGGTATTGTATTTTTCGTAGATTTTGCGTAGGTGACACTATATAGGGGTATGCCATATGGTTCTATGGCAGGCGCGATCATTTGCCAGGGTTAGGAAATTTAAGCGCTGAAACCTGTATGGGCAAGTGAGATTTCCTCTGAGGAGCCATGATATGTGGTGATTACTTGGGGAATATCAAATTTTGTAGACTTACGTGCTTTGGCTTGGTTTCGGAACAATTATTTACATTTATTAATGTTGAATTTGCTCTATTTTGGACATGATTTTTGGATTATTGGTTTGAATTCACTGTGTTGTCCTAAGTGATTGGATGGATGAGTAAGGTCTAGACCTTTTTCAAGTGCTCATTTATCTTAATTCCTAAATTAGGAACAGTTTTTTTTTTCTATTTTTTTTTACCAAATAATTATCTGTAATACACTAATAAGAAGCTTTTTTAAAGGTGCTAAAAAACTTTAGCGTAAAGAGCAAGGTATTGAGGAGGGGGCGACCCCCTTCATATGCGGGATACTTTCTGTTAATTTTAGATTTTAATGTTACTCCTAACTTTCAGTTGAAAAAAAACTTGTTTTTTTTATTTCATTTTTATACATATAAAATGTGGGCTTACATGTGTTTTTTCTAACTCAAAAATCATGTTTTCTAGTGTCGTTTTTAGTTTCAATTGCTGGTAATTAATTTAATTGAAATAAAAAATAATCTAATTGAATCCAATTAAATTGTAATTCAACTAAAAATTGCGAGACATCCGATAGGTACATAACCATTAAATATATCTGTTTATATATAAAGCCAGTTTGGGAAGAAGTAACAGAATTTGGTGGCTTCTTGAAAAACATAACTTTCGTTTCTAGATGTGTAATCAAACAGTTTGTTGCGCAATGAAATGAGTAGAAGTGACCCTATTGACCCGGGACGAACACATGTGCTGCCATCTACAATTTAGTTTAATGCTGACGGGACATAATTTATTCAAGGATTATCGATCGAGTCTAATGTGTGTCAAGGTCAATCGATCTGTTGTTGTTTGGCCACGTGCGAATGACATGCGGGGTGATTTACATAATGCTGACGGCACATAATTTATTCAAGGATTATCGATCGAGTCTAATGAGGGGGGTGTGTCAAGCTCAATCGATCTGTTGTTGTTTGGCCACGTGCGAATGACATGAGGGGGTGATTTACATAATCGATGGGGGAATTATTGATTCACGAGCGTGGGGAATTATGAAACAATATGGTCATAGAGTCCCTAGGGAGAAAGATTACGTAATGGGCTCAATGACCTCTTCCTTCAAGATCGATTTATTTGTTGTTTCTATGTGTAATAACCTAACCGGGACGAAGGTTGCACATGCGCATTGAGTTCTAACGGGAACAATGTTATTGATCTAGGACTCGAGGGGGAAGTGAATTTCCGAGAACTTGTTTGCGTAATCGATTGGGAATTTTATTGATCCGATAACGGGAAACAGTTAGATCACGTGTTTCCTTCTCAGCCAATCAGAGGGCTTGTTTACATATTAGCGGCGGTGGGAATATAAGGAAGGGATTTTTGCTAGAGTTTTATTAGTCTGTGAATAGAATTCAAAGGAGTGAGAAGAAGAAGAACAGTTTTGACTTTACTCATTTGGATATATATTTGTGTTGATGGCAATGAGTGGAATGTTTACCCTATTAGAAGTTGATAGTGGAGTTGATGATAATAGTACAAGAGCACCAAACATTGCGGTGGAAATCACGAAAGGATCACGGCTTTGTCTGGAATGGGATGCAGTATATGCAAGATATGTGATATCCTTGAGCAAATTTAAAATGGAGGATCAATTATGTTTCGCCGCGCTAAAGTTGATATAGCACATGTGAATAGACTTCAATGTGCTTTAAGTGCATTGGTGAAACATATTGAAGACAATAAACAGTATCGTTGATTGTACATGCTCTGTATTATTGATGTTGTTGTAATTATTCAATAAAAAATTGTTTCGAAATCGAAAATGTTCTCTTTCTTTTCTGGTCAGGTTAGGCTAACGAATCAGGGTCAGTCTAGAGTCAGCAGTCGGAGTGAAAGGATTGAAAAATGAATAAATTTGAGAAAGAGAGAATTAGATCAAATCTAGTGTTTATGGAAAAACATTTGATTTTGGATGATGATTTTCTCGAGTTATCTCTTAAACGCAGGATATTCTCTTGTCCGGGAACACTTGACAATATAATGAGGAGTGATTCTCCCCCATTGGACTATTGTATGAAACTTTTTAAAATGTGATTCAAATGCTTATAGTCAATTTATTGATATATTAATTGAAACAAAGCAGAATCATATTGTGGATATACTTTTGAAAATATTGCCAATGGATTCAATGTAGATGGCTCCCCCATCATTCGAAGGAGGTAACGTCACAGAGCTACTCCTCTCTCCCACCATTTCCCTCCACCTTGAATTTATCGAACGAAGAGGATCAGTTTCGTTTTAGCTGTGAGTGAGTTGACATCGGAAACCGAAAAATGTTCTATATATGTCCATTGTGCATGTACACTCTTGGCAGTTGGAATCAATGTGAGAATTGTACAATTATTGATGACTATAGTCAAAAGTGTAAATTATGTAATCCTTGTAAATTACATAGAGGCTATGCAGTACAAATTAAAGGATGTAATTCATGTCTTGAGGAGGTGTGTGACTCTCATCCTAGAGGGCACCTGTGCTCCAATTGTCACTATGATAAATGTGATCAGTGGGAGAATACTTACCCCGCTATGATTGGAAAGAATCCCAAACGTGATTTTAGTTTATTTCTACGAGATTGGTATCGTCGTGGATTTAAATTATTCTGGGAAGAGGAATCTGGTCTACGATTCAACTGCTGGGGCAACAAGACAATCTGGTTTCTACGTCATCGTTGTGATGACACCACCTACTATGACTATAAACCAAGTGATTTTTATTTGGCTGTGACAGAATGTGATTCACCATTTGAATACATTGTATGTGATATTGCTTCAAATAGACAGATTGAAACTCGTGAATTTCATAATATGAATGCAAATAGTATCATTGACTATACAAAGAGATATGACAAGAGTGAAGTTACATTGTACTGTAGAAAATGTGACCCTGACTTTGCAGTCAATCAAGATCAATATACAGTGAATCCAAATGATTTACCAGCATTAGTGGTTCACGACAGTTGCCTATACAACGAAGATGAAGAAATCTAAAGTGAAGATTTAAAGACATTGTTGTATATATATGCATTTTATTAATAAACAAATTCACAAACATTTTTTAAGCACTTTACTCTTAGGGCACTGAAATCAATGCTATATAGGTTTGAGAGGATATTTTCCACTAGAAAGTCGTTCAGACGTGGATTGTCAACATAAATGTGGAGAAACTGCTTGTAAGTATAGCCGCGACATCGGAACACAAAATATAGTAGTGCATGGAAGCCACAGCTTTTAGTCGTTAGATCCTGTACCCTCTTCCGATTTTGAATAATAGTTTTCCCACTGTTCTCAATATAGTTGCTGATGTGGGGTGTGTAGAATGTATAGGGTAGACCAAGAGGATCAAAAATTCAATCGTCTTCATTGTCTGAAAGATGCACAGCCAATGACCCGTCAGCACAGTCGATGGACTGCTATTAACAATAATCAAGGTATTGTTCGCGCTTTGAATTTTTCCAAGATAGTCTGAGGGCAGACAATAGGATATGTACTGGGACATGTAGGGGTCCATATTAAATACATTGATTATTTGACTGGTGTTCATGGCGCCAAGTCTAGTAGAACACTGCCTTCGGGAGTGATTTCCCAATAGGTTTCATATTGATTTAGTGAGATTAGGGCAATACTCTCAGCCAATGGGTCGGCAAATGTACACTCTAAACGCACACTCCCCGTACGTACTATACTCATATCCTGTGTACCCGGCAAATCCAGTACAATGATACCATGTGTTTTAGCAAACATATCTTCGGTTATACCATTTTCAAATAGTTGCGAATCGTGATCTAGGGTTTGCATGGTCAACTCGTACAATGTTCTATAGGATTTATCAAAAGATAGATTGTAGAGTGGGATGCCGTTTACTTTGCACACAAGAGATGAAAGTCCAAACATCTCGAATTTATGTGGACATTCAGACCATGATCCTATTGCACTGGCGCTTTTTACAAAGGCCAAAGCCAATTTCGAGGGGATTTCACCATTGATAAAGGATGAATCGGTGAAGGTGCGTGAGCCCATTGCAATATGACGTTGATTGGTGATTGTATGAGGAACAAGTAGTTTAATATTGTTGCCATTGGCTCTCAGTTTTTCCACGGCCAAAGCAACAGAACTCATAACCTGTTGTTTGCGTACATGAAGTATTGCCGAGGTGAGGGAGAGACTTACATCAGGATTGGCAGCAAGTTCTTTTCTCAATATGAAATTGGAGGGTGCAAGCGTCAATTTTATATCCACTTTAACATTGGGCGGTAGCCATTGGGGTATATTAAATATTTCATGATATATTTTTCCAACTAGATGTAATTCACTAGTTGTAGCATTTTTAAGTGCATCTGTACTATCAGTATTAGTAATATATTCATATCCATTGGAGGCGCCTCTAAATTCCTTGTATGACTTGGGTGTCATCAGCATGAATTGCATATAGCTTGTGTAGTTGGAGAGATTGTTGCTTGTGCTCACCAGCGTGCCATTGATGTAGACACTAATTTGACGAAATAAATTATGTAGTATACAATTTTCATAGGATATCCCATCGGCCCGAATTGGCATTGTATTATCGGATTTCCGAACTTTCATTTGCAAATCTATAAATGTTGAAGACATGTCCATAAAGTAGTCTTCATTGGAATAAATTTGAAAGTGGATATTATCGGAGAGGGGTTGTTGTGGATAAAATTGTTCATAGTATCCATGCTTGACACTCACATCAACATTTTCGGCATTGAATAGATTCAATGAGGCGGTGATTGAAGGTTGAGAATCCTTATGCGGTAGGTAGGACATTTTAGGAGAAGAAATCTAGTTTCGATCTGACAATTCTATTCTTCCTGGGACTTCTTCTTACAGCACGTGTCGGCTTTTTCCTTCTTTTCTTTGACAAGAGGGATGATGTCTTTCGTTTCCGACCTGAGTGGAGACTGATGAGGGATGCATTGTTTCTTGACCTTTTTAAGCCTTTACCATTCTGTTTTAATCTCTCGCCAAGGGTTCGCGCACTGGACCTAAGATTTTCCGAAGCACTTTTTTTAAAATCCTTGCCAGAGCCCCAATCGTATAGTGTAGAGGATGCAAAATCTGTCGCAGCCGGTACAAGATATTTTCTGGCCAGTGGTAGTGAAGAGCGAAACAGCTTAGCAAACCAACTGCCAAGACCGTAGCCAGACATTGACGAGCGACCTTTGTAGTAGTCCATTCCATTGCCCTGTTGTCTTGGGCCAAGAGTATTATAACATAGCAGTCAATATCAGGACAAGTGAATACCACTTTTTTATTAGACATCTTGTTGTTGAACGATGGGTCGAAAATGGCATGTAATCACAGCCAAACCTTTTGAAATTGCTATTGGATCACCCAATTCGGTTCTTAGTGTTAACTGACAGAGTTCCAAATAGGAAGTGTTTACGGGGATATACTGAAGATGCTTTATATTGTAGTAGTGAATATGTTCTTGATTGGTTTTTCGTTCAAGAACTCGTAGGAGGGGAACATTTGAATTACCAACTCGAGATGTTTCCACAAATGAAGCGTAGAGAAATATACAGGTGTCTGTGGAGAAGGCAGGCGGATAGTCAGCAAAAATGAAATTAGTGTTTCCGGCACTTTTACCATTGATTATATTGAGCTTAAAGCCAAGAACATCCTTTAGATTATCGTTGAGAATAACCTTTTCACTGGCAATAGGTGAACTAATGTAGATCTTGCCCTCCTCCTTTGAATAGTTGAAATGAAAAGCTCCCTTTTTACGAGCGGAAATTCTTTATTGATAGTACGACATAAATCATTCATACAGGTGAGTTCCTCGTAGGGTAATTCAATATATGGATATTCCATCCAATTGATTTTTTGAATTTGTTCTTGATCACCTGTTGGTGGCGGCGGCCAATCATAGGGTCTAATTTTTATTTCATATTTACGATCCTTTCTCAGGATGTCATAGGTATTTTTGAGAATACAGTCGACAAGAGCCACTTCATACTTTCCGTCGAATTTGATGGTGGGGGAGAGTTTCGTCCAAAAATCACTTGTTCTATTCAAGTCATTGTAAAGAGGATCAGAAACATTGGACATGAAAGTCACATAGAAATCATTGGACATTGTCAATATCTTCAGCACTGACCCAAGAATCAAAATCTGAGTTGTATCCTAGCCAGCGAACAAGCAACTGTCTCTTGCCATGGTGTGTACGACTCTTTAATATCTTTTCAGTTTGATAAATTTCACTAGTGTTTCTAACTTTTTGCAGTTCATATTCATAAAAACCGCCGAGAATCTCATCATCTTTGGTGTCTCGCAGCCGATAAGTTATGGGTATGGTGTCCAGGATTTTGGACACTTTAAAAAGTTCGGTGCTCCATAAATAATTCCCTTTTTCAAAAATATTGGTGGTTCTATTAATTCGAACAGTATCACCAACATTGAATTTCTTCTTTTTTTTCTCTTTTTCACCCTTGGAGTATTGCTTTAGAAAAGCATCAAATGTATTTTCATTGTAATGAACATCCGTTGGTGTAGAGTTGGACAGAGATCGATGGGGTCGATGGTTGTATATCTGCATGATTTTATCTAAATCATGAATAAAAGCCGGTGTATTTTTCAATGTGCAATATCTTGAAATTAATAGATGAATCGTTCTTATTAATCGTTCAGCCAATGCAGCCTTTATCGGACTGTGACTATGATAAAGTGTTGTATTATATTTCAAAAGAACCTTTTGCACATGGGGATTAACAAATTCACTGCCACGATCCGATTGAATTTTTCTATACGAATCCTGTTCGAGAATACTTTCAATGGCCCGTGCAACTTCAACACCACTCTTTGACCGTAATGGAATGGCATAGGCATAGCGACTAAAGATACTGATTGCCACTAGAATATATTTGTAGGGTGCATTGTGACGCCGTTGAACTGTGTCTAGAGTTAAAAGATCCATTTGCATTATATGCAGAGGGAAAAAGGCTTTAGTTTGTCGATATTGTTTACTGCGAAGCCTGTGATTTCGATGTAGTGTGTAACTCGGTTCATTTTCTAGATACTCTTTTGCATTTTTCAATGTGGTGGTGCGGAGACAGCTTTGGAAAGCGTTTTGGGAGAACTTAAACTTCCCACCTCGCCAATATTTTCATAGACACCTTTCAAAACTTCATCCATTTCGAGCGTAAACACGTAGTGTAATGTCCACTCCCCTTTTGCACACTGGCGGGCGAATCAATTCGTCTTCGCTTTTGACTAGCAGCCACAGGTGTTGTAAAATCATTGCTGCTGCTGATAGTATCTTCAAATATTGAATCTTCTTCTTTTTTAAATGGTGTTGTTGGTGGACTATATTCTCTTAGTTTCTTTAGAATTTGCTTATTGCCAATAAGACTTTTGGGAAAGTTTATTGCACACAGAAAGGTGTATAGATTATCGTCAAAGGATAAGAGACCTTTACGATTCGTCACCATATCACAAATTAAATCAACTAGATTATAACTTTTTTCCCTGAATTATAATTCGTTTCCCTGTGCTCTCGACTTGAACTTGATGTTCATCTGCAGTTTCCAACATGAGATAGGATAATACTCTTTTACTCTGTTCTCGATAGGTCAATGGCAATAGGTTTCCAATTTTCAATACAATCGAATTCAATTCCTTCTCCTTTGATTGCAGTGCTGCAGAATCTTGAGGAGATGTTTCCTGTTTAGAGGGATCAGTGGTGACGGTGACGGTGGCAGGTCTCTCACGATATGGTTTATGTTTGTTCACAAGTCGCAATGCATCTTGAAGTAAAAGCAGTTTTTTGTCGTCGGCAATATTCTCATCGTTAATGAATTTGCTTAGATTGTCTTCAAAATGTTCGATGGGCGAGAGGACAAGTTCAAATGGTGTCAATTTATATGGTTTTGCCATTCTCTCTCTCTCTCTAGAGAAAACTGTTTACAAGTCCTGCAATTATCGGTAGTAAAAGTGTGAAGAAGCTACCGCCCGCTTGAAGGAGCCGTTTTCTTTTAATTTTTTTTCCCTTGTTTTTACAAGCCAAGGCGCGTACAGTGGAACGATGTTGCTTTGTCTGTTGTCTAACACCTTCTGGCAGTTGAACATTGCCCTCAGTTAAATTTAAACAAAGTTCAGATATTAGATTAATGAAATCATTGTCAACACCGTGTTTGAGTATAGCCTTCCTAAGCAATGGTTTTGAAGTGCTTAAAACGGAAAACAGATGCCGTTGTTCGTGTAGTTTCTTCAGTGTCATAATGGTGACTAATAGTCTTTTCTACTGTTCACCGGAAGATATACTGTAATTTCATTGTCGAAAATGTCGGTGACTACACGTAGATCCTCGGGCGTGCTCTGATTAAGATCCAGCAAAATGTAACCGTAGGGCTTGCTAGTCGCCTGACTGTACGCTGACAACAGAAATTTTGGAGCGCCGGGGTATATCTGCTTATTGAGAGTTATGAGCGAGCTAGAATCACGAACGACTCGATAGATAATATAGACGGTGCAATTCAAAGCAAGGGTTCGCATACATTTGCTCTGATGAAACAGATTGTGTAGAACTAGGGTAACGGAAATGTGTTCATGATGGGAGCGAACGGTGAACAGTTGTAGCATTTCCTGTGAGAACTGTTTCAATGGATTCAGCCAAATCATCAATGATTAGCCATGAGTTCGGTTCAATACTATTGAAAACATCAAGTCCTCGTATGAATTGTATTGGTATGGTTGTGGCAATAGCTTTTATTTTATCATAGGACTCCTGCCAAATACTATAGCAATAGTAGATTTTTTTTCGGCTTTTCCAAAAACATTTTATCGCAATTTTGAATTATTCTAGCTAAAAGCGTTGTTTTCCCCGACATTGAGGGACCACACAGAAACGATCTGAAGGGTGTTTTAAATTGATACATGCTGCTGACAACAGTCGGACTACAACTAACTGTAAATCATTTGTGCTCAATGAATAAGTAGTAGCAATAATTTTCCCCATGGATCTATCTATTCAAGAACAACAACAAAAAACAATATTACATGGCAGCATTTATTTCGACACTGCATGAAAACAAATATTTGCAGTCAACATGAACTGCACAACGATAAAAATAACACAAGAACAATTGACAAAATTTCATGGTCAAAATGAAAACTCTATTTGCAGTCAACATGAACTGCAATGATAACACTTTATAAATAAAACACTAATTGTCTTTAAAAACACTTTTCTGTACAACACTTTATGTACAATAAAAAAAAAAAAAACACTTTTTGTCCATCATCAACTTAAACACTTTTCTGTACAACACTTTTTGTCTTTAAACACTTTTTGTACAACACTTTTCTATACAATAACACTTTTTGCACAACAGAAAATACACACACGGGAAACGCTAGTAGTAGCACAGTTGAGCATTATGAATTTAAAGTGTGTGTGGGTCCCCCCCCCCCCCGGGGACCGCGGGGCCGAAGGCCGGCCGGCCGCGGGCGGGGACCCCCCCCCCCCGGGGCGGCCGCGGGAAGGAACCCCCCCCCCCCCCCCCCTCCCCCCGGGAGCTGCGGGGCGAAAAAGAATAGTTGTCGTCACTGCTATGGTTAGATGAACAGGTTGAGTGGTGGTTAGATTAGTTGGTTAGGTTAGGTTAGTCAGATTAGGTTAATTTATCCAGACCAAGTTGATTGCGATAGTCAATGCATTCAACTCGATCTGAAATACGGTAGTGGCCGTGGGGTAGAACACTCACACCATTCTCGAGCACATAGACCTTGTCGGATAAACACGACATTGCATTCTTTTCCACTCTCACAGTATAATTTCTATACTGTAGAGAGCGAATTGCAAGCACTTGTGCTCTTGGCACTAGGCTACTTTCTACACAGTCTCTGTACACGCTCATGTTGAAATTGCTCTTTACAAAATGTGTAGGCACCCCTTTACACGCCTTCTTTTCATCCCCACTATGAGTTTCAACGCAATAGACTTTGGGGCCCGGAACACCCCCCGGGATATCAAATCATTCCCCGTCTCTGATTTTAACATTAATAGTTGGTTGGGGGCTTGACGTTTCACCAGGTCGGGGTAGAGAGATGGATTCCAGTTGGTGAAATCCATCCGCGAGCTGATGTGCACCCCCTTTTGCAAATCACCCAATAAATCCAAATCTTCAGTCCCATTTACCTTTAACAGCAGAGAATCTGTATCACCATAGTAAACTTGAACCTCCCCCTCCCGTGGCCATTGCACCTTGCACACATTGTAAAAGAACGACAACATGAGCTTTTTTGAAATTTCTAGTACTGAACTGCCGCCTGCAATATTCTTGTTCAGTACCACATTTCGCTTTTTCATGTGTAGAAGAACCATGCCGACCTCTATGCTCGTGAACGATGTAAAATTGGGGTCGACAATAATTCGTGCACACTCTAGAGGGTCAGTCACGACGTCGCAGCGAGATCTGTTCCGTACGCTTTCACACATTTTGCCAAACGCTGAATTTAGGATGAGCTTATACATTTCCTTCTCCACCTTTGAATTTGCCTTAGAGCGTTTTATCGACAAAGGTGTCGATAAACGTTTTCAAGTAGGGTCGCTGATTGAACTGCAGGACCCTGTGTATTTTGGTGATCTTGAAGCCGTTGCTCACCATCCAGTGCAAAAGCACATGGTGAACAACGATATTCTCCTTAGGGTCCAAATCAGCAATCAGTTTCTGTTTAGAGGGAGTCCAGTGCATCCCCATATCCTCAACCAATGAACGATTGTAGGGGCTCAGAGAGTCCCTGCTCACCGGCCGATTGATACAGGGAAAGACAAAATCTTTGACTGAGTCGTGAAGCGCCAGCGGAATGTGACCATCTACTTCAAAGAACCATCCTTGTGGCCCATTGTCCTCGACGGTGGTAATGTCGGGGAACTCACAAGGATTCTCAAGCCATTGATAGTTTCCCACACGGCAAAGAGTAGTTGGACATTGCCGAGGGGTACAATGAGTTCATGTCCAAGAACACTGCATTTGACTTTGCACCGGTGCTTTGTCCGCTCGGATCGGTTGATAAGACGCGGTCCCCATGAAAAAACATACCCTCCCCTCATTGAACGCTCTACAAAAAGGTGCTGATCTATGTCAGTGATTAGACCTATTTCCTCCCTGCTAATTTTTAAAATTAAATCCATCACTAAATGGGGTGTAGAAAATAATAACCTATATCTAACCCGAACTCTGAATAGATCTGGTCTGTGTTCTTACAGACTATATCCAACAAAGTTAGAACGTCACTGGCCAAGTACAGTCTACAATAATCCCACCCATTTTTACAATCCCCCTTGGACCACACCTTCTTGGCAAACTCATACTCCTCGGCTGTGCATTCACTGTTGGTCAGTGAATTGTAAAAAGCTTCAATTGGAGGTCGTTTCTCCTCACTTAAGCGAGCGCCAGAGCAGTAATAATCGTATGCGTATATACCTTTGCAGGTCAACAGGTCATACATTTCACTGTCTGGAAAGTGCTGTTTAAGCAAGGGAAAGCTATCAAAATTGTCGCTTTTTTGCACTTGAATCAATTGACTCAATGCCTTGGGGAAAAAACTAAAGGAATCTAAAAACCTGATTTTATTCCAACACGTATGCCCATTATCCACTGCCTGCCATTTCAGCTCGAGAAGCAGCAACTTCTCAGCTGATTTGGGAATTATGTTGTAGGTAAATGAACTATTTACCCATGGACAATCTACTCCCCCTCCCTCCCTGTGCATACGTGCCAGTGCCGGTAAAATAAATTTCAAATCATAATTGGAATTATGAATAAAAACAGGGATAAAAAACTGCTGGCTAACATTTAAATTACACGATTGATACGCAACTCCTCTAAAATTACTACCCCCCGAGGATATTTCCTGCCACAAATGGTCATGATCTCTAACTTTCCCCCTCCCCCCCACGTTTCCCTTTAGTCCCCTTATCCACCTCTGCAAACTCCCCCTTACAAACCCAACATATTTTTTGATTTTTAATCGCGAGACGATCCTCTGCAGACAACACCATTGGATAATGCGTATTTCTCAAACGAGAAATAGCACCATTAGCCGTGCCAATCAGTTTAGTCAATGCCTTGTCTATGCACTCAGGTCCCTCATCCAATGTTTCAACTATTTCTAACAACTGCATGGTGTTAGAATTGTCTCTTTGCGCGTGGGCGTAGGACACTGCAATGGCCTGATGTTCTTTGACTCGGTTTGGATATTGGGGGTCATTCACCTCCACCAGCTTAGCTTCACAGTCTAAAGATATTTTGCTGCACTGGAGAAGGGTGTTTTGAAAATTTTTGAAGCGTAGAATGGCCCTATCCCCTGAAACCGTTTCCACTGTCTGATAGCCGTGGCGACTACAATGCCTCATGTGATTTTGTAACTTTAGTTCAGTCCCAAAATCTAGAGAGGCATGTTGGACAGTAGAAACGGGCACTCTGTTTCCTACCACCCCCCAGAACTCTACTAATGTCAGTGATAGGGTTAAAATGACCGATTGTGTTCGGTTGACTAGGTGGCGTGTAAAGCAACCAAAACCCAGTGTTTAACCAAATCAACTGAGGGACCCCTTACGGGGAAGACCACCCCCTTCTTTTTTAAACGAACCCCATCTTCAAATTCTGTTTCGTATTGTACCACAGTAACGCCAATATTTAAGTGGGCATTAGCCCTTTCAAAAATATCAATGGATCGAAGCGTTACTGGGTATTTCCCCTCTAAACAAGAAAAATCTACAACTGGGAAAGCGGACCCTTCCTTCCCATGTACAGCCCAGTGATCTAAATTCTTCTTGGTAGCGTCCCGAGTTAGAGGCTCGAATGCTGAGATGAGGAAAGCATATCGGAAACACTTTTGATCTGTTTCAAAACAAATCCGCTGGACACCTTGACAACCTTCTAGATCTGGATTATATTTTAAAACTACTGACCTCTCAGACCCTGCCACCCCTCTTAAAATAAAATCTTTCTTAAATTTACATATATTTACGCTTAAATTTTCAACAAAAAGAACTAGAGAGCCACTACCATTTTCATTAAAGTTCTCGAGATGCGTTATAATTTGATCGACCCAATCCATGAAAACACCCTCAAAATTTTCTAAATTTGAATAAACCAAACGCATCTCGGAATGTATAAAATGATAGTAAACTTCACTTTTTCCCTCATTTAAATAGAACACTTTTAGAACAATGGAGACCTTAATTGAATCCCTACCTCCCCACAGTTGAATTTGATTCTCCAGAAGTGCACGAATTTTATCTACATAGTTGTGTACAATTTCTACAGGGTCAAAGACAAAATTACCACACAAAAGCGAATTAAAAGGGTCACCAAACATTGCAGTGAAAACAACTATATTATTTAAAATTCTGTTGGACAGCTGAAAGTCTGGGAGAGTTGTACCCCCGCCCCCTCTTGTATATTACCACCTCCCCCAAGCTGTTCAACAATAACTGGCGAATGCTCCACTTCAGTTGTTCGAAGTGGAGTCGATAGGGTATCGGAGGCTGGAGGGTTCCCTGTTAATTCCCGGGTAAAATCGTCTAAAATTTGCAATGTGTTTGGACTCAAGTCTACTACCAGCTCAACTGCGCTATAATCAACATTTAAAAATCATCTAGAAACTCATCAATATTATCTGGAATTTGATGTAAATCATCCCATAGTGAATTGTTGGGGAGCTCCACATGTGCATCTTCTTCTCCTTCTCCAACTGACGATCAGGGGGGAGATGGGGAGTATGGAACCAGGACAACCTGCAAATGAAAAAAAAGCTTATTTTCAAAGTGTTCAAATCATCCCTACTGCTTTTAAATTTGGATTATTATTGCTTAATAACATTTGGTTAATACAACTGAAGATAATCTAAGATATGACATAGAAGGCGACAATTTGTTCGTTTTATTTTTCAGTGTTCAAATTTTTTTTTTTTTTTTTTTTTTTTTTTTTTTTTTTTTTTTTTTTTTTTTGGTGCTTCCCGTGGCGTTTCCCTGACCCGTGGCGCATCTCTGTGGTGCCTCCCTGGCCCGTGGTGCATCCCTGTGGCGCTTTCCTGGCCCGCACCGCTTCCCGCGATGCTTCTCGGTTCCGTGGTGCATCCCTGTGGCACTTCCCTAACCTTGCCCCCACAGCACTTCTCGAACCCGTGGCATATCTTATATTAGTATAAGATATTTACAATCTAAAACATCGCATGACATAGTAGGTTTTGATTTTGTTCAAACAATTCCTCCAAATAAAATTTCATATTAATACTCTTTATCTGCTCTGTGGAAAAAAAAACATGATTTGAAAAGGATAGCCATCTCCTGTCATGATACACAACTCATTCAGATATAAAGTTTTTTTTTTATAATATTTGTAGAGGCAAGGTGAACCATTCGTTTTATATCGCAATAGAAATTACCAAACCATACTATGACCAGAATATAGTGCCTTTTTTGGCTTCACTAATCTAATTTAGCAAAAGGGTGAAAACATGACATAGTAGATTTTGATTTTGTTCAAACAATTCCTCCAAATAAAATTTCATATTAATACTCTTTATCTGCTCTGTGGAAAAAAAAACATGATTTGAAAAGGATAGCCATCTCTTGTCATGATACACAACTCATTCAGATATAAAGTTTTTTTTTTATAATATTTGTAGAGGCAAGGTGAACCATTCGTTTTTTATATCGCAATAGAAATTACCAAACCTTACTATGACCAGAATATAGTGCCTTTTTTTTTTTGTCTTCACTAATCTAATTTAGCAAAAGGGCGAATGCATGCACTTGACGTGATTCAAAAGGGGGAACATTATATTTCCTTTGGGGAGAAAAAATCTTCTAATATTCCCGCTGAGATATACTCTTACGCAGTGTTCGAAAATGTTGCATGTGGAAAAGGCATATAAAAGTTGGATGAAATAGATAGATATTTCTATAACTAGAGGTAAAAATGCTTACATTTTTATATCTCGGCTGCACTTGGGTGCCAGATGGCCCGGGTAGCGAGTGTTGGAGGGTGGACGGAACGGCGTCGCTATGTTCCTGTGCGACTGGGTCGGCTATTTCACGATCTTGCATGGATGAGCCGGCAGGGTTCTCCATATTATAAGAAGCCATCCATTCTCTTTTCGGTTTTTGACCGGACTGTATGGTGGCTGCCTCGTCCACTTTTGCTTTCTTGGGTGGAGGGGGTATGCATTCTTCACAATTGTCCTTAAAAAGAAGAGAAAAAATTAGTATCTAAATAATTTGCCCCTTTTTTTTACAGAAAGAAAGTTAGTACCCTCATCCATGCAATTTTTGTTGAGTTTATCACTAAGAAAGCAAAAAGTAAAAAAATTCGTGAAATATACTAATTGCATCCTTTTTGAATCTGAGAATTACGGCTCACTGAACCATTCAAAAGCCGGCCTAGTTTTGTATATTTATCACAGCCACAGAAAAAAACAGCCCACGGAAAATAACCCCACGGAAAATATCCCTGAGAAAAGTCATGGAAAAATACCCCCCCTCCCCCACCGAAAGATATCGCATCCTTTTGAATCTGAGAATTGCGGCTCACTGAACCGTTCAAAAAGCCGGCCTAGTTTGTATATTTATCACACCCCCAGAAAAACAGCCCACGGAAAATAATCCCCACGGAAAATATCCCTGAGAAAAAGACATGGGGAAATATCCCCTCCCCCCACCGAAAGATATCGCATCCTTTTGAATCTGAGAATTACGGCTCACTGAACCGTTCAAAAGCCGGCCTAGTTTGTATATTTATCACACCCACAGAAAAAAAAACAGTCCACGGAAAATAACCCCCACTGAAAATATCCCTGAGAAAAAGACATTGGAAAATATCCCCTCCCCCACCACCGAAAGATATGGTAAAAATGCTATTCAATTTACACAACAACGTAAAAAAATTTCGTGAAATATACTAATTGCATCCTTTTTTGAATCTGAGAAAGAAGAATTACGGCTCACTGAACCGTTCAAATGCCGGCCTAGTTTGTATATTTATCACACCCCCCAGAAAAACAGACCACGAAAATAACCCCACGGAAAATATCCCTGAGAAAAGTCATGGAAAAATACCATGGTTAATTAACAATAATCCCTCTTTTCACGCGAAACTGTTTTTAATTCGATGTGAAAAACTAACCTCAGAGAAACCTTTTTTGGTTAAGCCGCTATCCAAATTCTGTATATTTACTAAAGCCGGATGTACTCTAAAGGGATGTCAGTACTTATCAGCTATTTAAATTGTTGCGAGAAATCTGTAAGTCAAAGCCATAGCGATGAAAACACACTATATTAAGGGAATGACAGAAAGTTGACAGTTGCATTTAGATAAGATATGGAATTTATCAAAAACAGAATTATGGTCGTAAACAGAGGGGGAAGGAAGGATGGGTTTACATAACGAAAAAAAGAGCGTATTTTACGCTTTTTATCGAGTATAAACATCATATAGTGGCGTTTGTATAGGGGGGGGGGTTTACCCGAATATAGTAGAGGGTAACCACGGAAAACAATTTTATTTTGAAATAAAAAATGAAAACAGAACTTACATTGCTAATTGTGGCTGCCAAGGCATCAACTTCATCAATAATTTCACGTGTTCTATCCATTGTGTTCTGGAACTTTCTGATAATTTAATCCCATTGCATGCCCGTTATATACGAAATCTCAAGGGTGAATTGTTATGTAACGGGAAAATCATATGTAAGCACGTCTCTGATTGGCTGAGAAGGAGGATGTATCCGACTCGATGATTGGCTGAGAAGGAAACACGTGATCTAACTGTTTCCTGTTCCAGGACACCTTGACATTCACCCCTAGCATGCACTTGTCCAAAACAACAATAATAAATAAATCCCTCAGGCCTAAAGATTAAAGAAACCTTAATGTTTCTTAATTCCCCCCTTCGTGAATCAATAATTCCCCCTAGCGATTATGTAAATCAAGTTCTCAGGCCAGGCTAGCCAAACAACAATGAAGCCATGTTTGTTTCTTAATTCCCCCCTTCGTGAATCAATAATTTCCCCTAGCGATTATGTAAATCAAGTTCTCAGGCCAGGCTAGCCAAACAACAATGAAGCCATGTGTGTTTCTTAATTTCCCCTTCGTGAATCAATAATTTCCCCTAGCGATTATGTAAATCAAGTTCTCAGGCCAGGCTAGCCGAGAAAAACATCAAATAAATCGATCTTGGAAAAAGAGGTCATTGAGCCCATTACATAATCTTTCTCCCTAGGGACTCTATGACCATATTGTTTCATAATTCCCCACGCTCGTGAATCAATAATTCCCCCATCGATTATGTAAATCACCCCTCATGTCATTCGCACGTGGCCAAACAACAACAGATCGATTGACCTTGACACACATTAGACTCGATCGATAATCCTTGAATAAATTATGTCCCGTCAGCATTAAACTAAATTGTAGATGGCAGCACATGTGTTCGTCCCGGGTCAATAGGGTCACTTCTACTGAAATGTAAGTAAGAAGCGAATTGGTTCGGTAGTAACTAAAACTCTACAATAGGGGATTTTAATGAAAAAAAATTGCATGTGAAAATTGGTTTTTATGCTGATTCCAAATATACAAAATTCATTAAGTTTTGTGTTACCCATCAGAAGTTATGAGCCTGAGGAAAACTAGTTGATTTTTGGAAAAGTGGGGAAATATTCCCAATAGGTCAAGCGATCTTAATGAAAATCTTACCATTAGATTTAACATTATTGAGAACACTACTGGTGATATTTCACGCTCCTGTCTGTAAAGATGTGGTTGTATTTTTTACTTTGCGAAAGATCACATATGTGTGTTTACTGGTGATTGTATTTACTTGTTTGTCTGTTTGTTTCAGGGGTGATTGCATTGAGCCAATAGTTCTTGAAAGTCGGGAGAGGAATTAATCTAACGAAGATCAAAAGTTCTAGTGCCTTTTTAAGTGACTAAAAGAACAAAGAGCAAATAGCTCAACTCCCACGCCCCCTTTTTTTACCAAAGACATTCGATAAAAATTTGTAGATAGTAATTTCATCCAATATCGTTTAAAGGTCCAATAACTATGTATTTGGGTATGACAAGACCCAACATAGACCCTGGGGAAAGGGCTGTAAGTTAGAAATTTCGCCCATTATTCCAACTAATATTTGCTACTGGGATATGCAAGGGGTTTCTTTTGGGGGGGGGGGGGATTTCTGTGGATGGAAGGAATTTGCATGGGAAGGATTTTTCTGTTGAGAGATAAGTTTCTGGGGAAATTTTCCAGGGGAAAATTTTACACGGGGGAGGGGTAAAGGGGATTTCGTGGCATGTATAGTTTCTGTTCGTTTAATTTTTAATTTTGCTAATTAATTTCAGTTGAAACAACCTAAAGATAATAAGATTCAATTTGAAAATAAGAAACCCCTTGCTCACTATTGAAGAAGTTAAAACTAAAATATCAGTAGATTGGTTCAAATTTTAATGTGGATAAAACTGTAGCTGTTAGTTTCAACCTTAAAGGATACTCTGGTAAATCCCTCCAACTTACTAGAACTTGTACCCTCTTTCTAAAAGCTTTATTTACCTGGGAATGCCAATTGGAAATTCAGTTAAGGAAATTATTTAGCTTGCCATCCAAAATCTTGAAAAAAAGACAAAGATAGCTTATGCGTCATTTGTCTCTAACGTTACACACTCTGGTCGTTTTCATCTTTCTAAACTCTAGAACAGTCTAACTGTGCCTTATCTTCTGCCTCTGTCTCCTATTTGGCAACTATTTCCTGCTCCAAAAAAAAAATTTGTTCATCGGATTTATTTTAAATTTGCTAAATTCCTTTTGCATATGCCCCTTTGGACTAGTAACTCTTTTTTGTCCCACAAATTTAAACTCATCTTTCCATCTACAATTATTGGTAAAGAGTGAAAGATTTTAAATCTTTCGCCAGTAAACTTAATCATGATTGGTCTTCTCTATTTTATGATTTTATGATTGGGTTATGATTTCTATGTCTTACGATTTATGTCATTTGTGTTTTGATTGTGTTACATTATTGATCTTATGATTATGTTCTTGTGATTGGAAAAACTACTTATTTTTGTTCAGTGTACAATTTTTTCTTCTCTTTTCCCCCCTTATGTTGTAGGCCTACTCTGTCATTTAGGGGATCTGCGCCTTTTTTTGTTTTGACAGGTTATAAATAAATTGATTGATTGATTGACTAGACTATATTTTATTTCAAGAGTACTCTCTGTCGTCATAGTCTTTATTATACTCTAAAAGTTTTGCCATTGAGATAAGTTAGTACTTTCATATTGTTTTTAGTTCTAAGACGGAATATGTTTCAGTTTTCTTAGTCATGTTGGAACACATCTTGTCACACAGGAACACATCAAAAGTGAATTTTTATGCTTGAATATCGGTAAACTTCGTTAGCTAGATGGAAACCATCCACTTAATCAAGTTTTATTGACCAGACTTTCTGTGAACTAAGTTAGATATTCATTGGTGTAGTCCAGAATCTCCATTTCTGAGAAAATCGGTCTTCCTCGAATAGTTGAAAAGGTCAATCATGGTCTAATCTTTGAGAACAATCTATGGTTTTAGAAGTTAGAATTTTTTTTCCTTTAGAGGGCAAATTTTAATGAACCATCAAGTAAAGACATCAGGCAGATGTTTGAACGACAATATAACTAAGCAAGGATTTTATTTAAGTCAATACTTATTCACCACGGGATTTAGCCTAGCTACCATCGGACACATCAAACAGTTCATGGTGACGAACAGTAAGTAAGGAGTGACTTGGCTCAATAGTAACCAAAACTGTAAAAGACAGAATTTTAAGAACAATCAATACACCAAAAGAATCTGATTTTTATGCTGATTCCAAATATATAAAGTTCATAATTTTTAATTTTATCCATCAAAAGTTACGAGCCTGAGAAAATCTATTCATCAAGGCTCATCAGATACTCATTACATACTCATCAAGGTATGGGGGTCTGACGCCCCACCCCAATGCCTTCTGAAGACCAGAACGTAATTTGCAATTTACTGAAAACAAAACAAAATTTTTTACCTCTTAAAACCTTAATAAAATCCAAACTTATTAAGACTTTAAGGAATAAATATCAGTATGTGTATACTAAACTATCAATGTACATTCATTTGTTGTTTTGTTCAATAATCTTGGTTCTGATGTTGATTTCCCCCCCCCTTTCTTGATATTATGGGAAATAGAAACATTCAGCTAATAATAAGAATTGTCTTCAGTATAGTGCCAATTTTTCTCTGGTCATCAGAAGGCATGAGGGGCGTCAGCCCCACTGATCTTAGTTTATGATATATATATATATATATATATATATATATATATATATAGTTATATATATATATATATATATATATATATATATATATATATATATATATATATATATAATATATATATTATATATATATATATTATATATATATATATATATATATATATTATATATATATATATATACTATATATATATATATATATATATATATATATATATATATATATATAATATTATATATATATATATATTATATATATAATATATATAATATATATATATATAATATATTTATAATATGTATATATATATAATATATATATATATATATATATATATATATATATATATATATATATAATATATATATATATATATATATATATATATATATATATATATATATATATATATATATATATATATATATATATATATATATATATATATAATATATATATATATATATATATATATATAATATATATATATATATTATATATATATATATATATATATATATATATATATATATATATATATATATATATATATATATATATATATATATATATATCTATATATATATATTATATTATCTTAGGTTATATATTATAATTCTTGTCCGCTTTGGGTTTCATTTATTTATTGAGGGTTATTTTTTGTAGTTTTACGATTGGAAAATTAGTTGACTTCATTTCTGCTAATTTTTTCTTTAATTTAGCTCTTTATTTTTCTTTGAAAAAATTATTTTGCGGAACCTTTTTTTTAATTATATAACAGAACCGTTCATGGAAGTGGATGATAATTAAAGAGCAACCCTTTTCAGGAGAAACTCCCACTCTAAGGAAAAGAATTGTAAAATATAATACTGGTCAAAAGAGTTGGTTTTTAATGGAAATTACAAATGTAAAAAATTCATTACGTTTTGCGTTACCAATCAATTCTAATTATCTAATTCAGTCCATCTCTCACAAACTTCATCAATCTTTGAAAGTATTTACATTCATATCACTCTACTTCACAATTGGCATACTTCCCATATGTAAATGTCCAAATCTTGGTTCCATGGCTTATCTTTTTGTTTTTCCGAACCCTTTTAAACTGCAAAGAGGGGACACTCTTAACTTGGCTATTCTATTCTTTATGTCTTCTCTAAAAAAAAAACCAAAACAAGTTTTTTTGTAACTGAAAGTAAGGAGCGATATTAAAACTTAAAACGAACATTAATTATTCCGTATTTTGAAGGGACTGTCCTCTCCTTGACGCCTCGCTCTTTACGCTAAAGATTTTTATTGTTTTAAAAAATTAGGGTTGTGAAAAAGAGTCAAACTTTAGCGTAAAGAGCAAGGCGTTGAGGAGGGGACAGCCCCTTTCATATACGGAATAATTGCTGTTCGTTTTAAGTTTTAATGTCGCTCCTTACTTTCAGTTTTAAAAAAATTGTTTTTTATATTTGTTTTCTGAACGTTTTTCAACTAATGTAGGTTCTCTATTTTGGCTCACCGTGCATGAAAAATCAAAAACACAATTTGAATTTAAATTTTGGCAGATTTATTCCGGACATGAAGTGTCACCCCTCCTCAATACGTGGCTCTTTACACTAAAGCTGTTAGCACTTTTAAAAAAGCTTCCTCTTTAAATTAAATAGCCCCTATGTTTCATTTTTTATTAAACAGTCAAACTTTAGCGTAAAGAGTAAGGTATTGAGGAGGGGGCAACCCTTCATATATGGCATAATTTCTGTTCATTTTTTCAAATATTTGCCGGTAAATCTGGCTCACCCTCTATAAAATATACCCCTCCCCCTCATGGAAAACTCTTCCGTGGAAATTTATCCAGCATAAAGTGCACACACCCTGTCAAATTTCCTCCAGACAGTTCCTTCCTCACTGAGAGTGCCCCCCTTTCTGTAAATTGCTTGTGGACGATTCACCCTGAAAAATTATCCTTAGCATTTTGCAGTTGGAATAAAATTTTAACCCCTAATCGGTTTCTCGATCACTCCTAAAATGTCCCCTTCCGTGGAAATTATTTTCCAGAAAACAAAGGCCCGGAAAACATCACCGTATAAAAAATTTGGCAAAGAGAATGCAAAGAGAATTAAACAAATTTCGTATAGGAATTTTGTCCAAACTCCCAGTAAAACATTTCCACTAGAATATTCATTTCCCAGAAATTTGCCTCCCCAACGAAGATTATCCCCTTAGATATCCACCCCAAGCACCCCCCCCCCCAAAAAAAAAATGGCTTAATACCTCCCAATAACAAGTACTATATGTAAACAATGGGCAAACCTCACAGCTTGCAGCCCCTCCCCATGGACCGTGGGTGTCATTTTACACCTAAAGACGTAGTTATTAGATTTTTCGACTATGTTGAACAAAATGGCTATCTCAAAACTTTGATCAGGTGATTTTGGGAAAAAATGAGAGTGGGGAGGGGGCCTAATTGCCCTTCATTTTTTGTATCACTTTAAAAGGGCACTAGAACTTTTTCTATCCCTTCTAATGAGCCATCTCGTGATATTCTAGGACCACTGGGTTGATTCGATCACCCTGGGAAAAAAAAACAACCAAAAAAAAAAAACAACAACCAATAAACACGCATCCGTGATCTTTCTTCTCGCAAAAAAAACACAAAATTCTACATTTTTGAATATAGGAGCTTGGAACCTTTACAGTAGGGTTATCTGATACGCTGAATCTGATGGTGTGATTTTCATCAAGATCATATGACTTTAGGGTGTGTATCCCCCTTTTGGGAAAATAAGGCAAATATTCTCAGGGTCGTAACTTTTGATGGGTAACCTTAAACTTAATGAAATTTATATATTTGAAATCAACATAAAAATTCTCTACATCAAAGGGGCTGTCCCCTCCTCAATGGCTCGCTCTTTACGCTAAATTTTTTATTGTTTTGAAAGATAGAGTTGTGAGAAAGAGTCAAAACTCTAGCGTAAAGAGCGAGGCGTTGAGGAGGGGAAAGTCCCTTTCATATACGGAATGGCCCCTTTATATCACCTTTCATATCAGGCGCGTAAACTTGATGAAACTTATATATTTGAAATCAGAATAAAATCTGATTCTTTTGATGTATCTATTGGCATTTAAAATTCCGTTTTTTGGAATTTTGCTTACTATTGGGCCAGTTCGCTCCATACTTACAGTTTGATTTAAACTGTTAGTAAATCAACTGTAAGTTGATTTACTTACAGTTGAAACCAACACACTGTTCGTGGGTTTAACACGTACATGAACCCACGAACCGTTTGATTTAATGTACTTTTCCATACCTGAAAATTTTCAAATTTTCCTCATAAGTCGGACAAGTGTGACAACGTAATTGCAATACTGATGTATATAAAATGATGTCGCTCACATAAATATTTTTTTTCTCGAAATTAAGGCTCTTAACGAATTTTCTCATAGTTTTGACCTATCTAAATCGTATTTTTAGGCTATATGTGTGTATTTTTGAATATTTGGGAGTGAACTCCCAAGTTTGACATCATTAATATTAAATAAAAAATCTAAAGCCGAACTGGCCAGCCATGACAGAAAACACAAAACATATAAATACGACAAACGGGTCTACGGCCAGTAAATGAAAACGAAGAAAAAAAAAAACAAAAAAAAAAACGAATATTCACCCGTATCTAACAAGGTGTCTTCACGAAGGTAGGTTCAAACTGTAAATATTAAGTAATTGTATGTTATATTTTTAGGTGAGTCTATTTTAGTTTTATGTATATTTTTTAGTTTTAGTTTATTTTTTTCTCTACGCTGAAGACGCCTTGTTAGATACCGTCAAAATATTCGTTTTTGTTTTTTTCTTCGTTTTCATTTACGTGCCAGCGACCCGTTCGTCGTATTTATATTTTTTGTGTTCTCTGTTAATATGAAAACAACACAATGTTAAAACAAACGTTAAAAAGCCCCTAATTCTTGAATATTTGTGATGGATAATTATTCAGTTGCTATGATAACCTATGTCCTGTATAATTATTTGTTTAGCGTTAAATCTTATTCACAGTAAATGTGAGTTTCTACCATTAAATCCTCCAATTATAGCTAATATGTTTCACTTTTATATCCTCCTTCCACAACCATCGTCTTATCAGTTGTGAATAGGAGAAATTTCTGCGCTACTCTGTGGTGTTCGTTTGGAATTCTAAGAGATTTGTGGAGCAGTTTGTTTCTCAGTTCGAAGACGGCTGGTCTCGCATCAAGAGTTGCGGACAGTGTCAGAACCCCGAGGCTTTCGGGTATAGCTGAGACAAGGGTATTTGACTGACTTGTACTACGTAAGAAACTTGATAATTTTTGTCATTTTGTTTAACCATCAGTATAAAAGGAGAAAGTAATGTTGGAATAGCTTTATTCAAATGATGTTTTTGGTATGTCATACTTTTTTTGGTAATTTAAAGACCTACACGATGTTTAAGTATAGTTTTCTATTTCAGGAGATACGGAAATGTTTGCATAAAACTTAAAATTTTTAGATATCCTTCACAATATATATTTTTGATAAATTTTTAAGTGTCACAGCTAGATTACTTCAATCATCCTTCTAGGTAGTTGAACATACGGAAATCAAACTAAAAATTATCGTTATTTTAATGAAATTGTAGAGCAGTGTTAATATCATCAGCGAATGAAAATATCCTTAAATGTGAAGAGTGCTTCTGCTTCATTCTCCCCCCCCCCTCTTTGAAGTACTAAGCCTGAAATTGTTCGGTAAATTTTTTGCAGTTCATATTATTGACTTAAGAATAAAATAAACATATCACTTACTTTACTTTACAAATAAAGGGTACTTGTGCATTATACCCACTCTTTCATATACTGCTAGCTTGGTTAATGCTAATGAAATAAAATAAAATAGGATGAATATAGAATAGTTTAGAAACAAATTTGGGCTATATATTTGTACATTAGGAGGGGGGGGGCAAAGAAAAAAAAAATAAAAAAAAGACAGATACCCGATTATAATGGTTTATTAACAAAATTATAATAATTACATGTAACAATTATGCGCCCAGAACGCTATTATGTCTTCGAGAATCGCTGTAAAATTATCTCTACCTTCAAATTTCACTTTCGCACGCCACATGTGCTCGGCTAAGTAAGTGGATAAATGTTGGTGGTGAGTATCTCGGTGCCGTTTATTTTGCCATTTGGCTGATCAGGTATCTCTCCCGCATCTGTCCCGGTAACTGCCGCGTCTCATTTGACATATATAAAAGAGTGGATATAATGCACAAGTACCGAAATGAATTTTACCCCACCCCTGTATATATACCAATTCAAGGTATATATTTGCACATTAGGGGGGGGGGGGGGTTAAATGTTATTTCTGATGTGAATAAGAAGTAAGTTTAAACTTTACCCCCCCCCCCCCCTAATGTGCACCCCCCTAATGTGCAAATATATACCCTGAATTGGTATATATAGGGGTGGGGGTAAAATTCTTTTCCGACAAAAATGATTATTATATTTGGAAAGAGCATAAAAAAGGCATCTAGCGGCATGTTTACTTTATTCGTGAGTCAATAATATGAACGGCGAAAAATTTACCATTGTTTCTCTCACAACACTTTGATAGCGTGTTTGCTTAATTTTGGTGCAAGATTTCGTTTCTTAACCAATTACAGTAATAACTAAAGAGTACTGCCAAAAGCTTTCAGATTCAAGACTCTTTCCAATTTAGTATTTGCTGCTATGACAATTGTACCCTAGGCTACCCCTTCCCATTATTACCTGAGGCACTTGCATATTATACCGACCACACTGTTGTTCTTGACCTGTTCAAAACCGGTTTCTCTGTGTCCACTCGGAGATAATCAGCTTAGCCTGAGTGAGGTAAACTACTGTGCAGGTATATTTTAATAAAATATTTAATATATAGAGCTCGTTAGGTAAGGCTAGATATTTAATATAATGCGTCCTGGGTGGCCTCCTTTCCATAATTCTGTGTTGAAGTTCCCATAATTTTGTTACTTCAGTATTAAATTTTCATCAGATTTTGGTATATTTCATTAGAATTAACCTAACTTGATTTCTTGGGTGTGGTCAGTATAATACCTACCTTGCCTGAATATAGAACTAGAATTTAAACACAATTAGCTGATTTTATAGGTGTTTTGTGTTATTTCTGTGCTTGTTTTCTCATGAACAATTGGTTAATAATGCCGAACAATCATATATGTAGGAAGGTTTTACAGTACCCAGTACCAATGTCATGTTTTTCATCCCTCCCCCTCCCTTAACAACTGCCTCGAGGATTAAAAAAAAAAATTACTAAGGCACCATTCTATCGTGGCGGTTCCACAGAAAGGGACATTTGGATAAAATAAAGTTAGTACCATTAGACTCCATACTTTAAGCTCTATTTTGCGTATTAAATAAAGGAACAAGTTTTTTCAACTGAAAGTAAGGAGCAACATTAAAACTTAAAATGAACAGAAAATATTTCGTATATGAAGAGGGTTACCTCCTTAACACCTCGCTGTTTACGCTAAAGTTTTTTTTTAGTACTTTTGAAAAAAAACTTCTTATTGTTCCAATTAAACGACCCTTGTGTTTCAGGAATCGTTCTTAAGGAATTGGGACAAAATTCTAACTTTTGTGTAAAGAGCGAGGTGTTGAGGAGGAGGTAACCCCCTTCTTATGCCTAATAATTTATGTATGTTTTAAGTTTTAATGTTGTCCTTGCTTTCAGCTGAAAAACTTGTTTTCTCATTTAATTTCTGATCGTTTTTTAAATAATCCCAGGAAATCTGGCCCCACATCCACGATGAAATACCCTCCCCGTGGATATATCATCTAGATAATACAATCCCGGTAAAAATTTACCAAGGACAATTACCCTTAACAACTCCACGCGTAAAAACTGAGTCGGAAAAGAAGATGCAAGAGATACAAAAAGAATTATGTATAGGAATTCTGGAAAATTCCCCCAATGTATAATTTCCTCTGACAAGTTCGCCCCCCTGGAAACTTCCCTCCCCATGGAAAGTTCCCCCTTGAAAAAAAGCAGCAGAAAAATTCGTTTCCCCACCCTAAAATGTATGCATGCTTCCGAATAACAAATACTATGCGTAAACAATGAACAATTTTTTATAACTTAAAGACCTTTCCCCTGGGGCTGTGTGGGGGTCATGTTATATCCAAAGGCACAGTTATGGGGTTTTCAACTATGATAAACAAAATAGCTATCTCAAAATTTTAATCGGACGATTTTGGGGGAAATGAAGGGGCCTAGTTACCCTCTTATCTTTTTGGTCACTTAAAAAGGGCACTAGAACTTATACTTTCTGTTCAAATGAGCCTTCTCACGATATTCTAGGACCCGCTGAGTCGATAAGATCACCCCTGGGGAAAAAAAACACGCATCCATGATCTTTCTTTTAGCAAAAAATACAAAATTCCACATTTTTGCAGATAGAAGCTTGAAAACTCTACAATAGGGTTCTCTGATATGCTGAATCTGATGGTGTAATTTACATTAAGATTCTATGACTTTTATAGGATGTTTCTCCCTTTTTTTCGAAAAAAAAGGTAAATTTTCTCAGGCTAGTAACCTTTGATGGGTAAAACTAAACTTAATAAAACTTATATATTTGAAATCAGCATAAACACCTGATTCTATTGATGTATCTATTGATATCAAAATTTTGTTTTTTAGAGTTTCAGTTACAATTGAGCCGGGTCGCTCCTTACTTACTTACAGTTCGTTACCACGAACTGTTGATATATGCTATATATCATATTTGCGTTTCGTTGTTTTTCATCTTCGGGTGCGTTGTATGTAATCCAGTTTGAACTAACTGATTACGATAGAATTGTGAATAAAAAGCTATTGGAAATGGTTTAAAATGTGGAGAGAAATTGAAGGAAACATGATAACATGATTAATAAAATAAAAGTCCAAAAATAGGGATAAAATCCTTTTTAATAGACAGTGTATAATAAATTTTCACAAAAAATACCAGATATTTCGGTCACATATACAGTGACCGTCATCGGTAGTAAAACTCGTCATGGAAAGACAGTGTGGTCTCTGAAATTATCAACATGATTAATATATTTTTTTTAATGTTATAATTTAGTTTTGTATATATTCCTATGCCTATATCTGGGACAATTAGGGGATGGGTTAGAAACGCGAATATCATAATTGGAAATAACACAACATAAAGAATTTAATGGTACTACTCTTATCTTATTAAGGTGTTGCTTTCTGTGGTGTCCTCAAACTAGAATGTTATGAAAAAATAGGTTTATTTAAGTGGCAACCCAGCAGATGCTGTTCCCAGGGAGAATGTTAACCCCTTGCCTTTTTCAGAAGCTACGCCAATGCAAATAATGCCAATTTGAAGGAAAAAAAACAGAGAAATTAGCAAACTTTCCTACACACCGTAGGGCTATTTTCAGGCATTAGGGTAGGGGCTGGGCATAATTGAACTGGTAGCAAATTTCATATTTCAAAAGAGTGTTGAGTTGAGAATCATATTGTAATAAATTTAATTAGCTCGATAAGATTTAAAATTAAATTTTTAAAAAGCTAATTAAAATTAAATTTTAATTAGCTCTTTTGTAATAAATTTAATTAGCTCGGAAAAGCAATCTTCAAATGGAGGTCTAATGGAGCCTAATATATTATTCACCTCATAATAACCTTTTTGGTAAATTGGCCATTCTTATACCAAATAATTCAGAAAGCTTTCTCAACAAATCGCAGTTCAAAGGAATTTAAGGAATTGTACGTTCTACCCAACAGGTTAGTTCACGCTGAATCATTCCGTTTAGTTTGTTCTCATTAATAAATTGAACAGTTTCTTAATGAGCGTTGCAGCCTCAGATTCAACCTAGTAAAGAGCAAATTCTAACCCATAGTAACCAAAATTTTAAAACTAGTTTTGAAAAACAAAAGTGAGAAAAAATCGCTATTTGTACTTGACACAGGAATGGCAACTTTTATTTCGATTAATTGTAATGGTAAGAGTTCATTACGAAAAATGATTTACGGAAATCTAAAAAAAACTGAAACCCCAGGAAAACGGGGTCGGATCGAATAAAATTACTTATTGAGATTGATGGTAGAAAATTGTTCTCTGTCCCAGGAATCTGGTGAAATTCCTAAACATTTTTCACATAATAAGCAATGTATCCAGTATTATTAACTGTACAGTATCGTAATTTGTACCTCGTAGTTTGTGATATAGCGCTGTAGCTTTTAATTTATGGATTATCTCACTGATACAGAATATATGCTTTTGAGTCTAATTTTTTCCAACCGAATTTCCCTTTCTTAGTCAAAATGTAAAAAGCGATTGTGATCATCGCAACAGTCATAACTGTTTGTCGTAAATGAACTGGTCAGTTATACTGGTCATAACTGACCTGGTCAATTTTAGATCTTTTATTCAAAGAGGAGAGTGGAGACACATTTCCACCCAAAATATTTTAAATGTGTAAAGTAACCTATATTTTCTAGTTTCTGCAAACAAACATGGTACTTTTCTAAAGTAAACCTTTGCCTCACATTTGTAGGCTCTCCAACCACCTTCTGCAGAAACATTTGTGAGCGTATTGACTTTTTTGAAAATGTTTATGGTAGTAACACGCAAGTACGAAAAAAAATATCTAGTTCTTGCCTTAGAAACAGCCATTTTTGTATCTCTATTAAGTGACATTAAGAAATTGTAGTATGCGACACCAATATAATTTTTTTGTAGAGTGAAATAAATCCAATTTCAATTTTGTAAGTTTTTAGAACTCATCTACTTTCATAGAGAGTTCAGACTCTATACATCAAGTGTGTAATATTAGTGTGTATTATTATATTATATATTAGTGTGTAAAATAGGTCTTCTAAACTGCTACTTAACCAGAGTACCTACGAATATACCTACCCATGCTCATCCCCTATTGTTAGGGGCAAAGACAGATCTAGAGCAAACATCTTGGGATGGGGGCAAACGTAACAAGGGCGCTAATAATTGAAAAGTTAATTTAAAAAAGGTTAAATAGAGAAAAAAATTAGGGTGCCAGAAAAATCTTGGAGGAAAGGTCCCCTGGCCCCCTGGGTGTGCCCCTGGTTGGGATAATTCCGGAACATTTAGAACTTTGGAAGGGGAGCCATTCTCTCACTGTGTACGTCCCTATTTAGATATAAATACTTTTCAATAGTAAGGCACTACCGGCTCAAAATGATTTTTCGGTGCACTTTGTATCGTATTAATAATTGACGAAAGAAAATCATTTCTATCCGGGATAAATTTTTGCACATCATTAGAAGAAAAGCTATTTGCAGCTATATATTGTTAAAGCTACTTTGTGTCTTTTTGGAATTTTTGGCAGGTTCAGGCTCACTGTCATAGGTGATTTTTTTTTTCTGTTTTTTGAGCGATTAGAGTCTGTGTGATCTTAGTTTTGCGTGAAGACAACGGAAGTAAACACTTAAAAATTGAAATAAAATCTCGTCAAGTGTACTTAAGTACAAGATGATGTAGAGATAAGGTTATTCATTTGGATGAATTTAGTGAGGAAAACGGAAGGAAAAAAAACGAAACTGCTTTGTATTTTATAGTAAATGATCAGCTGACAAAAATACTTCAGCTATTAAACCAAGACTAAGAAAACGCAAAAAGTGGAAAAACAGCACGAAAAGCTCCAAGCAGACCCAAGACATCAAAGGCCAACTTAACTGCACATGCTTCTCTTTCATCTAAATGTATTCAGAGTTTCACTGTTTACTTCCTCGCATGATGCTCATATTTTCTTGGAACCGTTTTTATTACGTCTTTCAGTCTCATTCAAAAATATCTAGATTCTCGTTTGGATCCGAATGGATTGACAAAAAAAATTATTTTGGGCAACTGACTATTTTTTGTTTGTGTAAAGTGTGACCTAGCCATTTTAACTTTTCTTTTATTATTTTCCCATAAATACCACACTTTTTGCAGAGCTTGTTTTTTTAATATATTATCATTAAAGCGATTACCTAAACCTACAGTTAGGCAATTCATTAAAGTCAAGAAGACCTGTGCAAACTCATCTCAGAACTTTTGTACCCAATTTTTGAGCATTAATGTGTTTCATGGTAATTGCAAAATTTTTATTCCGGTGTTTATACATCATTGAGCATATAAACCAAGGAACTTAGGAACTGTTTCCGAACTTTGAAGAAGAATAAAAAGGAAAATTTTCTCTACTTCTCACAGAAGAGGAAGATAATTAACATGCGTTAACAAATATAGTAAGAAAGCATCTAGTCCTAGAAAGATTCTAGGACTAGAATCTCGCTTTGTTTTATATTATCTATGCTGTCTGTAGTATATACAGCATATAATAAGTAGGTTAATAAAAAAAATAGTGCATTAGGTTTTAGTGCTGGTTTGGATTTAACGTTTCGAATTTTTTTTTTTTTTTTTTTTGCAAATGCTGATTGCCATTCTCAGGAGAATGACAAATTAATTATAGGTAGTAAGAAGATCAGCAAAAGCCTCACTTAGGTGAGTAGTACTATTAGTAAGGATAATATATACGTAAGGATAATATATATAATCTGTGCCACCTTGCTTAGCGGTGTCAATCTATCGGTTATTTTGCTTCTTCGGTACTGATTCTCTAATTCTTTTCTTCGACTGAAATCTGTGCCAGCATCTATTATTAAATTGAAAAGAGGTTTAAGGCAAGGTGGAGGATATAGTAAGGATATTAGTAAGGATAATATATATAGTGTATTAAGGTAATCACCTGGCAAAAAAAAAAAAAAAAAAAAAAAAAAAAAAAAAAAAAAAAAAAAAAAAAAAAAAAAAAAAAAAAAAACTGTCTTCCTACTTTAGTAACTGAAATAAATGAGCACTTGAACAAGGTATAGACCCTACTCATCCATCCAGTTCCCCAGGACAAAACAGTATAACCAATTCGACAGTCCGAAAATCAAGTCCAAAATAGAGCAAAATCAGCATCAATAAGCATACGTCAATGTTCCAAAACCAAGCTATAGCACCTTAAATCTACAAAAACATTATATTCCCAAGGTCGCAGCACTTGGGTGACTAATCTGATATGCGCTGCTCAACTCGAACCTATGACTCATAAAAATTAGAAGTAGTGACATACACAAATGTCATTCAGCTAGTGTCTGTCCTTTAGGGTAAAGTTATTTTATGTGTTATTTCATTTAAAAAAAAAAAAAAATTACTCTTTTTTGTTTCTTTATTAACCATTTCGCAGTGTGGGAGGATAATTGGCATTACAATGGGATTAAAATTGGCAGCATAAAAGAGGCCGGTCAGCAACGCTGACTGGCCTCTGACCGATGATCGATGAACGGCTGCTGACCGATGTTTGCACATTGACTTTTATTTTAGTCGCTATCGATACCGTATATATTGCACTTTCGAAAAGCTTTAACAACAGGCAATGCTTAAAGGTTGTCAAATAATGAGAAGGAACCTAAATTGAAGATATCCCCTTGGTTTCGTTTTTATTTTTATCTTTGTTTCTTTTTTCACATTTTGTTACTTTATTTTTTATGGTCGTCATTTTTTCTAATGTCCCTTATTGTGAGTTTGACTTTAGAATTTATTTCATAATAATTTCATAATAAATGAAAACACAAGAAAACATTCATAAATAGAAAAATGATTTATGAAAAATAAGCACCTTGGACATGGTCAATTTTACCCTAAAAACGAGGAAGACAACTTATAAAGAAACGACTTAGTACAAGATCCTGACGTTGTGAACACTTCCCTACCTGAGGGTATGAATTCCTCCTCATCTATGACTGTCCCTTGCAAACAAGTTGAAAGTCAAACATGAAGGTTTGGTCTGCATCTGTGAACCCATTGGAGGTTCCAGTAGCAATAGCAGTTATGAAAGTCCCTCGGAAATATCTACAAAACCTCGCGACAAACTGGTTTCAGTGGACCAGAGCCGGAGTTAGGTTTTACTCAGTTGAGGGGGGGGGCAAATATAGACTTTGCCACTCCTTCCGCGCCATCAATACTGTAAATATTACAATTTTTGCCCAAAAATATTACAATTTAATCATTTTTTTGCCGCCCGGGCGTGTCACCCACTCGCCCGGGGCGCTTGTCCCCCTCTGGCCCCCTTTTCTTTATCCGGCCCTGCAGTGAAAGAAACTAGTTCTAGCAAATAAAAATCGTTTTCATCTTGAATGGGAAACTGATTCCTTTTTTGCCAAGGTTTTTGCAAGTGTATAAATTGGGGAAAAGAGGTAAACGTGATTACAAAACCATTCACTCCAGCATTGAAAAGGATATACCTCTCGGAATTATTTCTTACGGAAAGAGAAGGTAGTACAACTAAAATATCAATTGAATTCTCAGCAATGTCCATTCTTCAAAAAATTGCACAGCACCTAAGCAAACACCTTTTTGTGTTTTAAAGATTTTTTCTGAAAAAAAAAAACTAACGAAGACAGCGAATTAATCGAAGGTGCAATTTTAGAAGCTGCAGATGCATCATTTAACAAATTTAAATACAAAGGTGAGATACTGTGTGCTATTCAATCTGTGCAACTATCTGTAAATATAGCAGTGAGAAGAATTTCATCAGTGAGCTCTGATGTAGTTTCACAACTTAATACTGACTTAGATAGCTACAGCTATTTTCTCCTGCGACTTGACGAATTAACCAATATGGTTTATACAGCTCAGTTGATCGTTTTTTGTAAGAATGGCTTTTGATGACATCCAAGTAGAAGAAGAGCCGGTGGAAATTAATCCACATCAAGAATATAAAATGGGACAGTACATATTCTGCTTTTAAAAGCTCATCAATTTTGAAAATATTCCTGTACACAAGTTTCTGGGCTTAGCAACCAACGGAGCTCCTGCTATGGTAGGTGTTGAAAAAAGAATTGATCGCATTGTGTTGTGAAGGCAACAGATTTAAATCATTCCTGTCTTGCCATTGCAGAGCACATCAACAGCATTGTGTGGAAAGGTAGTAATGATCAAACATTTGTTAAAGTCGTAAATAAAGTAAGAGCTTTTGTAGTTCAGCAACGTTTGTTCTGAACTCTGACTGAAGAGTTTCAATTCCAGAATGGTGATCCCTCCTAGAGACAGAAGTCCGTTGGCTTAGCAGAGGCAGGACTTTGCAAAATTTCCAAGAGTTACTTCCTGCTTTGGTGGAATTTTGGGAAAAAACGTGGTGAGTCATTCCCTGAGCTAGAAGATCGGGTTTGGCTGCGACATTTTGCTTTTCATTTTGACATAACCGAACATCTAAATAGACTAAACTTGCAGCTTCAAGGCAAAGATAAAGATACTGGTGGAACCATTTCAGATTTGGTCTCATTAAAAAAAAATATTGTTTAGAAGACGGAAAAAACCTTTTTTTTTCAGTATTTAATATCTTAAAAACAAGTACAGGAACCGGTTGTTTTACGAACATTCCCTCACACTGAGCTATGGTTTTCTGATTCAAATATTTTATTAATTTGCTAACATAGATTTCAAATGTATATTTGAAGGTAATAGAAACTGTATGATTTAAACAAAAACAAGTATAATTTTTCTACTTTGTTGATCAGGTCACACGAAGGTTTATGAGCTGTAAGGTCATTCAGTCGCTTAAAAATTTGGTGACCATGCTATAAGCACTAAAAATACTATATACTTAAATGAAGCTTTTCACTTCGTCAATCTCCTCGTTAACAAACATTAATTTTTCATCTCCTTTTATCAAGGATGGCAATCAACATTTGCAAACAAAAATTAATTTTATTAGAATGTTTAATCCAAACCTACACTAACAATCAGGCTAATACCCTTTTTTTCTTATTATCCTAGTATTATAACTATGTAGCTACTGAGCCATCAACCCCAAACACTTAGATATGTATCTAGCCATGAATAAAGTGAGTTACTTGTTTACTTAAATTGTGCTGCCTTATATTGGATATCTTGACTATGTTTTGTTGCGACCCATTTGAAAGAAAAAGAGTTCACATTAAGCTGATTCATGGGATTTTTACGGAGATAAAGTCCACGTATTTCAAAAAACTGCTTCTTAACCTAGTTTTCCTTTGGGTCACTGCGAACCAAGGATTTTCACTGAGCCGAATTTGTTTATAATTATGCTTTATCTTAACAATTATTACCATAAGTATTAACAAGAGTGGCTGATTTATACGGCTATACCCCCTTCCCAGCTCATACGAATTTTTATTTAGAATATTTTAGTTTCAGTTATATACATGGAGATAATTGCATAATACTCAATCTTTTTTGCCATCATTGATTGACATCTGATTCTTTTGATGTATCTATTGGTATCAAAAACCCGTTTTCTAAAGTTTTGGTTACCATTGAGCCGGGTCGCTCCTTACTTACAGTTCGTTACCGCGAACTGTTTGAAAGTTTGATTGTGGTTTAAATAGATGTCTTTCTATTTAAAAGACTTATAATTCAAGAAATTGAAATAAATATTAGTTGCTAAGAGCTTTAAAATTTTTGCAGAGAATCAAAGTTCGATAAGCCAAAGACTGCAGAGGATGAATGTTTCTTGAATGGCTAAAACTTGATCCTGAAAACTGCAAAGGAAATATCAATAGTCCCAGTAGAGATTTTCGCATAAAAATTTGTAGAGATATGTTAGATAAACAATTCATATCCCAATTCGGTGCAAAAATTTGCAGTTACGGTTTGCAGTTACATTTGCAATAAGACAAGAATTCATTAAGACAAATATGAGATACTATGGGCTGTTAGGTTTATGGCGCAAAATAATAGGTTAATAAAGAAGATTCTACTTAAGTCAAAACCGGGATGACCTCGGGGCCTGCCTCTACCTCCCCCCAATTGGTTCCTATGTTTTCCGAAGTTATGGGCACTTCTTATTAAAGTATATATTTTTTTTGTGCTGATTTCAGAAATAATTTTGTGGTTTTTTGTATTACGTAAGAGTTGTTAAAAAAGGAGAGTGAAGGTCTTAGAAAAAAAAATCATAAAATGGATTAATACTGATTAATGAAAATTAATACTAATTAATTTCATAAATTAATACTAATTTGTAACATTATAATAATAATTGATTTCTATCAGCACCTTATTATTTAAGTGTGCGTTATTAAGAGTAATTAAAGATCAGTGAATCTGAAAAATATATTTAGAAAAGTTAATAAAGCTACACAACAACACCTTTCCAAGCCGTTGCAGGAACGTTATCTTTTTCCTTCAAAACATTACTTGGTATTTTTTCCTGCTCTGGGGTTTAGGGTTTTGCCTTTATAACATCTAGCAGTAGTCAGCCATCATATCAACGATCCAGCATCTTGATATCTCCGCTCCGTTTCTTTAATATTAATTAAGGGGGCACGAAGAAAAAATTCCAGGGTATCTCTTCCATGTTAAATATTTTTAGCTTGTCCGGCGACAACAGACGCATAAAGGCATCAATTTTGGTTTCTATCTGTTCCCCTGATCTAACAACATAATCTGAGTTTGCTATTTTTTCATTTTTTTTTTCTGGGCTTTCTAAATTAGGCTTTTTCGTGCAAATTCTATTTCAAGTTGTCTAAAAGAACGGTACATACAAGTTTAATAAAATTAACATAGACTTGTAGAGGATTTTGAAAGGAACAACTTGACTTTTAATTTTTTTCATAATTAATTCAAAACAGACATTTTCACAGACATTTGTTTCTACTAAAAGTTGTTACCATCAATTTTATATTAGAAACTCCTGAGCTGTTACATATCTAGTCTCAATAGGCGGGCATAAATACCAGTCTTCAGTGATAAACGGTCAGGGTTTCAACTTGTCTCGGCTGGCATGATAAGTGAATGTTTCAACATATTATGCAAATGGAACGCTCCGTCAAATTAGGTTGCAGTCCAAGATTTTGAAAGAAGTGAAAGGCAATTAAAGAAGAACTTTGCCTAGTTAGTTCACAAAAGTGCTTTTTGAAATACAAGGGCACCGGCAGAAAGTTTTCCGGGGGGGGGGGGGCAAACGCAAAATATCAGTGGTGGTTGGGTGACGTGGAATATATTTCAGGAATATTTTTGTCGTCGGAATAAGTTTATTTTTAAATACTTATAGAAAAGAACGCTCAAATAAAAAGAGCAACTAAATTGCCTGCAAAATGAAACAAAATACAGCAAATTTTAAACCGCAAGGATTCCTGGTAAAAGGATCAATTTGTTTAATCAATAATATATTTAATTATTATGTATTTAATTTTAAAAGAAAATCAAACTCAAACCAAAATTGCAGAAAGATTGCTTTCGTATATTATACGAATGACTTGCCTTTATACAATTTCCTACGCCTTTAAGCTCTCTAGACAAGGAGTAGAGATGTTCAAAAATTACCCTGCCAGCACAGATACCACGTTTTGAATTTATACCGGCCATGTAAAATATACCTGTTTCATAACAGGACAATTCTTTTCCTCAAACTTAAATCCGTTATATATTCATACATTAAGAAAAAAAAAAATAGAATAGCGAAAGAAAAACAAGATTTAAGCTTGCTATCCAGCTGTCAAATTGACCCCTCTTTCTTTTTATTGATCTATTCAACTAAAAAAAATGACAAGTTCAAAAACATTTTCGTCACAAGAGAATCTTATCAAATAGTTTTGTGAAAAAAAAAAACTGAAAGTAAAGAGTGACTTGGACCAATATTCACCAAAACTAAAAATTTAATTCTCGTGACAATTACTACACCGGCAGTATTGGCTTTTAATGCTAATTCTAAATATTTAGAATTCTTTCAGTTTATTGTTACCCACCCAAAACCAAAAATCTGAGGAAATTGGCCGGCTTTTTGAAAAAAGGGACCCCCCCCCCCCCCCTCAAAAAAAAGCAAGCGATCTTATTGAAAAGCTCTTCATGATGTACATCATATCAGAGAAAATTCAACTTCTGAGAAGCTAATTGATTTAAAAGTATGAATAACTATATTTTAGGCTTTCCAGTTGTAAAAGAAGCAATGCCACACGGTGGCAGTACTGGATTCAACCAAGTTGATTCGCTTTATTTGTAATGAAATTAGGCTACGTTTGGCGATCTGTAATTGCGGATCAGCTATAATGAGGGGGTCAGTCATTGTTTAGGTGGGGTTAGGGTAGATTCCTAAAAAGTAAATTTTAATAGACAAACTGCTTACTCTTCACGAGGTTTCAGGTAAATTTTGAAAGAGGTAGGGGGAGTAGGAATTAATTAAATTGTTTCGCTATACAGCAAAGATGTTACATTACCATTTCTACCAGCACAGAGGTGGATAGCAGGGCAGGTAATCATCAGCCCCGCCAGGAATTTCTTTGGGGTGGCAAATACTGCAAGGAACTTTTTTCAGCAATTTTAAATGGTGTTATTTTCTTTTCTAGTTCTATGAAGTACTTCAGTGTATTGAAACAAATCTATGTAATGTATTTACCGATAAGAAAATCTTATTTTAGAGGTTGTGATGGCTTCTGTAATGTAGAAGATCAAAATTCTGACAGAATTTCCATCCACACAAATAATAATACTTCTGCTCTTCCAATCGAAATTATTTTGTAGCAATATCAACAAGGACTTCTTACCAAAATTACTATTCATCGCCAATTTTTTAAGTAGCCTATATTCAAATTTTATCCAAAATTGAAATTTTAAACGTAGGACGGTACTAATACTCGTACAATTATCGATTTACACATTTTAAAAGCAATTAACCAGAGATTTAAAGGACAGGTACCTTAAATTATACCTTGGTTAGGCCTGGGTATGATTTGGAAAACAATCACAATTTAAATAAAAAACAGCTTTTCAACTGAAAGCAAGAAACAGATTTGAAACCTATTTGAAAAGATTATTCTTTATATGAAGCGGTCTGTCTCCTCCTTAGCTCCTTACTCTTTACTGTGAAGTTTGGCCTTTTTTCCAAATTTTAAAGAAAATTTGCAATTGGAAACATAAGATTTTTCAAAGCACTAAAATACTTTTTTTTTAATAAGTAAGGTGTTGAGAAGGGGGCAGTCCCGCTTATATACAAAGTAATTTATATTGCTTTAAGTTTTAAACTTGGTCCTTACTTTAGTTGAAAATTCTTTCCTGTTTATTTAATTACATTTCATGAAACTGTAAAGTTTATGAATACAGTACTTTTGGTAACGCCGAAAAAACGATCAATATTTCAATGATCTGTGTTTGGATTTTGATGGGTAATCAAACAGTTCGTGGTAATTAACTGTAAGTACGGAACGACCCGGCTCAATAGTAACCGAAACTCTAAAAACTAAATTTTGATACCAATTGATATATCAAAAGGATTGGCTTACTATGCTGATTCCAAATATATACGTTTCATTAAGTTTAGTTTGACCCATCAAAAGCTATGAGCCTGGGAAAATTCGTCTGATTTTCAAAAAAAGGGGGAAAGACCCCTTCGAAGTCATAGAATTTTAATAAAAATCACAACATCATATCCGTCAAATTTTTGAAATTACTAAGATTTATGTAGTTTTCAGCAGAAAAAAATGTAATTCCAAACGAAAACGGACTTTATTAATCATATTGTTTGGATTTGTAAGCTAGATCAAATTTCTTGAATATCATATTGAATTTGACTAAGGTGACATTTAAAGTAGCATGTCATATAGTAATTCAAATCAAAGGTTGGAATTACGACAGAAAAATGAAGCTAATTGTCTTTTTTTGGGTAAAAGAAAGAGTATAAAATTTGGGTTGATTGAGTTGAATAAAGTTTAATTTACACGTCTACAAAGTGCTTAAGCAAAAATTGTCCACAAATGTTATATTTGCATAAAACTTTTATTGGCAAATTTGTTTCGTAATACATTTCTTTTGTGATTTTCCTTAGCTAAAAAAATTTTGAAGCTGCTACTCTATTCTTAAAAATACCAATGCTCAACAAATGTGTTACCCTCTGTATCTAATGTTTTTTCAACTAATACCAATAGCCCTTGTGCGATTTTTGTTGATAAACATAACAAACAATTTTTGTTGAATCTCAAACAATTTTTCTTACAATGTAGTGTATGTAAGCATTGCCTTATATCAGTTGAACATCCCCCTCATCATGCCCTGAAAGTTTCGACCTAAAAGCCTAATAGCCAAGCGAACTTAGTAGCAAACTTTAATATCTTAGTTCTTATTAAATAAAAAAAAAAAAAAAATTTAACTGAAAGTAAGGAACGACGTTAAAAACTTAAAACGAACAGAAATTATTCCGTATATGAAAGGGGCTGTCCCCTCCTCAACGCCTCACTCTTTGCGCTATAGTTTTTATCTTTCAAAAAATAGAGTTGTGAGAAAGTCAAACTTTGGCGTAAAGAGCGAGGCGTTGAGGAGGGGAAAGTCCCTTTCATATACGGAATAATTTTCTGTTCGTTTTTAGTTTTAACATCGTTCCTTACTTGCAGTTAAAAACTTGTTTTTTTTTATTTAATTTTTGAACGTTTTTAACGTTTTTTGAATTAATGCAGGTTTTGATTGATTAAAACAAAATTTGTATATTAATTTTACTTTTATTTGGTTCAATGGCTTTTTCGAAACTAGTTTAACTTTTATTTACGAACGTTTTTATTAGTAATAAATATACGTAACTTACGAATTAACTTACGTAACGAACTTCTATATTCATAGATTTTTAATACGTGTATTAGGGGTTCGCCCCCTAGTCAATACCTTGGTCTTTAAGCTAAAGTTCGAACTTTGTTCCAATTCTTTAAAAATGACCCCTTAATCACAAAGGCCGTTAATTAGAATAAATAGCTCTTATCAAAGTACTAAAAAATCTTTGGCTTAAAGAGCGAGGTATTGACTAGGGGGTGAACCCAATCATATTCGTAACATTTTCTGTTCGTTTGAAGTTTTGATGTTGCTCCTTACTTTCAGTTGAAGAAACTTGTTTTTTTTATATTTAATTTCTGATCATTTTCTTTAATAATGCTGGGAAATCCGGCGCCCCCTTCATAGCAATGTCCCTTCCCCTATGAAAGCTTCCTTCATGGACATATCCTCCCATATAACCCCCGACTCACCCCTTCTGGCAAAAAACTCTGGCAAAAAAATCTTTCTAGTGGCAAAAAAAATGCAAAATTCCACATTTTTGTAGATAGGTGCTTGAAACCTCTACAGTAGGGTTCTCTAATACGCTGAATATGATGGTGTGATTTTCATTAAGGTTCTATAACTTTTCGGGGGTCTTACCCCTTATTTTCTAAAATCAGCCAAATTTTCTCAGGCGTGTAGCTTTTGATGGGTAATACTAAACTTGATGAAACTTATATATTTGAAATCAGCATTAAAATGTGATTCTTTTGATGTATCTATTGGTATATTGGTATATTATATTCGTTTTTTTAGAGTTTCGGTTACCATTGAGCCGGGTCACTCCTTACTTACAGTTCGTTATCACGAGCTGTTTGATTACCCTGATCCTTAGTATGATTAAAAAAAAAAACAAGTTTTTTTTAAACTGAAAGTAAGGAATAACATTAAAACTTAAAACGAACAGAAATTATTCCGTATATGAAAGAGGCTGTCCCCTCCTCAACGCCTCGCTCTTTACGCTAAATTTTTTTGTTTTAAAAAATAAAGTTGTGAGACAGAGTCAAACTTTAGCGAGGAGGAGGGGATAGCCCCTTTCATATACGGAATAATTTCTGTTCGTTTTTAAGTTTTAATGTTGCTCCTTACTTTCAGTTTAAAAAACTTGTTTTTTTTATTTAATTTGTGATCGTTTTTTAGTTAATGCAGCTTTTATTTTGGCTCACCGTCATTGAATTAGTAAACAAAATTTGCATAGAAATTTTACTTTTCTTTTGCTAAATGGCTGTCTCTAAATTTGTTTCTGACTTAATTTACAAATTAACTTACGTAACGAACTTCTATATTCGTATATTTTTCTTCTGGCAAAAAATACAAAGTTGCAGATTTTTGCAGATATGAGCTTAAAACTATGTAACAGGGTTTTCTGATACGCTGAATCTGACGGTGTGATTTTCATTAAAATTATTTCACTTGTAGGGGATGTTTCCCCCCCTTTAAAAAATGAGGTAAATTTTCTCAGGCTCGTAGCCTTTGATGAGTAATACTAAACTTAATAAAATTTATATATTTAGAATCAGCATTATAAACCCATTCTTTTGATACATTTGTTGACATCAAAATTCCGTTTTTAAAAGTTTCGATTACTATTGAGCCGTATCGCTTTTTTTTTTTTATTGTTTTTTTTATTACGTATATGAGGGGGTTCTCCCCTTAGTCAATAACACGCTCTTTACGTTAAAAGTAAAAAAAAATTTAAATCACGAACCCCTGAATCGCAAAGGCCGTTTAATTAGAATAGATAGCTCTTTTGAAAGCAAAAAAAAAAACTGTACCGTAAAGAGCGAGGTATTGACTTGGGGGAGAACCCCCTCATATACGTAATAATTTCTGTTCGTTTTAAGTTCTAATGTTGCTTCTTACTTTCAGTTGAAAAAACTTGTTTTTTTTTAATTTAATTTCTGATCGTTTTTTAAATAGTGCTTGGAAATCCGGCACCCCCTTCATAGAAAGGTCCCTTACCCCTGGTCCCTTACGGAAAGATTCTCCGAGTAACCTCCTCCATCCCCCACCAGAAAAAAAATCCTTCCTGAAAATGTCTGTATACTTCCCAATAACCAATACAATATGTAAGCAATGGGCAAAGTTCATAACTTGCAGCCCTTGCGCTGGGAACTGTGGGGGATTAAAGTAATCCTAAAAGACATATTTATTAGATTTTCGACTATGCTGAACAAAAAAGCTATCTCAAAATTTTAATTGGGTGACTTTTAGAAAAAAATGAGCGTGGGAAGGGGCCTAGTTGCCCTCCATTTTTTGTCACTTAAAAAAGGCACTAGAACTTTTAATTTCCGTTCCAATGAGCCCTCCTGCGATATTCTAGGACCACTGGGTCAATACAATTGCCCCTGAAAAAAAAAAAAAAAAAAAAAAAAAAAAAAAAAAAAAAAAAAAAAAAAAAAAAAAAAAAAAAAAAACACGCATCCGTGATCTTTCTTCTGGCAAAAAATGGAAAATTCCACATTTTTGTAGGTAGGACCTTGAAACCTCTACAGTAGGGTTCCCTGATTTGCTGAATATGATGGTGTGATTTTCATTAAGGTTCTATAACTTTTAGGGGGTCTTTCCCCCTTTTTTCGAAAATCAGTCAAATTTTCTCAGGCGCGTAACTTTTGATGGGTAAGATAAAACTTGATGAAACTTATATATTTGAAATCAGAATTAAAATCTAATTCTTTTGATGTATCTATTGGTATCAAAATTCCATTTTTTAGAGTTTCGGTTACCATTGAGCCGGGTCGCTCCTTACTTACAGTTCATTACCACGAACTGTTTGAAAAGAGGATAAACATAATAGTTAGGTCCTGCTTGAGGATGTTTACAGAATTTTACCTCAGGCGACACTAACATCTCGTGAAAGGCAAAGATTTCAAGAAGGCCAAGAATGGAAAAAAACTTGTGCCCTTGGAGAGGAACGATTCTTCTAATTCATCATCATTCATAAAGCATGTTTTTGCTGAATACTTATAGTTACTCAAATGTTTTCCCAAAGCTAACTCTGTTGGGATACTTTCAACTGTAGAATGCTTGTTTACCCCTATTTTTCACATTTTTTGGACAAAGTTAAATTGAAAGCAAGTCTAAAACTTCAATATATAAATTTTCAAAGGATATTAAGAATTTTGCTGGTAAAGTGTTTAGGTTAAGTGTTTAGTGTAAGTTTCACATTTAGACCCTTACTATTTTGTGACACAACCAGGTTCCCTTTCCTAATGACAAAATCCTGTGTAAACAATCAAAACATTGCATAATCTATAAGTTGTCAAATAACTTACCCTAAATAATATGGGCACCGGCAGGAGGGCCGTGCCCCCCCCCCCTGGAAATTTGGTACTATAAAGTAATTATAAGGAAACCAAAGGAAAGAGAGCAGAATAGAGGAGCTATCGAAGTTCGTTCCTGATAAAGCGAAGACCTTGCGATCAACTGGCCGAAGTACAGCTCGTCAGGACTACTTTGAGCAGGGTACTCCCCGCCTAGAATATCTGAAAACGAGTTTCGCCCGGCGATCGGTTGCCACATAGAATAGATTGCCGGCAGAGGTCACGGCAGAGAATCACGAAAAATCCTTCCCTTGACGTATCCAAGAGAAGGTATAACAAATGCCTCAGTGTTAGAAAATGAGGGTAACTACCAGGACTAGCGGCAAATCATCATTTGTGACGGATCCGTGAAGCCTGTAAAAAAGAAAAAGAGAAAAAAAAAAAAAAACCATGGAAAAAATGTGTGTACTGCTTCATTGTTGGCTGCCTGCAAAAAGATTTTGACCCTTAATAAGGAAAACACAAGTTCTAATTTGTGACTGAGTGACCCTTTTCTAGTTTTCCAAAACATTTTTTTTGCTATATGATTTGGTTCGAGCAACAACAACAACAAAAAATAATCAAATTCTTCATAGTAAAGAATGGTATGTAAATACGATCCTTGTCAATAAAGAAAAAATAAGAGCCTAACTATTGATAACATTAAATCAAAGAATCAGCTTCTTATGGTGATCCTAAATATGTATTTGCTAAATAGTAATTAATGCAGTTATTAGTACACAAGAAAGTTCGTATAATTATAGTAAACAACTTAATAAGGGGTAATTTCTGTAAAAATATGCTGTCAACTTTTGCTTCCATCGCAAGAGTACCCATGAGCTGATATATGAAGCCACCATAATCAGAAATGTTTTCCCCTAAACGGAATGCTGGGAATTTTTTCCCCCTGAACGGATACGTTTTTGGTCTTTTCCAAGAGTGATTGTATTTACCTAATTGCCACTTTGAAAAAAGATTTAATTTTCTACAGTTATCAAGTATAAAGGTGTCAAATATATTGGTTTTTGGCTTTCAAAATTAAATCGAAAATATCTAATACAAATTTTTATTTGATTTTCTTAATCTTAGTTTTAGCGTTTTACTTTGACCAAACTACTTTGATAATGCGTTAATTTTTATAAACATTGAGTAATCTAAAGGTATTATATATTTTGGTGTTCGATAACCAAATTCAAAACTGTCGATATTGTTAAAAAATATCCGTCAAACGCTTCGACATTGCTCAACAGAACAGACATATGGGAGTTTACATCTTAGCTTTTTTAAGTAGGCTATTTTTTCGTCTATTGTTTTGTAATTACTTACTTTTTTCATTTTTCTATTCTTTTACTTTAATTGGTATACTTTTTCCATTGCCTTTAGAAAAATATTTGTCTCTAAGCATCATTAAATTAAAAAAACAAGATTTTTCAGCTGAAAGTAAGGAGCAACATTAAAACTTAAAAACGTACAGAAATTATTATGTAGGCCTCTATGAGTAGGGTTGCCCCTCTTCAACACCTCGATCTTCATGCTGAGGTTTTTCGGCACTTTAAAAAAAGTTATGTATTGCTCTAATTAAACGACCTTTTGTGTTTCAGAAGTGGTTTTTAAAGAATTGGGACAAAATTTAAGGAGCGAGGTGTTGAGGAGGGGTAAATCCCCTCATATACGTTATAATTTCTCCTTACTTACCGTCAGCTATCATGAACTATTTGATTAACATCAAAATCCAATCAGAGATCATTGAAACTTTGATCTTTTTTCTGCGTTACCAAAAGTATTGCATTCATAATTCTCCACAGTCTCATGAAATGTAATTAAACAAATAGAAAAGATTTTTTCAACTTAAGTAAGGAGCAAGTTTAAAACTCAAAACAAATTGAAATTACTTCGTATATTTGGGGGACTGTCCCCTTTTCAACTCCCTGCTCATTAAACGAAAGTTTTGCAGTGCTTTGAAAAATCCTTTTTTTTTTTTTCCAATTGCAAATTTTCTTTAAAAATTTGAACAGAAGCCAAACTTCACAGTAAAGAGTAAGGAGTTAAAAATGAGACAGAATTTTGATCTTTTACATAACTGAAACAATCACAAGCTCTGGAATAGGATTTTCTTATCGATAAATACGTTACATTCATTTGTTTTTGTTTAAATACATTGAAGTAATTCATATAAATAGAACAAGAAAAATAATACCATTTGAAATTGCTGAAAACTAAGTTCCTAGCAGTATTTGCCACCCCAAAGAAACTGGCTTTACTGGCTGGGCTGATAATGGCCTGCCTTACTTCCCCCCCCCCCCCTCTGTGCTGGTAGATATGGGAATTTGATATTTTAGCTGTATAGAGAAACATTTTAATTAATTCTGACTCCTCTCTACCTCTTTTTAACATTTATCTGAAGCCTCAAGGAGAGTAAGCAGTGTGTCCATTAATATGTACTTTTTTTTTAGGAATCTACCCTGTCTCCACCTAAAGAATGACTCACCCCCCCCCCCCCCCCCCCCCCCGCTCATTTTAGCTGATACGCAATTACAGATCACCAAACGTAGCCTAATTTTATTACAAATTAAATAAAAAAAACAAGTTTTTAAACTGAAAGTAAGGAGCGACATTAAAACTTAAAACGAACAGAAATTATTCCGTATATGAAAGGGCTGTCCCCTCCTCAACGCCTCGCTCTTTACGCTAAAGTTTGACTCTGTCTCACAGCTTTATTTTTTTAAAACAATAAAAAATTTTAGCGTAAAGAGCGAGGCGTTGAGGAGGGGACAGCCCCTTTCATATACGGAATAATTTCTGTTCGTTTTAAGTTTTAATGTCGCTCCTTACTTTCAGTTAAAAAACTTGTTTTTTTTATTTAATTTCTGATCGTTTTTTAGTTAATGCAGGGGATGTTTCCCCCTCTTTGAAAAATCGAGTAAATTTTCTCAGGCTCGTAGCCTTTGATGAGTAATACTAAACTTAATAAAATTTATATATTTAGAATCAGCATTATAAACACATTCTTTTGATACATTTATTGACATCAAAATTCCGTTTTTAAAAGTTTCGATTACTATTGAGCCGTATCGCTTGTTTTTTTATTGTTTTTTTTATTACGTATATGTTATTACGTATATGAGGGGGTTCTCCCCTTAGTCAATACCACGCTCTTTACGTTAAAAGTTAAAAAAAAATTTGATTCACAAACCCCTGAATCACAAAGGCCGTTTAATTAGAATAGATAGCTCTTTTGAAAGCACTAAAAAAAACTGTAGCGTAAGAGAGCGAGTATTGACTTGGGGGAGAACCCCCTCACATACGTTAAAATTTCTGTTCGTTTTAAGTTCTAATATTCCTTCTTACATTTCAGTTGAAAAAACTTGTTTTTTTTTTATTTAATTTCTGATCGTTTTTTAAATAATGCTTGGAAATCCGGCGCCCCCTTCATAGAAATTTCCCTTACCCCAAAGAAACATCCTCCACGGAAATATTCTCCGGATTAACCCCCTCGTCTAGCCCCCCCCCCTCCAGAAAAAATCCTTCCTGAAAATGGTTGTATACTTCCCAATAACCAATAAATAATGCTGGCAAGTCCGGCGCCCCTTCATGGCAATTTCCCTTCCCCCATGAAAACTTCCTTCATGAGCAGATCCTCCAACATAACCACCGACCCACCCTTCCCTCCCACTACCAGAAAAAAAACCTCCTGAAAACCTCTGTATACTTCCCAATAACCAATACTATATGTTAACATTGGGTAAAGTTCATAACTTTTAGCCCTCCCTCTGGGAACTTCGGGGGATTAAGTCATCCTAAAAGACATATTTATCATATTTTCGACCATTCTGAACAAAATGGCTATCTCAGAATTTTGATCGGGTGACGTTGGGAAAAAAATAAGCGTGGGAGGGGGGCCTAGTTGCCCTCCATTTTTTGGTCACTTAAAAAGGGCACTAGAACTTTTAATTTCCGTTCCAATGAGCCCTCCCACGATATTCTAGGACCACTGGGTCGATACGATCACCCCTGGGAAAAAAAAACAAACAAACAAACAAATAAACACGCATCCGTGATCTTTCTTCTGGCAAAAAATGTAAAATTCCACATTTTTGTAGATAGGAGCTTGAAACCTCTACAGTAGAGTTCTCTGATACGCTGAATATGATGGTGTGATTTTCATTAAGGTTCTATAACTTTTAGGGGGTCTTTCCCCCTTTTTTTGAAAATCAGCCAAATTTTCTCAGGCGCGTAACTTTTGATGTGTAGCACTAAACTTGATGAAAAATATATATTTGAAATCAGCATTGAAATCTGATTCTTTTGATATATCTATTGGTATCAAAAACCCGTTTTTCTAGAGTTTTCGGTTACCATTGAGCCGGGTCGCTCCTTACTTACAGTTCGTTACCACGAACTGTTTGATAAATTGAATCAACTTGGTTGAAGCCAGTACTGCCACCGTTTAGTATTACTTCTTTTGCAACTGGAAAGTATAAAATATAATTGTTGGTACTTTTAAATCAATTAACTTCTCATAATTTTACGTTGATTGCAAATTTGTCCTCTTTGGAGTAAAGTGGTAGTTTGGTGCCATAAAAATGGCAAAAAGCTAGACTTTCCTCTGGGCCAACGTGTATGGTCATTAAAAAAAGAGATTTCAATTTACGTTTGAATGAGCTCCCTCCAATTATCTCGGACATTCACTTTGATACAATCACCCCTGGGAAAAAGCAAAACAAACAAACATGCATCGACGATGTTTCTTCTGAAAAAAAAAATACGAAACTCCACATTTTGAAGATTGGAGCTTGAAACTTCTATCGTAGAGTTTTCTGATATGATTTTTTATTAAGGGATTTTCAATAAGATTGCTCACATTTCTGGGGGTGTTCCCCCTTTTTTTCAAAAACTAGCCAAATTTTCTCAAATTTTCAGTTGTGGGTGGGTAACAATAACCGAAGTAATTTTATATATTTAGAATCAGCTTAAAAAGCCAATACTGTTGGTCTAGCAATTGTCAAGAGAATTCCTTTTTTAGTTTTGATGGATATTGGCCTAAGTCACTTTTTACTTCCAGTTTTTTTTATCACGAACTATTTGATAAGATTCTCCTGTGACAATTTTTTTTTTAACCTGTTCATTTTATCTAGTTGAATAGGCTAATACAAAGAAAGATGATCAATTTGACAGCTGGATAGTAAGTTTAAATTTAGTCTTTCTTTCGCTGTTCAGTAAATTTTGTAAATGTCTGAATATAAAAGAGATTTAAGTTCGAGGTGGAGAATTGTCCTTTTATGAAAGAGGTGCATTTTACATGAAAGATCTTAAGCCGAACTGGCCAGCCGTGACAAAAAAACAAACAAAGAGAAGAATCTCAGTGAAAAAACAACAACAAACGAGACTGCGGCCAGTGGAGAGAAAAGAAACGACAAATGCAAAACAACGCGGATATTTCGCCTGTATCCAAACAAGGCGTCTTCAGCACGAGAGAAACGGAAGAGGAACAAGATAAAAAAAACAAGCTAAAACTAAAAAACCAATAAAACCACCACAAAAAAAATATGTATACAATTGGCGCAAACTGATCCACGTAGGGAAAAGATGCTATTATAGAGAAAAAAATGCTCTATAATAGCATCTTTTCCTTAAGTGGATCAGTTTGCGCCAATTGTATATTTTTTTTTGGTGGTGGTTTTATTGTTTTTTTAGTTTTAGCTTTTTTTTTTATTTTTTTTTATCTTGTTCCTCTTCTGTTTCTCTCGTGCTGAAGACGCCTTGTTTGGATACAGGCGAAATATCCGCATTGTTTTGCATTTGTCGTTTCTTTAAAAAGAGTGAGAGAGACAAAAACACATACAAATACGTAGATTCAGACACACATACCGAGAAAGACATGCATTGGAATAAGCAAACACCCGCCCAGACACACAGGCAAAAAAAGAGTGAGAGAGACAAAAACATATACAAATACGTAGATTCAGACACACAAACCGAAAAAGACATGCATTGCAATAAGCGAAAAAACCCGCCCAGACACACAGGCAGAGAGAGTGAGAGAGACACAAACACTTACAAGTACGTAGATTCAGACACACAAACCAAGAAAGAAATGCATTTGGAATAAGCAAACACCCACCCAGACACACAAGCAGAAAGAGTGAGAGCGACAAAAAACACATATAAATACGTAGATTCAGACACACAAACCGAGAAAGACATGCATTTAGAATAAGCAAACACCCGCCCAGACACGCAGGCACAAAAGAGTGAGAGAAAGACAAAAAACACATACAAATACGTAGATTCAGACACACAAATCGAGAAAGACATGCATTTGAAATATGCAAACACCCCCAGACACACAGGCAAAAAGAATGAGAGAGACGAAAACACATACAAATACTTAGATTCAGACACACAAACCTAGAAAGACATGTATTAGAATAAGCAAACACCCGCCCAGACACGCAGGCAAAAAGAGTGAGAGAGACAAAAACACATACAAATACGTAGATTCAGACACAAAACCGAGAAAGACATGCATTGGAATAAGCAAACACCCGCCCTGACACACAGGCAAAAAAAGAGTGAGAGAGACAAAAACATATACAAATACGTAGATTCAGACACACAAACTGAAAAAGACATGCATTTGGAATAAGCAAACACCCGCCCAGACACACAGGCAGAAAGAGTGAGAGAGACAAAACACATACAAATACGTAGATTCAGACACACAAACCGAGAAAGAAATTTAATTGGAATAAGCAAACACCCGCCCAGACACACAAGCAAAAAGAGTGAGAGAGACAAAAAAGCATACAAATACGTAGATTCAGACACACATACCGAGAAAGACATGCATTGGAATAAGCAAACACCCGCCCTGACACACAGGCGAAAAAAGAGTGAGATTGACAAAAAACACATACAAATACCTAGATTCAGACACACAAACCAAGAAAGACATTTAATTAGAATAAGCAAACACCCGCCCAGACACGCAGGCAAAAAGAGTGAGAGAGACAAAAACACATACAAATACGTAGATTCAGACACACAAACCGAGAAAGACATACGTAGATTCAGACACACAAACCGAGAAAGACATGCATTTGGATTATGCAAACACCACACCCGCCCAGACACACAGGCAAAAAAGAGTGAGAGAGACAAAACATTCCAATTAAATGTCTTTCTCGGTTTGTGTGTCTGAATCTACATATTTGTATGTGTTTTTGTCTCTCTCACTCTTTTTGCCTGCGTGTCTGGGCTGGTGTTTGCTTATTCCAAATGCATGTCTTTCTCGGTTTGTGTGTCTGAATCTACGTATTTGTGTGTGTTTTTGTCTCTCTCACTCTTTTTTGCCTGTGTGTCTGGGCGGGTGTTTGCATAATCCAAATGCATGTCTTTCTCGTTTTGTGTGTCTGAATCTACGTATGTCTTTCTCGGTTTGTGTTTCTGAATCTACGTATTTGTATGAGTTTTTCTCTCTCTAACTCTTTTTGCCAGCGTGTCTGGGCTAGTGTTTGCATATTCCAAATGCATGTCTTTCTCGGTTTGTGTGTCTGAATCTACGTATTTGTATGTGTTTTTGTCTCTCTCACTCTTCTTGCCAGCGTGTCTGGGCTGGTGTTTGCTTATTCCAAATGCATGTCTTTCTCGGTTTGTGCGTCTGAAACTACGTATTTGTATGTGTTTTGTCTCTCTCACTTTTTTTGCCTGCGTGTCTGGGTGGGTGTTTTGCTTATTCCAACACATGTCTTTCTCGGTTTGTGTGTCTGAATCTACGTATTTGTATGTGTTTTTGTCTCTGTCGCTGTTTTTTTGCCTGTGTGTCTCGGCGGGTGTTTGCATATTCCAAATGCATGTCTTTCTCGGTTTGTGTATCTGAATCTACGTATTTGTATTTGTTTTTGTCTCTCTCACTCTTTTTGCCAGCGTGTCTGGGCTGGTGTTTGCTTATTCCAAATGCATGTCTTTCTCGGTTTGTGTGTCTGAAACTACGTATTTGTATGTTCTTTTGTCTCTCTCACTCTTTTTGCCTGTGTGTCTGGGCGGGTGTTTGCATATTTCAAATGCATGTCTTTCTTGATTTGTGTGTCTGAATCTACGTATATATATATGTTTTTTTGTCTCTCTCACTCTTTGTGCCTGTGTGTCTGGGGCGGGTGTTTGCTTATTCCAAATGCATGTCTTTCTCGGTTTGTGTGTCTGAATCTACTTATTTGTATGTGTTTTGGTCTCTCTCACTCTTTGTGCCTCTGTGTCTGGGCGTATGTTTGCTTATTCCAAATGCATGTCTTCCTTGGTTTGTGTGTCTGAATCTACGTACTTGTAAGTGTTTTTGTCTCTCTCACTCTCTCTGCCTGTGTGTCTGGGCGGGTGTTCGCTTATTGCAATGTATGTCTTTTTCGGTATGTGTGTCTGAATCTACGTATTTGTATGTATTTTTTGTCTCTCTCACTTTTTGCTCGTGTGTCTGGGCGGGTGTTTGCTTATTCCAATTAAATGTCTTTCTCGGTTTGTGTGTCTGAATCTATGTATTTGTATGTGTTTTTGTCTCTCTCACTCTTTTTTGCCTGTGTGTCTGGGCGGGTATTTGCTTATTCCAATGCATGTCTTTCTCGGTTTGTGCATCTGAATCTACGTATTTTTCTGTGTTTTTGTCTCTCTCAATCTTTTTGCCTGCGTGTCTGGGCGGGTGTTTGCTTATTCCAAATGTGATGTCTTTCTCGGTTTGTGTGTCTGAATCTACGTATTTGTATGTGTTTGTTTTGTCTCTCTCACTCTTTTTGCCTGTGTGTCTGGGCGGGTGTATGCATATTCCAAATGCATGTCTTTCTCGGTTTATGCGTCTGAATCTACGTATATGTATGTGTTTTTGTCTCTCTCACTCTTTTTGCCTGCGTTTCTGGGCGGGTGTATGCTTATTCCAATGCATGTCTTTCTCGGTTTGTGTGTCTGAATCTACGTATTTGTATGTGTTTTCGTCTCTCTCACTCTTTTGCCTGTGTGTCTGGGCGGGTGTTTACATATTCCAAATGCATGTCTTTCTCGATTTGTGTGTCTGAATCTACGTATTTGTAGGTGTTTTTGTCTCTCTCACTCTTTGTGCCTGTGTGTATGGGCGGGTGTTTGCTTATTCCAATTAAATGTTTTTCTCGGTTTGTATGTCTAAATCTACGTATTTGTATGCGTTTTCGTTTCTCTCACTCTTTTTGCCTGTGTGTCTGGGCGGGTCTTTGCTTGTTTCAAATGCAAGTCTTTCTCGGTTTGTGTGTCTGAATGTACTTATTTTTATGTGTTTTTTGTCTCTCTTACTCTTTTTGCCTGTGTGTCTGGGTGGGTGTTTGCTTATTCCAAATGCATGTCCTTCTCGGTTAGTGTGTCTGAATCTACGTATTTGTATGTGTTTTTGTCTCTCTCACTCTTTCTGCCTGTGTGTCTGGGCGGGTGTTTGGTTATTCCAAATGCATGTCTTTCTCGGTTTGTGTGTCTGAATCTACATATTTGTATGTTTTTTTTTCTCTCTCACTCTTTCTGCCTGTGTGTCTGGGTGGGTGTTTGCTTATTCCAAATGCATGTCTTTCTCCGTTTTTGTGTCTGAATCTATGCATTTTTATGTGTTTTTGTCTCTCTCACTCTTTTTTGCCTGTGTGTCTGGACGGCTGTTTGCTTATTCCAATTAAATGTGAATTTTTTATGTTTTAAGTATGTTTCATGTCATTCTAAGAGATGTAAAAAAAAGTTGAATAAAATACCATGTTATAAAATAAAAAAAAATAAAAAAAAGTTTACTAATTTCGAAGTCCAAAAAAAATCAGTTAAAAAATAGTTTGTTTTTCAGGAAAAAATATTGAATAAGAAACATCAGTCCTCATCAATAGGAGTATGGGTATGCACAAGAATATGTTTTAAGATTTAAATCAAAAGTGTCATTCTATTTTTCTGATATGATTTAGAGATGTAAAAAGAAGTTGAATAATTTCGAAGTCCAAAAAAATTTAGTTAAAAAAAAAAATTGTATGTTCTTCATGAAAAAATATTGAATGAGAACCACCAGTCCTCATCAATAGGAGTATGGGTATGCACAAGAATATGTTTTAAAATTTAAATCAAAAGTGTCATTATATTTTTCTGATATGATTTAGAGATGTAAAAAAAGTTCAAAAAAATACCAAGCTAAAAAAAAAAAAAAATAAAAAAAAAAAGTTGAATAATTTCGAAGTCCAAAAAAATTTAGTTAAAAAAAGTTGTTTTTCATGAAAAAATATTGAATTAGAACCATCAGTCCTCATCAATAGGAGTATGGGTATGCACAAGAATATGTTTTAAAATTTAAATCAAAAGTGTCATTCTATTTTTCTGATATGATTTAGAAATGTAAAAAAAAGTTGAATAATTTCGATGTCCAAAAAAAATTATTTAAAAAAAAAGTTGAAAAAAAATACCATGTTAAAAAAAAGTTGAATAATTTCGAAGTCCAAAAAAAATTTAGTTAAAAAAAAATTTTTGTTTTTCATGAAAAAGTATTGAATGAAAACCATCAGTCCTCATCAATAGGAGTATGGGTATGCACAAGAATATGTTTTTAAAATTTAAGTCAAAAGTGTCATTCTATTTTTCTGATATGATTTAGAGATGTAAAAAAAAAGTTGAATAACTTCGAAGTCCAAAAAAAAAATTAGTTAAAAAAATAGTTTGTTTTTCATGAAAAATATTGAATGAGAACCATCAGTCCAGTCCTCATCAATAGGAGTATGGGTATGCACAGGAATATATTTTAAAATTTAAATCAAAAGTGCCATTCTATTTTTCTGATATGATTTAGAGATGTAAAAAAAAAGTTGAAAAATATATCATGTTAAAAAACAAATAAAAAAAGTAAAAAAACTTCAAAAAAATTCAAAAAAATGGGGGGTGGGTGAGGGGCCAAAATTTGGATGGGAGGGGGCCCCCTTGGAGTTTGGGGATAGGGGACCTTTGGGATTGAGGTCCCTGGTGGTTAGGGTCATTGGTGCTTATGATGCTTCAAAGCTATAATTACCTCACTACCTGATTTGCAAGGATTTCTAAGGGCTGTTGTGAATTTCATTATTAAAATTCTTTTCTTGACATCTACATCTCCATTGGTATCAGCTTTTTAGTATACTATAACGTTAGACCCATTTTAAATTGACAACACTGTTCCAACGCCACTGGTTTATTATACAGAACACATTGAAGAAGTAAAGCTAGGTCAAGTCACAAGGTCATTCTATCATCGTTAACCATTTTCATAGATTGATGTTGTTCCAAATTTATAACAAATTGCCTGAGTTAACAAGCCCTTCGGGGTTACCTTAACTGATAATCAGTTTAGCCCTTTTTTACCACCTTCATACGGTCCGATCACTAATTAGGGTCATTCACATCCCTATTATTCACTCAACAACTAATATCCTTCATACAATCCAATTCGCAAATGCTATATCGTTTTTCGCAATTAGAGTTATTTTTTGGTAAATGATACAACTTTTCATCATTCACAGTTCTGTAATTATCCCATGATGCATTCTTAAACAAACCCGATGAGATGCCTTTAAGCTAGAGGTTATCAAACTCTTTGACCGGTTTTGACTCATAAAGATGTCCGACTTGCCTGTATCGCTAGTAGAAACATTATTTTATAGTAAAAAAAAAATGTTATAGTAATAGATGAACGAACTTGCTAAAGCACATATCCTCTAAACCAGTCTAATTACATTATACAATCTCATCCATAGTTCCAAAACGTGTTTGATCACTTTATAGGTCTATAATATAAAGGGATTGCTTGCTTTTGCCTTAGAAGCCCGTCTGGTAACTCCTCTATCATTCATAGTAATAGGTGACTGTCCTTGGTAAGCCAATGTACCGGTTAAACTGCACTGAATATTCTTGTGCTCGTGAAACTGCACTGTATATTCGTGCCTCAGGCGTAGTTTTCCTTGTCCCTTTGATATTGCGTACACTATCACTACTAATGAGCCCTCCCGCAATATTCTAGGACCGCTAGGTCGATACGATCATCCCTGGGAAAAAAATAAATAAAAAACAAATAAACACGCATCCGTGATCTTTCTTCTGGCAAAAAAAAAAATACAAAATTCCACATTTTTGCACATAGGAGCTTGAAACTTTACTGTAGCGTTTTCTGATACACTGAATCTGATGGTGTGATACATTAAAGTTCTATGATGTTTATGGGGTTTTCTCCCCTTTTTTCAAAAATAAGGGAAATTTTCTCAGGTGCGTAATTTTGGGTGGGTAAGAGTAAACTGGATGTAAACTGAATATATTTGAAATCAGAATATAAATCCGATTTTTTCAATGTATTAAATAAAAAAACAAGTTTTTTTTTAACTGAAAGTAAGGAGCAACATTAGAACTTAAAACGAACAGAAATTATTCCGAATATGAAAGGGGCTGTCCTCTCCTCAACGCCTCGCTCTTTACGCTAAAATTTTTTATTGTTTAAAAAAAAAGTTGTGAGAAAGAGTCTAACTTTAGCGTAAAAAGCGAAGCGTTGAGGAGGGGACAGCCCCTTTCATATACAGAATAATTTCTGTTCGTTTTAAGTTTTAATGTCGCTCCTTACTTTCAGTTAAAAAACATGTTTTTTTTTATTTGATTTTTGTACGTTTTTTTTGAATTAATGCAGGTTTTGATTTTGACTCACCGTACATGAATATTAAAACAAAATTTATATATTCATTTTACTTTTATTTTGTTCAATGGCTTTCTCGACAGTTGTTTAATTTTATTTACGAACGTTTTTATTAGTAATAAATATACGTAACTGACGAATTAACTTACCAAATGAACTTCTATATTCATATATTTTTAATACGTATATTAGGGGTTTGCCGTCTAGTCAATACCTCGCTCTTTACGTTAAAGTTTGAATTTTGTTCCAATTCTTTAAAAATAACCCCTTAATCACAAAGCGGTTAATTAGAAAAAATAGCTCCTATGAAAGTACTAAAAAATATTTGGCTTAAAGAGCCTGGTATTGACTAGGGGCGAACCCAATCATATACGTAATAATTTCTGTTCGTTTTAAGTTTTGATGCAGCTCCTTACTTTTAGTTGAAAAACTTCTTTTTATTTAATTTCTTATCGTTTTTTAAATAATGCTGCGAAATCCGGCGCCCTCTTCATAGCAATATCCCTTCCCCCATGAAAACTTCTTCCATGGAAATATCATCCCACATAACCCCTGACCCATTCCCAACTACCCAGAAATAATCCCCCTGATAACGTCTGTATACTTACCAATAATCAATCATAGGCAGCGCTCTAGAACTCATAGAAACTTTGAAAGGGGCTCATTCTATTGCAAATTGGAGTGGCTAGTGCCTTTTTTAATAGTCGAAAGTGATTGGAGGGCAACTAGCCCCCCCCCCCACGCCCATCATTCCCCCAAAAACATCCAATCAAAATTTTAAGATAGCCATTTTGTTCAGCGTAGTTGATTTCCAGATAGAAAATGTGTTTTTGAGGAGGACACTTCCCCACAACCCTCATGGCAAGGGATTTAAGTTATGCCCTGGGGGCATATAAGATTTTTATAGAAGGCGTTGTCGTAGAAACTTCAAAACAGGCTTAATCGATTGGAAATGCAAAGGGCTAGTGCCCTTTTTAATAGTCGAAAATTATTGGAGGACAACTAGCCCCCCATGCCCATCATTCCCCCAAACACATCCAATCAAAAATGTGAGATAGCTATTTTGTTCAGCGTAGTTGATTTCCAGATAGAAAATATGTTTTTGAGGAGGGCACTCCATCACAACCCTCAGGGCAAGGGTTTTAAGTTGTGCCTTTGGGCATATAAGGTTTTTATTGAAGGCTTTGTCGTAGAAACTTCAAAACAGGCTCATTCGATTGGAAATTCAAAGAGCTAGTGCCCTTTTTTAATAGTAGAAAGGGATTGGAGGGCAATTAGCCCCCCCCCCACGCCCATCGTTCCCAAAAACACATCCAATAAAAATTTTTTGATAGCCATTTTGTTTAGCGTAAGTGATTTCAAGATGACAAATGTGTTTTTGAGGATGAGACTCCCCCACAACCCTCAGAGCAAGGGTTTTAAGTTATGCCCTGGGGGCAAAAAGGTTTTTATAGAAGGCGTTGTTTCTTGTCGTAGAAACTTCAAAAAGGCCTCATTCGATTGGAAATTCAAAGGGCTAGTGCCATTTTTAATAGTCGAAAGTGATTGGAGGGCAACTAGCCCCCCCCCACACCCATCTTTCCCCCAAACACATACAATCGAAATTGTGAGATAGCCATTTTGTTCAACGTATTTGTTTTCCAGATAGAAAATAAGTTTTTGAGGAGGACACTCCCCCAAAACCCTCAAAGCAAGGGTTTCAAGTTATGCCCTGGGGGCATATAAGTTTTTATAGGAGGCGTTATCGTAGAAACTTCAAAACAGGCTCATTCGATTGGAAATTCAAAGGGCTGGTGCCCTTTTTAATAGTCGAAAGTTATTGGAGGGCAAGTAGACCCCCCCCACGCCCATCGTTAACCCAAACACATCCAAACAAAATTGTGAGATATCCATTTTGTTCAGCGTAGTTGATTTCCAGATATAAATGTGTTTTTTGAGGAGGACACTCCCCCCCAACCCTCAGGGCAAGGGATTTCAGCTATGCCCGGGGGCAAATAAGGTTTTTATAGAAGGTTTTGTCATAGAAACTTCAAAACAGGCTCATTCGATTGGAAATTCAAAGGGCTAGTGCCCCTTGTTTATAGTCAAAAGTAATTGGAGGGCAACTAGCCCCCCTACGCCCATCATTCCCCCAAACATATCCAATCACAATTTTGAGATAGCCGTTTTGTTTAGCGTAGGCCAGTTGATTTCCTGATATAAAATATGTTTTGAGAAGGATACTCCCCCACAAGTCTCAGGGCAAGCGTTTCAAGTTATGCCCTGGGGCAAATAAGGTTTTTATAGAAGGCGTTGTCGTAGAAAATTCAAAAAAGACTAATTCGATTGGAAATTCAAAGGGCAGTGCCCTTTTTAATAGTCGAAAGTGATTGGAGGGCAACTAGCCCCCCCCCCGCCCATCATTCCCCCAAACACATCCAATCAAAACTTTGAGATAGCCAGTTTGTTTAGCGTAGTTCATTTACAGATAAAAAAATGTTTTTTTGAGGAGGACACTCCCCATAACCCTCAGGGCAAGGGCTTTAAGTTATGCTTTTGGGGCATATAAGGTTTTTATAGAAGGTGTTGTCGTAGAAACTTCAAAACAGGCTCATTCGATTGGATATTAAAAGGGCTAGTACCCTTTTTAATAGTCGAAAGTGATTGGAGGGCAACTAGCCCCCCCCCCCCTCACGCCCATCATTCCCCAAAACACATCCAATCAAATTTTGAGATAGCCATTAGGTTCAGCGTAGTATATTTTCAGATAGGAAATATGTTTTAGAGGAGGACACTCCCCCACAACCCTCAGGGCAAAGGTTTTAAGTTATGCCCTGGGGGCATATAAGGTTTTTATAGAAGGCGCTGACACTCCCCCACAACCCTCAGGGCAAGGGTTTCAAGTTATGCCTCGGGGGCATATAAGGTTTTTATAAGAAGGCGTTGTCGTCGAAATTCCAAAACAGGCTCATTCGATTGGAAATTCAAAAGGCTAGTTCCCTTCTTAATAGTCGAAAGTTATTGGAGGGGAAATATCCCCTCCCTCACGTCTATCATTCCCCCAACACATCCAATCAAAACTTTGAGATAGCCATTTTGTTCAGCATACTTGATTTGCAGGTAGAAAATATGTTTTTGTGGAGGATACTCCCCAAAAACCCTCAGGGCAATGGTTTTAAGATATGTCCTGGGGTATATAAAGTTTTTATAGAAGGCGTTGTCATAGAAACTTCGAAAGGGGCACATTTGATTGGAAACTCAAAGAACTAGTGCCCTTTTTAATAATCGAAAGTGAGTTGAGGGCAACTAGCCCCCCCCCCCTCCACGTCCATCATTCACCCAAACTCATCCAATCTAAATTTTGAGATAGCCGTTTTGTTTAGCGTAGGCTAGTTGATTTCCAGATGATTTTTTATAGAAGGTTTTGTCATAGAAACTTCAAAACAGGCTCATTCGATTGGAAATTCAAAGGGCTAGTGCCCTTTTTTATAGTCAAAAGTAATTGGAGGGCAACTAGCCCCCCCCCCCCACGCCCATCAGTCTCCCCAAACATATCCAATCAAAATGTTGACATAGCCATTTTGTTCAGCGTAGTATATTTTCAGATAGGAAATATGTTTTTGAGGAGGACACTCCCCCACAACCCTCAGGGCAAAGGTTTTAAGTTATGCCCTGGTGGCATATAAGGTTTTTTATAGAAGGCGTTGACATTCCCCATAACACTCAGGGCAAGGGTTTTAAGTTATGCCTCGGGGGCATATAAGGTTTTTATAAGAAGGCGTTGTCGTCGAAACCCCAAACAGGCTCATTCGATTGGAAATTCAAAGGACCAGTTCCCTTCTTAATAGTCGAAAGTTATTGGAGGGGAACTAGCCCCTCCCCCACGTCCATCATTCCCCAAACACATCCAATGAAAATTTTGAGATAGCCATTTTGTTTAGCGTAGTTGATTTCCCGATAGAAAATGTGTTTTTGAGGAGGACACTCCCCAAAAAACCTCAGGGCAATGTTTTTAAGTTATGTCCTGGGGTATATAAAGTTTTTATAAAAGGCGTTGTCATAGAAACTTCAAAAGGGGCTCATTTGATTGGAAATTCAAAGGGCTAGTGCCCTTTTTAATAATCGAAAGTGATTTGAGGGCAACTAGCCCCCCCCCCACGTCCATTATTCACTCAAACACATGCAATCTAAATTTTGAGATAGCCCTTTTGTTTAGCGTAGGCTTGTTGATTTCCAGATGGAAAATACGTTTTTGAGAAGGATACTCCCCCACAACCCTCAGGGCAAGGGTTTTAAGATATGGCCTTGGGGCATATAAGGTTTTTATAGAAGGCGTTGTCGTAGAAACTTCAAAAAGGCTAATTCTATAGGAAATTCAAAGGGCTAGTGCCCTTTTTAATAGTCGAAAGTGATTGGAGGGCATCTAGCCCCTCCAACGCCCATCCTTCCCCTAAATACATCCAATCAAAATTTTCAGACAGCCATTTTGTTAAGCGTAAATGATTTCCAGATAGAAAATATTTTTTTGAGGAGGACACTCCCCCACAACCCTCAGGGCAAGGGTTTTAAGTTATGCCCAGGGGGCATATAATGTTTTTATAGAAGGCGTTGTTGCAGAAACTTCAAAAACAGCTCATTCGATTGGAAATTCAAAGGACTAGTGCCCTTTTTAATAGTCAAAAGTGATTGGAGGGCAACTAGCCCCCCCCACGCCCATCATTCCCCCAAACGCATCCAATAAAAATTTTGCGATAGCCATTTTGTTCAGCGTAGTTGATTTACAGATAGAAAATATGTTTTTGAGGAGGATACTCCGCCACAGCCCTCAGGGCAAGGGTTTTAAGTTATGCCCTGGGGGCATATAAGGTTTTATAGAAGGTGTTGTCGTAGAAACTTCAGAAAAGGGCACATTCGATTGAAATTCAAAGGGCTAGTGCCCTTTTTAATAGTCGAAAGTGATTAGTAATATTTTTTGTTGTTGTTGTTGTTTAGACCGGGCACTTCGTATCTAAGGAGTTGTCGTGGGAACTTCGACAGGGGCGATTTAAAATAGATAGGGCTGATGCCCTTTTTAATAGTCGAAAGTGGTTGGAAAGCAACTAATCCTTTTTCCACTCCCGCCCTCCCATTTGCCCATTATGTTTAAGAACAAAATGTTGCCTTAAGATTAAATCAAAATGCACTCTGATAATGCTAATTCCCAATAAGACATCTCAACAGTATCCCAAGAACGACTGAGTGTATTATGTTCAAACTTTCGAAGCTACTTCTACTCTTAAAATTTAACCAAATGAAAATAATGTAAGTGTATCCAAGCTATGAAAGAAATTAAACAGTTTTTTTTTTTCGAATCGTATCAAGTTTTCCATTTCAGGTCAACTAGAGGAGGTATGAAACTAAGTTAAACAGTACTATTTTTGTCCAGATTTTTAAAAGGGTGTATCTTGTTAAAAATTGATGAAAATTTTTCTCCAGCATACAAATAGCAGGCCAAACTATAAAGTCTTAAAAACAAAAAGATATAAAGTGTTATTTTCTTTTTCCTTGATAAGACTATGTCAATATAAAACGAACAGAAATTAACTAAAAATAACTTTTTCCACAAAATAAGTTTTTCAAAGAAAAGTAAAGAACTCAATTAAGCAAAAAATGAGCAAAAATAAAATCAAATAATCTACCAAGCTCGAAACTACCACAAATCAGCATCGATAAATAAATGAAACCCAAAACGAACAGAAATTACAATAAATAACCGAGTCAAACTCAAAACGAGCAGAAATTAACCTAAGTTGGGTGCAAAACCCCTATGCCTCCCGAAGGCCAGAACAAAATTTGCACTTTACTGAAAAAATACAAATGAATGTGCATTGTCAGTTTAACATACATATACTGATATCTAGTAATCAAAACGTTAAAATTATTTGATTTATTAAAGTTATAAAAGTAAAAATATTTATATTTTTTTTAGTAAAGTGCAAAATTTTGTTCTGGCCTTGGGAAAGCATAGGGGTTTTGCACCCAACTTATGTTAATTTCTGCTCGTTTTGAGTTTGACTCGGTTATTTATTGTAATTTCTGTTCGTTTTGGGTTTCATTTATTTGTCGATGCGGATTTGTGGTAGTTTCGAGCTTGGCAGATTATTTGATTTTATTTTTGCTCATTTTTTTAATGGAGTTCTTCACTTTTCTTTGAAAAACTTATTTTTGTGGAAAAAGTTTTTTTAATTAATACTATATGTAAACATTGGGTAAAGCTCACAACTTTCAGCTCTCCCCCCGATGACTTTGGGGCATTAAGTCACCCTAAATAACATAGTTATTATATTTTAGACCATGCTGAACAAAATGGCTATCCCAAAATTTTGATCGGGTGACTTTGGGAGAAAATGAGCGTGGGAGGGGACCTAGTTGCCCTCTATTTTTTTTGGCACTTAAAAAGGGTCCTAGAACTTTTAATTTCCGTTCGAATGAACCCTCCGACGATATTCTAGGACCACTGGCGCTGGGTGGTTACAATCAACCCTGGGAAAAAAAACGAAGAAAAAAAAAACAAATAAACACGCACCCGTGATCTTTCTTCTGGCAAAAAAATTCAAAATTCCACATTTTTGCAGATAGGAGTTTGAAACCTCTACAATAGGGTTCTCTGATACGCTGAATCTGATGTTGTGATTTTCATTAAGGTTCTATAACTTTTAGGGGGTGTTTCTAATAACTTTTAGGTGGTAAAAAATAGCTGCGCAAAAGAGCAGAGTCATCAAACCACAGCACCCACATCGCAGGTCTAGTCCAAAAATATTGATGGGAATAAAAAGAGATTAAAACACGCGTCACTATTTAATGGTGAATAAGGTTTAGATGTGATTTCTTTGCAGGTTTTATTATTTTTTCAAAACTAAAATCAGATTTGACTTAGCTTGCGTATATTTTTCAGTTAATGGCTTTTGTATTTTTGAGTGAACCCAGACAGTAATAATGACTTAATTTGATTATTGCTAATTAATTTTTTTTATTATCCAGGTCAAAGTTATCTTTTTTCCTTTTCAGCTCACCATTTTTCAGTTGGATTTATAGAAAATGTGATCTTTACGGTAAATGAAGGTTTTCCTCTGCTGTAAAGTCAACATGATACTCCGTCCATCTGGGAAGCGGTCTTTCGTGCGTTATCTATGGTTTCTCCTTACAATCTCTTGTCTTCTTTTCATGCTAGTTATCTATAAAACTGAAAAAAGTGGTCAGTTTAGTTTTACAAGATCAAAAGACATGGATTTTAAAATTAATTGGCAAAAGAGGGTGCCAGCAGCTATGGAGGCGGTCACCAAAGAACTTCTGTGGAGAGAACCACCCAGTAATTTATCTCAATGTCCCACAGCAAAAAAAGCCTCAACGAACATAACAACTTGGGAACAGTTCCCAAAATTTAATTTGCAAGTAAGTATGCGTAAAAGAAAATTAAATTAGAAAATCCTCGGCAGAAATTAACTCATTTTCATGGAAATTAAATGTTTATTATTCAGCCTCATGACTTGGCAAGCTGAAATCTTCCTGAGGCAAAATACTAAGTAGATAGTTTGTATGGATTAGATAATTTGCTACAGTGCAATTAACTTTAGCGTTTTGGAATTCCCTCTACGGAAGAACGCTTTTTTTGCTCTGACTGGCTGAGTAAATTTTTAATAGATAAAATGCAAGGCAGACTGACATACATTTGGTTAGTTACAAGATACTTTCTTCTACGTCCAAATATTTGTCTTTAAATATAATGCTAGGTAAGTACGTAGGAAGGGGAGAAGATGTTATGCAGAAGGAGGAGGAGAGGTTAGGATGCCGGAGAAGGAGAGGGTGATTTTGACCCGTATTTACTTTGAAATCTTTAGAGTTTTATGGGTACTGGTGCGTTATGCGGGCACCGCAAAGAAGTCAAGTTTGGTTAATGCTAATGAAATAAAATAAAATAGGATGAATATATAAATGTTTAGAAACAAGCTTGGGCTATATATTTGCACATTAGGGGGGTGGGGTTGGGCTGGGGACAAAGCTTAGCATATATTAAATACTTAACCTAACCTAGGTACTCCCCCCCCCTAAACCCCAAAAAACAATCGTTTAAATATTGTAACTCATTGAGAAACAGTGCTTTGCAATCATTCATCTATAGCGGTCTCTTGCAAATAGCCCGTTTGACGGGTTTCTTGACTGGTTTCCTTGATACAGTTTCCTTGATACAGTGTACCGTTAATATAATGCACCAGTACCGTTTTATGATATCCTTATAATGTCTTAAAATTGTATTTTATGGGAAGTCATAAGACATCGCTTGTGTTCTCACCCCCTCCTACCCCTTCCTCTTGAAAAAAAATCTTGCAAAAACCCCAAAGTAAAGAATGAAATCATTAAACAAGCAGACAAATTGCTTAAATTAAAATCAGATAGTAGATAGTACTTAGCTTTGGTCTTGAATAAAGATTTTCGGCATCTTAATAATTTACTTTTCCGGGAGTACTGAGACATTCTAAATCCTTTTTGTGGCAATTTAGCCACTCAAGATGTATCTCTTGCAAAAGAAAATGTCAGCTACAAAAATAATGCAAAGACTGGTTGTCGCTTAAATGTCAAAGTGGCTGCAGTTCATGAATTTAGTTCGCTCACCTCTAAAAAGGTGGATTAAATTATTTTTCTTTCTTTTTTAACCACAGTGTCTTAGTGATGACAACACTAAAAAGCAAAAATAAGTATTGTTGCTTTTTAAAATGAAATTGTTGCTTTTATCATATCCTGCTAAAAGGTGGTGCCAATTCACAGAGAGGAGGGATTGGAGGGGTAAAAAATGATTCTTAAAATGAAGATATTAAAAAGGTGTTTTTCACAATCTAGAAGTAATTCAAATTCTCAAAAAGTAATTTCAACAAAGTTTGAGTTTTACACAAAGCAAATTGCTGGAGCGCTCCAGACTTGATATCCTGATGTCAAGGGTTTGAGTCCTGATTTCACTGGTTTCTTGGTTTCGAACAAGGGTCAGCGGTGTAACTCTGTAAGCTCAGCCAGAGTCGATCCAGCTCTAAATGGGTACTTGGAGAAATCTGGGGGGAAAGACATGGGCAGCGTCGAATGATTCGCCGCCAACCGCGCATTGCACCTGCGACCGAAGGCGTTGAATCAGGAGATTGTACCTGCGCAACGCAGACCATTGGTCAGCTTGTGAAAAGTTTTTTTTTTAAATAAGTTCAATAAAAATATAGTCTCTTTTTTTTTGTCAGAATGGGTATTTATATGTTTGATTGAAAACCTGTCTACAAAAACTCGAAAAGAATGGCGCATAAGTAAGAAAAAATAGGGAAAAGACACAAAAAAACGATACACAAAAGAACTCCGAGTGATAATGAAGTATTGGTAGTTTTATTGTGTTAAAATTTTACAAGGGTATATTGAGATTTGCCACCCTCATTAAATTTATATTTCAGAAGATATAAAGTCTGCTTCTTTCCCGCAAATGGTTGACTTCAGTTTCCTTAGTTGCTAAGAATAAAACTGAAATGGCTATCTCACTTTTTAAGAGTCAAAAGAGATCGGAGGGCAAAAAGACCCCCCCCCCCCCTCCAAGCTCTTTTTTCTTCAAACCCATCCGATAAACATTTTGACATAGCCAATTAAAAAAAAATTGTTCAAAGATCAGATGACAAAAACTCCCGGGTTGACACAACCCCCAGGGCCCAAGGGCAGATGGTGTAAGTTATGCCCTGGAGGAATATATGGTTCTTATGGAAGGGATGTTCGTAAAAACTTTAGAGAGGGCTCATTTGATTGGAAATTGAAAGTTTTAATTCAATTTTTAAGATTCAAAAAAGAAAATTTTGTTGAAAATAGTTCAAAGGTCGAATAAGAAAAGTGCAGTGTGAATGAAACCACTCAGGGCCTGGGGCAGGCATTCTAAGTTATGCTCTGAGGGCATGTATGGTTCTTATGAAAGGGATTCTGGTATAAACAACATAGAGGGCTCATTTGATTGGAAATTGAAAGTTCTAGTTCACTTTTAGTCAAGAGATTGGAGAGCAACTAGCCCCCCCCCCCCCCCCACGCCTTTTTCCCCCAAAACCATCCGCTACAAATTTTGATATAGCCAGTTTTTTTTAAAAATAGTTCAAAAACTAGATAAAAAAAAACTCTGGTGCCGACACAAACCCCCAGTGCCCAAAGGGTAGGCATTGTAAGTGTTGTCCTGGGGGCGTATATGGTTCTTAAGAAAAAGATGCTTCTATAAACTTCATACAAGGTTCATTTGATTGGAAGTTGAAAGTTCTAGTTCACTTTTTAAGAGTCAAAAGATATCTGACGGCAGCTATCTCCCCCTCCCCAAACACACCCTTTTTCCTCCAAACCCATCCGATAAAAGATTTAAGATAGCCATTTCGTTAAAAATAGTACAAAGGTCAGATAAGAAAAACTCATGTGTCGACGCAACCCCTCAGGGCCCGGGGGGCTGGCGTTGTAAGTAATGCTCTGGGGGCATATATGGTTCTTATGGAAGTGATGCTCGTATAAACTTCGGAGAGGGCTCTATTGATTGGAAATTGAAAATTCTCGCTCGCTTTTTAAGGATGAAAAGAGTTTGGAGGGCAACTAGCCCTCCCCCCCTCCACGCCCTATTTTAATGAAACCTCCCGATAAGATTTTTGAGAGAGCCATTTTTCAAAATGGTTCAAAGATCAAATAATGAAAACTCCGGGTTTGACCCAATTCTTCAGGGTCTGGGGTCAGCGTTGTAAGTTTTGCCCAGGGAGCATATATAGCTGTCATAGAATGAATGCTCATATAAACTTTACAGACAGCTCATTTGATTGGAAATTGAAAGTTCTAGTTCACTTTATTCAAGAGATTGGAGAGCAACTAGCCACCCCATGCCCTTTTTCCCCAAAACCATACGCTACAACTTTGAGACATCCAGTTTTTTAAAAATACTTCAAAAATTAGATAAAAAAAACTGGTGCCGACACAACGCCCCAGGGCCCAAAGGGTAGGCATTGTAAGTGTTGTCCTGGGGGCGTATATAGTTCTTATGAAAAAGATGTTTCTATAGACTTCATACATGGCTCATTTGATTGTAAGTTGAAAGTTCTATTTCACTTTTTAAGAGTCAAAAGATATCTGAGGGCAACTAGCTCCCCCTCCCCACACACACCCTTTTTTCCCCAAACCCAGCCGATAAAAATTTTAAGATATCCATTTCGTTAAAATAATTCAAAGGTCAGAAAAGAAAAACTCATGTGTCGACGCAACCCTTCAGGGTCCGGGAGCTGGCGTTGTAAGTAATGCTCTGGGGGCATATATGGTTCTTATTGAAGTGATGCTCGTATAAACTTCGGAGAGGGCTCTGTTGATTGGACATTGAAAGTTCTTGTTCACTTTTTAAGGATCAAAAGAGTTTGGAGGGTAACTAGACCCCCCCTCCAAGCCCAATTTTACTGAAACCTTTTCGATTTTTGATTCCGATTTTTGAAGATTTTTGAGAGAGCCATTTTACAAAATGGTTCAAAGATCATATAATGAAAACTCCGGGTTTGACCCAATCCTTCAGGGTCCGGGATCGGCGTTGTAATTTATGCCCAGGGAGCATATATAGCCGATATAGAAAGAATGCTTATATAAACTTTACAGACGGCTCACTTGATTGGAAACTGAAAGTTCTAGTTCTGTCTTTAAGAGTCAAAAGAGATCAGAAAGAAACTATCCCCCCACGCCCCTTTTCCCCCAAATGCATCTGATAAAAATTTTGAGATAGCCATTTTGTTAAAAATAGTTCAAAGGTCAGATAAAAAAAACTGCGGTGTCGACACAACCCCCCAGGGCCGGGGGCAGGCGTTGCAAGTTATTCCCTGGGGGCAAATATTGTTCTTATAGAAGGGATGCTCGTAGCAACTTCAGAGAGGGTTCATTTGAATGGAAATAGAAAGTTCTAGTTAAATTTTTAAGAGTCAAAAGAGATCGGAGGGCAACTAGCCCCACCCCACGCCTCATTCTTTCCCAAACCCATCCAATAAAAATTTTAAGGTGACCATTTTGTTAAAAATAGTTCAAGCATCAGTTGTTAAAACTCCGGGTCGACACAACCCCCCAGGGCCGGAGGAAGGCGTTGTAAGTTATGCCCTGGGAAGCATATATGCTTCATACAGAAGGGATGCTCGTATAAACTTTAGAGAGGGCTCATTTGATTGAAAATGGAAAGTTCTAGTTCACTTTTAAAGAGTCAAAAGAAATTGAAGGGGGAAATTAGCCCCCCCTCCCCCCACGCCCTAAACTCACTGTCTAAACCTACTTCCAAGTCTAAAACCTACTGTGTCATTTGCGCTATACTGAAAACTTGATGTGTCTTGAATAGTCTTGTAAAGTATAAACAAAATCAAATTGAATGTTTAATATATAATGATATTAATTGTTGAAAGATCCATCAGTCCAAGATTCTATTTAATTATAATTTTATTTTAATTTGAAACGCTGTAAGAACTGGAAAAGAAAATATTTGTAATATAATTCTTTTTCTGTTAAGCGCCAACAACACAGTAGGCTTTAGGTTTTTACAGTTAAGGAAGGGGACAGTATCTAAACTCTTGTTTGTAGTGAACCATATTCGTCTTGAGCAATTTTAGAAAGAACTAACAAATTAAAATGAATATTTGATGTATAATGATATTAATTTCTGAAAGCTCATCAGTTTAAAATTTTACTGTAATTTTAATGTTTATTCTCAATGTTAAGCACAAAAGAAAATGTTTGTAATACAATCCGTTTTCAGTAAAGCGCCAGTGACGCAGTAGGTTTTAGACTTTAACAGTGAGAGAAGGAGGCGATACCCAAACTCTTGTTTGTAGTGATTTTTGTTCGTTTCAAGCTTGATTTGTATATTCAATTTAAGTTTCACTCGTTTTAAGAATCATTTATTCATTTAGATTAGCATCTATTGTATGTTTGTTTGCATTGATTGTTTATTTAATTTCTGTTCGTTTTGGGTTTCATTTATACTTCAATGGCAAATATTTTTTTGTTTTAAGCTTGATTTGCATATTCAATTTAATCATTACTCACTTTAAGATTTATTTATTCATTTAAATTATTACTTGTTGTATGTTTTTGCTATGATTGTTTATTTAATTTCTGTTCCTTTTGGGTTTCATTTATTCTTTAATAGTAATTTCTGGTCGTTTTGAGTTTGAATTTTAACATGTATGTGTATCTGCTGATCTTAAGCTTAAAATGGCCTCTACTTTTCTTTGAAAAATGTATTGTTCGGAAAGTTTTTTTAATTAATTAAAATAACACAAATCCATAATTCTAATGGATAATTCCCCCCCCCCCCCCCCCCACCCCCCCCCCCCCCCCATAGAAAGTTTTTCTTGCAGCGGCTATGAGTATTTGGTGAAACGTTTTTGGGCCATGCGGATTTTCTATTTAAAGCTAGATATAAAGATTGAAAATTAGAATGAACAATTTTGAATAGACAGTTGAAATTACCATACTGAGAAAAAATAGACATGGTCCATTTTTTGATTGAAAACCAGGATTATGTAAGCAACGAAGAAATATTTTAAGCAATGAAAAAATTCGTTAACAGTTGTTTTTTTTTGCCATTTTAAGTAAGACTTATTAGATGTTTTAGGCATCCTTTTTAAGATTCGGTTCCAGTTTTGCGCTGGAAAGTTCACAAAATTGAAAGGATTCTCACCTAGAATACCAAAGTAATAATACATTACCCTTGCAAATAATTGCGAAGTTCATATGAAGAATGCCAATTGTGGATGAACCAAAAGTTTTCCCGTTATTTTTACGATGTGTCTCAGTAATTTTATTATTTTACCATAATCAGAAATCTCTTTCTAAGTATGTAGCTTAAAAAGTTCCAATTTCAACTTAAGAGGATTGTCCCTTGTGTCGGAACATTAACCTGTTATTCTGCTTTTGCAAAAACAAGAAGTTGTCTGTGACATTTCCAGGAAGCCTTGGATAAGGAAAACTTTCTATTATTATCAAGCTTTCCCCCACCACTTTGGCCGAAGGAGGTTTGCAATATAGTGTCATGCTGGATTAACTGAAATAAAAAGGAAATTAAAATCTGATCAATGAAACTGGGCCCTGGCAGGAGCTAGATTTTTCTTTGGTAGCAACATTTTTCGTTGCTTAAAGAAAACAATAGTATATCATTAAGGCTTTGCTTCACTTCCTTTTTGGATCAGAATTACATCGGTGATTTTCATTTGTGTCTCTGAACAGTATCGTTTCATTTCACTTTTAGAAAACAAGAAATTGTGTGATAAAAATCTCTTGAAGATTTTCTTCAAACTTTCTGGAATTATCAAGCTTTCCTCATCCTTTTTAGCCGTTATTTCACAACCTTGTTTTAATCCGGAACCCCGTGCCCTTTAATATTTCAATAATTCATTTTGACACTATGAGCAACTGAGGCCTTATTTTTTTCAATGTTTCTAGTACTGTCACAAATCCTTCATGCAAGATAAACCTTCCTTCACTTCCAATTCGTCAGAAAAGCTTTCAGTCTATTCAACATCATTTATTACAGATTTATTAAGATTTAAGAATTCTCAAGGCATTCTGCCCGTTTCTCTTTATCACTTTCCTTATTACTAATTGGGGGCACATTTATCTTTAGGAAATAAAAATTAACCCTGACTCCATCCTCCTAATTTCTTAAAATACCAGTACAATATATTGCTATTTTGCCATCTAGCAGCACTCTTCAGATCCTTGATAATTTTATCCTTGGCTTCTACTTCATATCTTTTAAATACAACCATTTAATGCTTTCTCAATTGTTTTACTTCCGTCTTATTCAGAAAACTCTCTTATTCAGAAATCTATTATTTCTTATTCAGAAATAATTTCTTATTCAGAAATCTATTATTCAGAAACTTCTTTGACAATCCCCTTCTCTTTTCTTAGAAGCTTTAAGTGTTTTTCTCCCTCAGATATCTTGCACTAATTCGTAAACCATTTGTATAAAATTGTTTAAACCATTTTCTATATTGTCTAATTTTAAGCTTTCCAGTTTCATATCCAACTTTTCTTGAAAAATCCCTCTCAAAATCTCATCCTGGAGTCTATTGTCGTTATAACCGCCTAGAGACAGTTTCTTTTCCTAAATTTTAGCTTTTAAACAAACTCTAGACACTACTAGATAATGATTTATGCTTAAAACCTCATGGAAAGAGCTCCTATATACCCTAATGCCTGACATTCATTGATTTCTGATTTACAATGTAATAACCTGTAAGGTTGACCGTCTTACCATAATGTGAGTTTCATTCTAGTTTATGGGCAATTTTATGATGAAATACTGTATTGATTATTAATATATTGTTGTGTTTATAAAATTTTATCAGTCTATTACCATTGCCAATGTCCTTTCCGACTCCAAATTTGACTAAGGTAGGGAGCCATTTATATATTTGTACCTACCTGCGAATCCTAATATCCCCTAATGTAAAATTCGTCTAACTTATTACTGTTTATAGACGAATTTGTTCTATGATAGATGAAATCCTAGATGAATTCATGTGTATGATAGTTCATTTAATATCACTAATTTTAGATATTTAGCAATTGAATGGAATTTCTGGAAATGTAATAAGAGGCTAATTTTTTCAGCTTGTTAACTAAATTATAACTAACTATTTTATTGACCAAAGATTGCCACCAAACGATAAAAAATGATGGTATCTTAAAAAAGATATGCAAAAAGAAAAGAACTCGCTGGTGGCGTTTCCCACACCAAGTTCATTGCCAACATGAACTGTAAAATTAAAAAAAGTGCTGTTTTATTCAGAGCTATGCTGATTAAAAAAAAAATCTTTTGTTCGATGCCCTATTTTAGAAATACACAAATATAAGGTAAATGGCATGTAAACATAATGTGAATAGAAATGACACAAATATAATGTAGATGGCAGCACTGTTTCCCAGTATAGTTAACTCCTTAATATTTGAATACCTACCACACTTTAGTTTTACAGTCGTGATGCAGGGAATACTTCAATATTTACTAGTTTTTTTCTTTTCTTTGTAGTTCTCCACTCTTCCTGTTTACAGAGTGGGTTTAATTAAATTTAATTTAATTAAAATTAAATTAGTGTTTAAAGAGCGTTTACATAGTGGGTTTAATTAATTTAATTTAATCAGAATTAAATTAATAAAATCCATTAAATTAAATGAATAGGTAAATTGAAATAAATAAAACAAATAAGTAAATAATGATTAATGAGTAGAAGAAATTTAAATTAATTAAATCAATTAAATAGAACGAATAAGTAAAATGAAATAGATTAGGTAAATAAATTTAATGTTATAAAAAATAAATGAAATAAAGATTATTTGTTTTCGATAGTGTCGGTAAAACAGAGCTATAGCCTACTTCGAACTGTAAAAAATACAGCCTGCTAAGCTATAACCTGGTTAAGCTTGTTGAACAGAGCTTGATAATAAAGAGGTGGTTTCAACATTTGGTCTTCGAATTATTTTTCTCCGTAGACTCTGATAAGAACAAGACAGAAACCTGTCATTGTCAATGACAATAACAAAACAGCAAGTCAATGAAAATGACTTGTAGGAGAACCTGTCAAAAAAAGCATAACAAAGAAAAAAGTAGCATAAACTCTTGTGAGAATCGGAAAGTTACTGACAGGGTAATGAGAAATGCCCACTTGATAGGAGGGTTTCAGGTTACCGTTAAACAATGTTTTAACCATTGTTTAGAACCATTGTTTTAAGAGCTTAGAACCATTGTTTGTAGAACCAATGTAGAACCATTGTTTTAAGAGCAGAGAATGACAAACATTAGCCAATTATATATTAGGTTATGACCGATAAGGATTACAGTTTTAAAATTCAAAACCAGATTTAAGTTATGGATTTAAAAAAATAGATCAATTTTCAATGATTTAGTAAGACTATTCAATGTATTTTTTTATGCAGGAATAAGAACTTTAGTGATATTTTTTCTTGCTTGTTATTTTTGTGGTATTCTTTTCAGTTTTCGTTGAGTTTTTTTTTAATTTTTAGACAAATGCGATATATTTTAGCATGTAAAATCAATTTAGAGAGCTTTTCAACCCATTAAAGGAAAATTGGATAAAAAGTACCCAAACCTAATTGAAACAAAAACTTTCACTAATTATCATAAAATATTTGGGTGATGCAAAATTTGAAATATACTTTTTTGTGCCGTGAAAAAATTCTAAACAAATAATTAATTGACACAAATAACCCAATTTACTCAATCAGTCTAACATTTAGCGAAGGGAAAACAATTAGTCTGAGGGCAAATTAGCTGTTGATTAATTACTCGTAAGGCCAAATATAATTTTTACCTAACTTATTTTATACTTAAATTTTACTTTGTATAATTTAATTATTTTTAGTAATTAATATACTTTCATTATTTTTTTAGTTTTTAATGCAGTTAAAAAATTAATTAATTAATATATTTAATTTAATTAATTTAACATTTAACCTAATTAATTAATATATTTTAGTAATATGTAATTTAATTATGGTCTTTTTTTATAGCCTGCTTGGATAAAATCTCGAGAGTTTTGGGACTCGACGTTCGAAGAAAGGTACAAAAGACGTAGGGAAAATTGGAAAAATTTACCTCTGAAGGTAAGCGTGCTGAAGCCAATGAGCAAATAGTTTCAATAACTTTGACCCAGGACCGTATCCAGAATTTTTTTCTGGGGAGTTTTACAAAAGGATTGTTTTCGGGGGGGGGGGTGCTTACAAAAAAAATTTAAAAACACATAAAAATGTGTTTATATTCATTTTTGTGACGTTTTTAACGAGTTGGAAAAACATTTCGGGGGGAGGGGGAGGAATAAACTATCTACCCCCTACTCCCTGGGTACGGACTTGCTTTGAACATTGATTTATGTAGTTTGTTAATTTTGTTATTTGCCAAACATAATCCATTGTAGTTCCACGGGTGTTTCGCTCCTATCGTAAGTCCATCCGTATTGTTAGAGCAAGAAGAGAAAGGGAAAAAGAACCGTTGCAATCCGATATAAGAAAACTAGTGTTGGAGAGCTAACAGAGGAAAATGAAATATAATAATACAAAGAGGTATTACCACTTACAGATTGAAATACCTTCATGTATGTTAAAGGGCCTTTTCCCTGAATGATTGGAGCAATAGGGGCCAAAAATACTATTTTATCTTTGTGATTAATCCCTGTTCTGCATAGGATTACTGTCCCTCCCCCTGTAATAAGGGTTTGGGGCTGTCTGCCCGAATATAGGTGAAGAGGGGTGATAGCTCTCTTCATGGTGCAGAAAGATGTATTTTTGTAACATAAAAGGCTACGTTAATATGTTTAGTGGTACAGAAGAGGATGCATTTTGAGTGTCTTCAGGGGCTTTCCAGGTAGGGGATACAAGTATTATCAACAACTATGTGTTTAGCGAAGTTTAAATAGAAAAGTTTGATTTTATGTTTATTTTTTGCATATTAAACAGTTTGTGGCTACGGACTGTAAGTGAGGTACGACTCGTGCTAATGGTAACCATTTCTCTAAAACGAAGGGTTATGATAGCAGAATATGCATTAAAGGAATTTAACTTTTATGATGATTCCAAATATAATAAATTCGTTAAGCTTAAAATGCCCCGCAAAAGGTAGGAGCTTGAAAAAATCTTACTCAATTTACAAGAAAAGGGGGAAATATCATCCAAAAATGGGTGACTTTGACGAAAATTACTGCATCGAATATAGAATATCAAATAAACCTGTTGTAGAGATTTCAGACCCCTATTTACAAAAAAAAGGAAATTTCAGATTTTTAAAAAGGAAAAAAATGGTAAAAAAGAGAAAAACGAGGATTATACAAGCCAGTGAAAAAAGTGGACTAAAAAGCAAATTTTTAAGTCAAGACCTCCGCTTGACCGTCCTTAGTGCACTATAATAACATAAAAATTACTAATAAAAATCCAAGGATACTATAAAAAAAATTTCAAACCTTAAAACAAAGCACAACTAAAATTTCACGACCCTTTCCATGTATTGGCGAAAGGGTTACTGAATAAAAAAATACAGTACTGAATGGGAATTCAATTTTTTAATTTATACAGAGCATTTTAAAAGCTAAACGCTTTCCAGGTAAAAACATCATCACAGAGGTTAGGTTACAAATGTGATTTCTTTTTTTTATTTAAGTAAAAATGATCAGAATTAATTAGTTCATTATAAATTGGGCTTAAATAGGTTTCTCCAGTGTCTCTATTGAGAGCTAACTTTCGGTGAATGTACTTTTTTATCTCATGTACTTTTTTTTCGAATTTTTCCAAGAAGGATGATCACGGATTCGTATTTGTATGTGTTTTTTTTTCCTCAAAGGTGATCGAATCGAGCAAAATGGTCCTATATGTCAGGAGAAGGCTCTTTAGAAAGGACATTAAAAGTTTCCTCAATATTTTTAAGTAGCCAAAAAAAATTGTCCGCAGCAAAGTGGCATTTTCAGGTATTTGACGGTGCAAAACTACATATTTGGTGTCAAAAGGTGCAAGGGAAAATTCTAAGATAACCAGTCGATTTTAGGATTGTCTACAAACACCAAGACAGTAATGCCACGTGGTGCCACATTCGTTACTAAAGATGGACGCAGTTTATAGAAAATAAACGGTTAATGCAGACTTTTTGTTAAAGCTTCATTTTACGGACTTTATTTATTTCAGGCAGGATAAGATAATGTACAGTGGTGTTTAAGTGCGTATTAAATAACAAAAACAAGTTTTTTTAACTGAAAGTATGGAGTGACATTAAAAACTTAAGGCGAACAGAAATTATTCCGTATATGAAAGGGGCTGTCCCCTTCTCAACGCCTTTCTCTTTACGCTAAAGTTTTTTTTATCGTTTTAAAAAATGAAGTTGTGAGGCAGAGGCAAATTTTAGTGTAAAGAGCGAGGCGTTGAGGAGGGAACAGCCTCTTTCTTATACGGAATAATTTCTGTTCGATTTAAGGTTTAATGTCGCTCCTTACTTTCTGTTAAAGAAAAAAGTTTTTTTTATTTAATTTCTAAACGTTTTTAAATTAATGCAGCTTTGATTTTGGCTCTCCGTACATGAATAATTAAAACAAAATTTGCATATTAATTTTACTTTTTTTTGGCTAAATGGCTTTCTCAAAATTTTGTTCTGACGTAACTTACGAATTAACTTACGTAACGAACTTCTATATTCGTATATTTTCATTACGCATATTAGGGGGTTCGCCCCTTAGTCAATACCTCGCTCTTTATGATAAAGTTCAAATTTTGTTCCAATTCTTTATGAATGTCCCCCTTTATCACAAAAGCCATTAATTAGAATAAATAGCTCTTATGAAAGTACAAAAAAAAACTTTAGCCTCTAGAGCGAGGTAATGACTAGAGGGTGAACCCAATCATATACGTAATAATTTCTGTTCGTTTTAAATTTTGATGTTGCTCCTTACTTTCAGTTGAAATTTTTTTTTTTTTTTATTATTTAATTTCTGATCATTTTTTTAAATAATGCTGGGAAATCTGGCACCCCCTTCATAGCAACTTTCCTTCTCTAATGAAAACTTTCTCCATGGAAAGATCCTCCCACGAAAACCAAGGGTCACTCCTTACTTACAGTTCGTTACGACGAACTGTTTGGTAAGCCATTTTACAGGAGCATAAGTTGGGTGCAAAACCCCTATGCCTTCCCAAGGCCAAAACAAAATTTGCGCTTTACTGAAAAAATACAAATGAATGTACATTCTCAGTTTAACAGCTTAGTTGGGGGTTTTGCGCCCAACTTATGATCATTTCTGCTCGTTTTGAGTTGGACTCAGCTACTTATTGTAATTTCTGTTCGTTTTGGGTTTCATTTGTTTATCGATGCTGATTTGTGTAGTTTCACACCTGGTAGATTATTTGATTTTATTTTTGCTCATTTTTTGTTTAATGGAGTTCTTTACTTTTCTTTGAAAAACTTATTTTGTGGAAAAAGTTTTTTTTAATTAATTTCTGTTCGTTCTATATTGACATAGTCTTCAGAGAGAAAGAAAATAACACTTTGAATCTTTTCGTTTTTTAAGACTTTATAGTTTGGCCTGCTATTTTTATGCTTGAGAAAAATTTTCAGCAATCTTTAAACAACATACACCCTTTTAAAAATCTGGATACAAATAGTACTGTTTAATTTAGTTTCATACCACCTCTAGTTGACCTAAAATGGAAAGCTTGACACCATTTGCAAAAAAACTGTTTACTTTCTTTGATAGCTTGGATACACTTATGCTATTTTGATTTGGTTAAATTTTAAGAGTAGAAGTAGCCCCAAAAGTTTGAGCATAATACCCTCAGTCGTTCTTGGGATACTGCTGAGATGCCTTGTTGGGAATTAGTATTATCACAGTGCATTTTGAATTAATCTTAAGGAAACATCTAGTTTTTAAACATAATGGGCGAATGGGAGGGTGGGTGTGGGAGGGTGGGAGTGGAAGGGGGATTAGTTGCCCTCCAATCACTTTCGACTATTAAAAAGGGCATCAGCCCTTTCTATTTTCAATCGAATGAGCCCCTTTCAAAGATTCCACGGCAAATCCTTCGATACGAAGGGCCCTGGTCTAAACAACAACAACAACAAAAAAATATCACTAATCACTTTCGACTATTAAAAAGGGTACTAAACCTTTGAATTTCAAATCGAACGAGCCCTTTTTCAAGTTTCAACGACGAAGATTTCAATAAAAAACTTATATGTCCCCAGGGCATAACTTATAACCCTTGCCCTGAGGGTTGTGGGGGAGTGTCCTCCTCAAAAAACATATTTTCTATCTGGAAATCAACTCCGCTGAACAAAATTGCTATCTCAAAATTTTATTGGATGTGTTTGGGGGAATGATGGGCGTGGGGGGGGGGGGGGGTTAGTTGCTCTTCAATCACTTTCGACTATTAAAAAGGGCACTAGCCCTTTGAATTTCCAATCGAATGAGCTTTTTTTGAAGTTTCTACGACAACGCCTTCTATAAAAACCTTATATGCCCCTTGGGCATAACTTAAAACCCTTGCCCTGAGGGCTGTGGGGGAGTTTCCTCCTCAAAAACATATTTTCTATCTGGAAATCAACTACGCTGAACAAAATGGCTATCTCAAATTTTGATTGGATGCGTTTGGGGGAATGATGGGCGTGGGGGGGGGGGGGCTAGTTACCCTCCAATCACTTTTGACTATTAAAAAGGACACTAGCCCTTTGAAATCCCAATCGAATGAGCCTTTTTTGAAGTTTCTGCGACAACGCCTTCTACAAAAACCTTATATGCCCCCTGGGCATAACTTAAAACCCTTGCCCTGAGGTTTGTGGGGGCGTGTCCTCCTCAGAAATATATTTTCTATCTGGAAATCAAGTAGCCTACGCTGAACAAAATGGCTATCTCAAAATTGTGATTGGATGTGTTTGGAGGAATGATGGACGTGGGGGGGGGGGGGGGGGGGGGCTAGTTGCCCTCTAATCACTTTCGACTATTATAAAGGGCACTAGCCCTTTGAATTTTCAATCGAATGAGCCCCTTTTGAAGTTTTACGACAACGCCTTGTATAAAAACCTTATATGCCCCCAGGGCATAACTTAAAAACCCTTGCCCTGAGGTTTGTGGGGAGTTTCCTCTTCAAAAATATATTTTCTATGTGGAAATCAACTACGCTGAACAAAATGGCTATCTCAAAATTTTTATTGGGATATTTTTGGGGAATGATGGGCGTGGTGGGGCTAGTTGCCCTCCAATCACTGTTGACTATTAAAAAGGGCGCTAGCCCTTTGAATTTCCAGTCGAATGGGCCTGTTTTGAAGTTTCTACGACAACGCCTTCTATAAAAACCTTATATGCCCCCAGGGCATAACTTAAAACCCTTGCCCTGACGATAGTGGGAGAGTGTCCTCCTCAAAAATATATTTTTCTAGCTTGAAACCAACTATGCTGAACAAAATGGCTATCTCAAAATTTTTGATTGGATGTGTTTGGGGGAATGATGGGCGTGGTGGGGCTAGTTGCCCTCCAATCACTGTTGACTATTAAAAAGGGCACTAGCCCTTTGAATTTCCAATCGAATGAGCCTTTTTTGAAGGCAAACGCCTTACATAAAAACCTTATATGCCCCCAGGGCATAGCTTAAAACCCTTGCCCTGAGGGTTGTAGGGGAGTGTTCTTCTCAAAAACATAATTTCTATCTGGAAATCAACTACGCTGAACAAAATGGATATCTCAAATTTTGATTGGATGTGTTTGGGGGAATGATGGGCGGTGGGGGGGGGGGGCTAGTTGCCCTCCAATAACTTTCGACAATTAAAAAGGGTGCTAGCCCTTCGAATTTCCAATCGAGTGAGCCTGTTTTGAAGTTTCTACGACAACGCCTTCTATAAAAACTTTATATGCCCCCAGGGCATAACTTAAAACCCTTGCCCTGAGGGTTGTGGGGGAGTGTCCTCCTCGAAAACACATTTTCTACTCTGGAAATCAACTACGCTGAACAAAATGGCTATCTCGAAATTTTGATTGGATGTGTTTGGGGGAATGATGGGCATGGGGGGGGCTAGTTGCCCTCCAATCACTTTTGACTATTGAAAAGGGCCCTAGAACTCTCGATTTCCAATTGAATGATCCCTTTTTTAAGTCTCTACGACGACCCCGTCCAAATGAAGTGCCCTGCTCTAAAGTAAAAAATAATATATGGTACATTGTGCCATCATTGTTCTTATATGACCTCCAGGCATAACTTAAAACCCTTGCCCCGAGGGTTGTGGGGGAGTGTCCTCCTCAAAAAAGATATTTTCTATCTGGAAATCATCTACGCTGAACAAAATGGCTATCTCAAAATTTTGATTGGATGTGTTGGGAGAATGATGGCGTGGGGGGGGGGGCTAGTTGCCCTCCAATCACTTTCGAATATTAAAAGCCACCCCAATTTCCAATCGAATTAGCCCTTTTAGAAGTTTCTACGACCACTCCTTCGATACGAAGTGCCTGTCGAAGAAAGAAGAAAAAAACACATTGTGGCCACATCGTTCTTTACTTAGGCAGCGCTAGCGCGCTGCCTATGATTAATTTATGCGCGCACTTGCCTAAAAAGGAGGTGTCTTGGGCCTGATCTTCACTGGAATCTAAGAATCTTACTGATTTTTACATTTTCATACAAGATGTTGCATGATTGTTTTTTTTTTTACAGTTTTGATGAATTTATCCCCCTTTCCCCTTTCTCAAATGAAACTGCTCGCATCAGAAAGGGGTGTGGTAGTGAATCTTTCTCTCCCCCTGAAATATCCCCCCATTGCGTACAAGCCGGGCCTTAATGCTTGCGCTTCTGAATTTTCTTTAGAAAATTTTTATTAGGCTAGTAACAATGGGTTTGGTAAATTATCTAGTATGTTTTCCAAAAACTTCATGTCACACCGAATCGTTGACTTGACAATGTTTATTTTATACTTGGCTGAAATGACTATGATTACTTTAATAGGAAACTGAATCTAGTCCTAAAAAAAGATTGCAATTTATTAACCACAATTTTATGAGACAAAAAACTATGCGAATAAACTATCTATATGACATTTTTAGTCACTCTGTGACCTTATCTGAAATAACTTTTATCCATGTAACAGTTATTTTTTATTCTTATTTTTTATTCTTATTAATGCTTGTGACTAAATTGTTCCCCTGGCTCCCATTTCATCAGTTCGCCAAAGATGAATTTGTAATCAGCATCTAGTTTCCACGTGAATAAGTAAACGAACAAAAAAAGAAGGAAAACGGAAGAACAAAAAAAGAAAAAAATCAAAACCGCTTATGGTAACGATCAGTAAGTAGAGAGCTGTATTTGTCCATAACAGGCAAAACTAAAAAAAAAAAATTAGTGAAAAATTATGTATTTCAACAGTGTCTGCGTGCTATTTTTGATTTCAAGTTATGGTTTAGATATATTATAAATTCTACAATTTTATAAAAATCTGCTATACCTTTTTTTTAAGTGGTATGCTACACACTGTAAATTCTATGACTTTTTTTACGGAATTTGAAATCAAAATTTAGTTTCCACGTGAATAAGAAAGCAAACAAAAAAAGAAGGAAAACGGAATGACAAAAAATCAAACCACTTATGGTTGGTACCGAACAGTAAATACAGAGCAGTCTTTGTCTATTACAGGCTAAACTATAAAGAACAAAAAAAAAAACAACAGAAATCTATTAAGAATATTCATATTTCAAAATGTGTATGCGTCAATTTTTTTATTTACAGTTATGGCAAGGGCGGATCCAGGACCTTTTTAGGGGGGGGGGGGGCAAAATAGGTTGATCCAATAAACTTGCTTTAGGAGCAATTGGGATAGTAGCGGAACGCAAAATTGAAAAGTAGCGGGGCCTTCGCCCCCTGGATCCGCTACTGAGATATGATTTAAATCTATTTTACAAATTTTACATATCCTTAAAAATGGGCTGTGGCCCATTTTAATTTCTGGACTTTTCAACTACGTTGAACAAAATGGCTATCTCAAAATTTTTATTGGATGTGTTTGGAGAAATGATGGGCGTGAGACGAGGGTTACTTGCCATCCAATCACTTTTGACTATTATAAAGGGCACTAGCCATTTCAATTTCCAATCGAAATGATTCCTTTTGAAGTTTCTACGACAACGCTTTCTATAAAAAAAACTTATATGCCCCCTGGGCATAACTTACAACCCTTGCCCTGAGGGGTTTGGGGGGAGTGTCTTCCTCAAAAACATAATTTTCAGACTTTTTAATGGTCCAATCCACTGCCTTATATCTTATTTGGGTTTTAAAATAATTAGGGTTACAGATTATTTCTCAAATGCATTACATTTTCTTTTGTCAAATGCAGAATGGGATAGAATATTATACCTTCTACGGGTTTAATTCAATGTTCAATTGAATGGTCCAGTTCACCGCCCTATAACTTATTTGGGTTCTAAGGTAATTAGGGCTGTAGATTATTTCTCGAATGCGCTATATTTTCTTTTCTCAATTGAAGAAAGGGTTAGAATATTATTCTGACTATGTTCACTTTGCTATATCTTATTACGGTCTCGAGATAATTAGGGCTTCATATCATATTTGAGTCTCACGGTAACTAGGACTTTCATTTTTCTGTTAAATATTTTTCCATTAAATTGATTTTTTTTTTTCCGTTTTTCTGCTTGAACATTGAATTAGACACACACAACGTATAATATCCTAACCTTTCTGCATTTGAGAAAAGAAAATGTAGCGCATTCGAGAAATAACCTGTAGCCCTAATTACCTTAAAACCCAAATAAGATATAGGGCAGTCAATTGGACCATTCGATTCGATTGAACATTGAATTATGCACATAGAAACCATAATATTCTAACCCTTTCTGTATTTGACGAACGAAAACGTAGCGCATTCGAGAAATAATCTGTAGCCCTAATTACCTTAAAACCCAAATAAGATAGGGGGCAGTGAATTGGACCGTTCGATTGAACATTGAATTAGACACACACAACGTATAATATCCTAACCCTTTCTGCATTTGAGAAAAGAAAATGTAGTGCATTCGAGAAATAACCTGTAGTCCTAATTAACTTAAAATCCAAATAAGATATAGGGCAGTGAATTGGACCATTCGATTGAACATTGAATTTTGCACATAGAAACCATAATACTCTAACCCTTTTTGTATTTGACAAACGAAAATGTAGCGCATTCGAGAAATAATCTGTAGCCCTTATTACCTTAAAACCAAAATAAGATAGGGGGCAGTGAATTGGATCATTCGATTGAACATTGAATTAGACACACACAACGTATAATATCCTAACCCCTTCTGCATTTGAGAAAAGAAAATGTAGCGCATTCGAGAAATAACCTGTAGCCCTAATTACCTTAAAACCCAAATAAGATATAGGGCAGTGAATTGGACCATTCGATTGAACATTGAATTATGCACATAGAAACCATAATATTCTAACCCTTTCTGTATTTTACAAACGAAAATGTAGTGCATTCGAGAAATAACCTGTAGCCCTAATTACCTTAAAACCCAAATAAGACATAGGGCAGTGAATTGGACCATTCGATTGAACATTGAATTAGACACATAGAAAGCATAAGATATAGGGAGTGGATAAGATATACCAATGTTAAGATAGAAAAAATAATATTCTAACCCTTTCTGCATTTGAGAAAAGAAAATGTAGTGCATTAGAGAAATACTCTATAGCCCTAATTACCTTAAAACCCAAATAAGATATAGGGCACTGGACTGGACCATTCGATTTAACATTAAATTGAGCACATTGAAAGTATAAATTTGAGCTACTGCCTTTTGAATTAACGCAGCCAAAATGTAGGCGATTCACGTGTTTACAATATTTTTGAAAATTTTCCTTTTTATCTTCATTTTTCATTGTGTTTAGTTGTTTATTTGTTCTTAACATGTTTTGCTGATAATTGGCTTACGGCTCAAACTGATCAGCTGAAAGATTTATTGAGCTTTCCTTGTAATTTTTGACACTGAAGCTAATAAAGGTCTATATATTACAAATCTGAAGAAATGCCTTGATTACTCATCCCCAAATGACACTAAAAAAGCAAAAAACAAACTGAAAATGTTGTTTTGCCAACATGAATTAACTATATAGTAAATTTAGTTTAGTTTATATACCACAAAAATTCACAACATGTCAGCCATTTCTAGATTTTTGATATTAATCCACAGATGACTAATGCCCAAAAGACAATGATCCTAATGCCCAAAAGACAATCAAAACACCTGTTGGTAAGAAATACTAAGATTTATGAATGATTGTTTTTCCTTGAATTTATTAGATTTTTTTCTTTATTTTAACGCTATAATGGAATTAGGAAAGCACTACTGCTACTTGCGCTGAAGTATTTAGTGCAAAAAAAAACATTCTTATTCCAATTCACCAGCCCTTGTGTTTCATCAGTTGTTTTAAAGAATTTCGACAAAAATTCAAACTTTAGCTTAAAGAGCGAAGGATTGTGGAAGAGAATGCCCCCTTGATGCGCCGAATAATTTTGTTCGTTTTATGTTTTAATATTGCTCTTTACTTTCAGTTGGAAACAACTGCTATTAAAAAAAAAAAATCCATATCGAAATTCGTTATCTTTATGTTTGACATAATTGTTTATTTTAAACTGGCACTGTTGCCGTTGAGTAATTTCAATTTTATCTTCAAATGCAAATATGATTCAAGTCTGCCTATACTTTTACCCACAACTGTAGCCTATTTAGTCAGTCTTTTTTAAATTTTCTAGCGATGGTCGATAATAAGACTGACCAATAAGAATTTAAAGAATAATTTCTCGTAATTCGAAAGAATGGAATTTTGGACAAAGATTTTTTCTATCTATATGATGCTTTTCAAATCAGTTTCATGCCATTTGGAATTTTTTTTTTCGTTTTTACAAGTGTAATGCTATAATAAACAAAAAACTAAATAAATTTAAAGAAAAATAACAATTTTTTTCTTGGCTATTTTATTAACAGGTGTCAAAGGTCTCGGGCGTTAGAGCGTAACGCATTACTAGTCATGTTTTTAATTTATACTGTTTGATACCAAATTCTAAGTAATTTGTTAACGCAATACAGTGGCAAAATCTCCCTTGAAAAGGAATGTTCCTTGAAAAAGAAAATCTAAAATAATTCGAATTCAAAACGACCAAAAATTACAATTAAAGAATAAATGAAACCCGAAAACGAACAGAAATTAAAAAAAACAATCTAAGCAAACAAACATACAACAGGTACGAGTATAAATAAATAAATAAATTTCAAAAATAGTAAAATTTAAATTGAATATACAAATCAAGCTTGATTCAAGCAAACTCTTTCATCATTAAAGAATAAATGAAATCAATAAATAAATGAAAAGAATAAACGAACAGAAATAAAATAAACGATCATAGCGAACAAACGTGTATCATTTATTATAAACGTATAAACGAACAAATAAATCTTAAAACGAGTAAAATTTTAAATTGAATTAGCAAATGAAGCTTAAAATGAACAATACCCACTACAAACAAGAGTTTGGCTACCGCCTACTTCCCTAACTGTAAAAGTCGAAAACCCACTGCGTCATGGGCGCTTTACTAAAAGCGAATTATATTACTAATATTTTCTATTGTACTTATTACAACATTGAAAATAAAAATAAAATTCACAGCGACATAAAATCTGGCACTGATGAGCTTTCAGTAATCCATATCATTATATATCACATATTCAGTTTAATTATATCAGTTCTATCCAAGACTTTTAAAGACACATGTAGTTTTCACTACAAACAGAAACTTTGCTACTACCATCTTCTTTAACTGTGAAAGTCTAAAGCCTGCTGTTTAATTGGCGCTTTACTGAAAACGAATTAGATTACAAATATTTTCTTTTGTACTTATTACAACATTGAAAACATATCTTTAAGGGTATGTTTGGAACTGGCATGGACCTTTCGGGAATGGCACCCGAAAAAACTATTTCGGGTGCCACGGAGTGACACAAGCCGGTCACAGTTTCTGCTTTGGGCATCTTGCCAAGTTCCTGACATCATCTACTATCTGTGGCTGTGTGTGCGTACAGCCGAACCACTTTGTTTGATTTTTACTTTAGCATTACCATAAGTAAATTAATGTTTGAGGTATATAGTTAGCCCGTTAGTGAGGGTTTTTGCTGTGTCTTTTTATTTATTAAATAAAACACAAAAAAAATCAACTGAAAGTAAGGAGCAACATTAAAACTTAAAACAAACAAAAATTATTATGTATATGAGGGGGTTCACCCCCTAGTTAATACCTCGTTCTTTAGTCTAAAGTTCGAATTTTGTTCGAATCACAAATCCCTGAATCACAAAGGACGTTTAATTAGAATAGATAGCTCTTTTGAAAGTTCTGGAAAAAAAATTAGCGTAAAGAGCGAGGTTTTGACTAGGAGACAAAACCCCCTCATAAACGTAATAATTTCTGTTCGTTTTAAGTTTTAATGTTGCTCCTTACTTTCAATTGAAAAAACTTGTCTTTTATCTAATTTCTGATCGTTTTTTAAATAATGCTGGGAAATCCGATGCCCCCTTCATAGAAATTTCCCTTCCCCCAAGAAAACATCCTCCATGGAAAGATCCTCTCACGTAAACTCCTCCTCCGATCCCCCCCCACCATAAAAATCAATCCTGAAAAACTTGTGTATACTTCCCAATAACCAATACTATATGTAAACAATGGGCAAAGTTCATAACTTGCAGCCCTTCCCCCGGGAACTGTGGGGGATTAAGTGATTCTCAAAGACATTTTATTAGATTTTGACTATGCTGAACAAAATTACTATCTCAGAATTTGATTGGGTGACTTCGGGAAAAAATGAGCGTCGGAGGGGGCCAAGTTGCCCTCCAAATTGTGTGGTCACTTACAAAGGGCACTAGAACTTTTAATTTCCGTTTCTAATGAGCCATCTCCCGATCTTCTAGAACTACTGGATCGATACGATCACCCCTGGAAAAAAAAGAGAAAAAAAATCCATCCGTGTTCTTTCTTCTGGCAAAATATACATTATTCACATTTTGCAGATAGGAGCTTGAAACATCTACAGTAGAGTTTACTGTAACGCTGAATCTGATGGTTTGATTTTCATTAAGATTCTATCACTTTAAGGGGTGTTTCCCTCTTTTTTCGAAAAGAATGCAAATTTTTTCAGGCTCGTAACTTTTGATGGGTACGACTAATGAAAGTTTTATATTTGAACCGATCCTTTTGATGTATCTATTGCTATAAAAATTCCGTTTTTTAGAGTTTCGGCTACTATTGAGCCGGTTCACTCCTTACTTACACATTGTTACAACGAAATGTTTGATTTATATAGATGTATATGTCTGATGTTGGAGACTGCTAACGAACTGGAAGGTTCACTGGCTTTTATTTTTCATGCATGTGTCTGTAAATAAAGTGGAGCTTCTGAAAAAAAAGAAGTGAAAAACGAAGAAACTTAGACGTTCTTACATACAACGTTTGGTAGAAATCGAAAATTCTTAGAAAAGATCTGCTTACTTTTTTGGAACGCTTGTATAATATCTGAGTCCTTTGATTGCAACTAGTGACTTTAAACATAAAAAAAAGTCAAAGGATGCAGTATCAGATGGTGTATGTATCAGTATCAGAGATGATGCAGTATCAGAGTCTTTATCAGTGGTTCTGATCTCTGTTCCATCGCTGTTTGGTCTTGAAAGACAAAAGGGGAGAGGGATAGAGGTAAATCACCCTGTGCTTTTGAACACTCTTCCTGACATTAAGAACAAATAGATATCACTTTTAGTAACTCGCGTTTTGGAGTAGGACAGTCTTTTGTCCTAATTCAAAAAGGCCTTCATGCTTGATGTATGAAAAAGAAAAAGGAAAGTATTATCTCTAATGATGATTGGAAAATGACTCTGCCATATTGGCTGATCTGGTATAATGATGTTCTGGTATAACCTAATGTGATCGACTACGTGTTAGGGATATTTACCAATAATAGGAAGTAAAGTAATACAATATTTTAGGTTGTTCTCATGCCACACTCTCATGTGGATCCTGGATGGCTCAAAACATTCGACAGATACTATGAAGACTCTGTGAAACGTATTTGAACAACATGATCGACAAGCTGGATGCTTATAAGGATTTAACCTTTATTTGGACCGAAATTTCTTTCTTCTCAAAGTGGTGGAAGGAGTACGTTTTGTATTTACTTTTTAATTTTGCCCCCCTTGTCCTTCGGTTTGCACACAAAGATATTATCCTTTGTTTTTTATTCAAATGGTGGTGCTAAAAAGTTGGGCTACGGCAAGAAAATCAGCTCCTTATCCAGATAAAAATAGAATTTTTTTTTTTTTCAGAACTGGCCGATAGTCGTTTTGCTGGCGAGCTAATTTGTGTCATGTTAGGTTTAAAAACAAATTTTTCCCAAATCACCTCGGGAGTCAGTGAGTCTATGCAGTTAAAAATGTTTATTACTAAAAAAAAAGTGTATATAAAAATGTTTAATGTTTATTACGAAAATGTTTTGGAAGTGAAGCAGTTGACTAAAAGCCTGATTTCTATTTTTATTTTATAATTGGCCTGTTTTAATGAATATTTGTTCCAATGTAGGTCTACGACATTGATGCCCAGATATGGCAGAATCTCAAACAACTAAGACAATATTATTACCTTGGATTCGGTTAAGCCGAGGTCCTAACAAAAAAAAAAAAAAATGCTATACCTTCCGATCGCAAACTTTTCGTTTTGACCCCAAAATCTTTGTTGGCGACACAATCAATAAGTTCTTGATCCAAAAATTGAAAAATATTTTCAAAAGAAAATACGTCTTAAAAACTAATTAGTTCCTATGCTGTAATCTGCCAAGACATGTATGAGCCATTTTATGGCATGTATTATATGAGTGGCAACCCTATGTTGTGGTAATATAGTCGCAACTTTATTATATGATTGGTTGCCATACTGGGAACCATGAGTAGCATTGGATTCATTATATTTTCTGTATCTATTCTTCTTAGCAGTCCAGTGGAAAAATGCTGCATCCTAAGGGTCTTAAGAATTTAAAATTCATTGTCATACAACTTGCTTTGAAACCTTGGTTCTACGTAAATACAACGGATGCAACCAATTGCTGTGTGTGTAATTACAACTGGTGCACATCCAACTACTTCACTGAATTTGTCGCAGATCTAAACCACCTAAATCTGATAAAGTGGTCAACCCTCCACAATCCCACAATGCAAAAGGTTTTTTTTGCGGCCACCTCCTACGGAGTTTCCTAAAAGCTTCTATTTCGTATAGACCTACTTTATTGTATTTTTTTTTATATATATATATACTTTTATTATATTTCTAACAGAGGTAGAAACGGCGTATTCGAGAAATGTTTTCGGTAAAATTTTTCGTCTGTGGCACCATAGTCAAATATGTGTTTCTTTTCAAGTTCTTTCAGTGTGTTTATATATGTATTTTCTCTTATTAAAGGGTTTCTTCCCAAGACAAAGGCCACCCATCTTGAAGCTCATTTTTCATTATATCTTCCCGTGTTGCAAATTAATGACAATTTACTGGAAAGGGCAGGCAACATGTATTTTTAAGAGTCTATGGGGCGGTGACTATTCTGTTGTTTTTAATTTTTTCTCAAATTGTCAAAAAGGTATTTGACCCATAGAGGGTACAAAGAAACCTAAGATGGGCAATAGGTTGTGGCCCCCCTCATTTTGGGGCCTGATATTGTCGCAGTCAAATGTTAACTGTTCCGATTTCTTTGACCTTCCTAAAGACTAAATGTTTGAAATTGGCAAAGCCCAAACTGTATTCAGTATTGTACTTTTGATTGACACAGAATTCTCATTTGAAAATGGAGGATGAAGTCAGGACCCTATACAATAATTACTTTTGTTAGAAAATTTTCAACAAAAAACAGCAGCAGCAGTGTCTTAGGTGAGGTAGATCCCAGACATAAAAATTTTTTTTCCAAGTTAAATACAAGTGTATGTTCTCTCTTCGCATCGAAGGGCTCCCAGCCAAAAGCAAGACCCTGCACTTTGAAGCTGATTTTTTCTCTTAATATTGATAGAATGTTCAAATTTCTTTTTACTATTCACAGATTTAGATATTTTTATAGGAAGACCATTTCCAGATCTCTGTTTACTTTAACTTTTTTACTTTTTTTTCGCATCGAAGGGCTCCCAGCCAAAAGCAAGACCTGCACTTTGAAGCTGATTTTTTCTCTTAATATTGATAGAATGTTTTAAATTTTCTTTTACTATTCACAGATTTAGATATATTTATAGGAAGACCATTTCCAGATCTCTGTTTACTTTTATCTCTAAACAAACAGTTTATTTAGGAAATTCCAGTTTAAAAGAATAGAAAAGCCTTATATGCGTAGTTACTTCCTTTTTTGAAACTATTGATTGCAGGTGAAGACCGCACGGTCAACCCTTTGATTTACCCAATTCGAAAGGACTTTCAATTATATGTCTGTCCTTTATTTCCCAGTAGAATATCCCCCAGTCCATTGATGTTCTGCAAATTGCTGCACTTGACAGGAAAAAGAAGATGGAATGACACGTTTTATTTTTCTCCCCTTTTATCTATGTTTAAAACTTACGGGGAAAGTGAAAGGCAGCTCCACGATTTGTTACCCTAAAAGAGTAACTTTTTTATGTACCGACGAGATTGTTTATTCGATGAAAATGATGAGGATCGTAAACACAAAGTTCATCTTATGGGCTAATAGTTGACGGAAATGATAATTGTCCTAGTAATGATAAAACCTTTCTTAGTTGTCTTACGACAGTGATTGGGATGTAATTAGGATTTTTTTTTTTTTTTTGGGGGGGGGGGGGAAGCTTTTGAATACAGTAAAAACCTGTAAATTACATGGACTCTATATGACAATAAAAATAACGAATATAACCAATAAGTTTAAGAGGAGGGGTACAGAGGATCCGTCTGCGTAAATGGTATGACGCAAGGTCATCTTAATGATTTGAGGGGTAAGTTGATGTTATCAGAGTCCAAATTATCTACTATAGCCGTAGCCGTAGTTTTAAAGGGGTAGAGGCTGTCAAATTATTGGAAAATTGAGAAAAGATAGAAAATAACAATGCCCAAAATTAATTAACGCTCTGAAAACTTAAGGAGGAGGCGAATTTTTTTACCAGGTTAATTTCAACTAGCTTACATAGTCTATCAAAATTTTGTCAAGCTAACCAAAGCCTACTTTGTGCAGACTGGATTTTGACTTTAATTACTACACAACTGCTACTACCGACACTGCACAACTGCTACAAACTGCTACTACAGCGCCATGCCACCTGAGGTCAATACGACTACGTACACTCCTCCATCCCAATTTTTCAAAACCGCCTTATTTAAATTATTCCAAGAAGTTCAAGTTTCCAAAAAAATCTTCCGTACGGCCTCCTCTTACCCTATTTGGGACGACCTGCTTTTCGTTTGGTCTTAGATGGTTGACCAAAAGAAGTATCATGGGCAATATTTAATATTTCGTTCTCAGAACGTGCCCTAGCCATCTCAAACTTTCTTTCATCATAGACCAAAAAATTAGGATGGAACCACATTTTTGGCACAGCCTGCTGTTTGAAATACGGTCAGTCGGGTGGGTACCCAAAGAATCTGCAGACAATTCCTCCCGAAAAACAAGTAACAAATCCTCCTTCGTCTTTCGGAGAACCCACGTTTCAGTATCAGACTTGGCCACTGTCACTATTATAACTATTAATATTCTAATCTTTATTCGAAGGCTTATCTTCCTATTCTTCCAAACCTTCTTCAACAGTGAAAAGACACCGTACCCATGGCACTTGGCTATTTTACTTCTAACATATTTACTTCATCCATCATCTTTACTATTAATACTACCTAGGCAAGTGAAGCTATACACTTGATATCTCTTCCCGTTATCCAACATTATATCTCTACCTTCACCTTTTCTTCGTCTAAGTGACTTAGTCTTCTTAACATTAATTTACTAACCTATCCTTGCGTCTTGAAGTCTTAAAGCCTCCAAAAAATCGGTGGTCGGCGTTCAACCCCCCCCCCTCTCCGGTGATTACCCCCTGGAAAATACCCACCGGAAAATAACCCCCTGTAAAATACCCCCCCCCCCCCCGCGGAAAATACCCCAGCGGAAAAATACTCCCCCCTTGGAAAATACCCCCCACACACACGGAAAATATCCCCTCGGACCCCCCCCCCCCTCCGCGGAAAATACCCTCCCCTCGGTAAATATCCCCCCGGAAAATACCCCTCGTGGAGAATTTGGCTTTCCAAATTTGAGAATTCATTTTGAGTTGTATTTTTTAATTACGTAAGGGGAAGGAATTTTGGTACTTGTGTATTAGGCGCCACTCACCCAAGTTTACGCTTTGTAAAATTCGAGAACGCAGCGGTTTTTTCGTTAGTTTTTCTTTTACTTTAGAAATAAATTTGGGCTATAGATTTGCACATTGACGGGGGGGGGGGGGGTTAAAGTATAGCGAGTCTGCATGCAAAATGTGTTTGGTACAATTATTCTGCATACTAGATAGATGGATAGATAGATAAGTGTATTTTAAAGCCAAATATACAGCCATGAACATAGTAAAATAACATAAATGAAAGGCAAAAATAACATAAACTTTGATCAGCGATGATCATAAAACACTTAAATGAAACACTACATTAACCTAATAATAGTACTTAATACTGGAAAAAAACGGTCATTGAAAAAGAACACTTAACACTTGGAAACACTTTATACTTTTTTTTTTTTTTTTCTTTTTTTTTCAGTTAACAAATTTCCAGATACCTCGCTATTCTTCTGTAATTATTTAGTGGCCATATACCAAGAAAGAATTGTTTTGACTTCAAACTGTCCAAATACTTTATCCCCGCCTCCTTATGTGCAAATATATAGACCCAAATTATATATTTACCATATATTCTGTCACTTGTATTTGTCTTGTCTCGCGCTAAGCTGAAAAAAAACTAACGACGAAAACCGGTTTGTTCTCGAGTTTTTACACACCGTAAACTTGAGTGAGTGGCGCATAATACACAAGTACCAAAATTCCTTCCCCTACGGAATTAATAAAAAAAAAACTCATTATAAAATTCTCGAATTTGGAAAGCCTTATTTTCCAGGGGGGTGGGGGGTATTTTAGGGGTGGGTATTTTCCGGGGGGTATTTTCCACCTGGGAGTATTTCCGCTGCGGGTATTTTCCGGGGGTTTATTTTCTGGGGGCATTTTCAGCGGGGGTGAGTGGTATTTTCAGGGGGGGTATTTTCTGGGGGGGGGGGGATTTTCCGCGGGGGCTATTTTCTGGGGATGGGTAAACGCCTATAACCCAAAAAATCCGTCATTTTACTAACACTTTAATCTGGGACACTCAAGTCATCAGCATAATCTAAGTCTAGGAGACGAAAGAGGTACGCAGAGGTAGACGAAGGACGATCTTGTAACACTTGTAACGTTCCAAGCACACGTTTATCATTAGCTTTGAAAATTCCCTAAAAAGGAATAAGGTAGGCAAAATGTGGAACAGCTATGACATTCTATATATCGAGCTGAAATATCGACCAAACTTTATTATCTTTGCAACAGCTTAACTATCTGCGAAAGCACTCTCCTTCTGGAAATCAAAAAATAGTAAGTGCTGTGTCTCTAGCACTGATCTTCAAACTAATAGGCCCAAATAAACAAAATGGTTCTTCAATTACATTGTAGCTTCACCCAAATGAAAAGAGATATTATAATACCCTTGATTAAAGAGCTCATATGTTAAATCATTGAATAAGAGCTTAATCGGAAAAATTTATTTGTGCAAAAGTAAGAATTTCCTTCTGCACCGTGAACGACGTGACAAATGGTCAAAACATCATCATCCTATTTTTACTATGAATAGGTTTGAACCTTTAACGGCTAACTGCTCCCAGGTTATGAGAACTTAATGAAGAATAAGATGGCCTACATGAGTTTTTCTTCTTTTACAAGAAAATAGCGATTTCGATTCTGGCCTTGTTATGCTGTTATTAGAGCTGCGATTGGAGATGAGATTGTATCCTGCCTTACACCCCTCGTATCGGCAGCAATGGCTGACTGTGCGTAGAAACATCAATATAATCTTTAAACTAAACTGGTTTTGTTTGATGTAGTCTCATCGTAACAAGTTCCTATTCTCCTTGCTAGCCCCAAGCAATGACAATTTCTACCCCTGCTGGCAACTCAGTAATTAATGCCAGAAAGAAGATCAAATTAGTGCTAGTGCCTTGCAGAAACTAATCGATTTAACAGTTCATCCCTGCCAATTTCTACCAGTGCCTATATAAAATGCCTTAGGACTAGGTTTGTAAAATGACAGCGACATTTAGTTTGACTGTTTTATCTAAGACTATGAAAGCTATCTTTAAACGAATTATTTCTGATTTCTGAATGTTTTTTTTACTGTCCTACTTTTTTAACAGATTACATGATATTCTGTTTATTTTACAGCTGCGTGGGATTGAGCTACTTTATATACCTGCAATCATTGTGTTTAATCTCTTTAATATATTTAATGTGTTCATCTGTTTGTCTTGATATTGTAATTCAGACTCAACTAATCAATCGACAAAATCAAAATTCTTCCGCGGCAACTGCAAGCTCAAGTAATTTCTCATAGCTAAAAAAAATATACATATATTTGTCTTCTTGTAGACAGAAACAATTCCGACTGGTGGACTATCTTGTGTTCATACTTATCATTAAAACTTCATTCTTAAAACTATTGCATGTAAAAATTGAATGTCGAGAGTATACCTACCTCTCTTTAAAAACATCCTGACCTATCACACTACTCGTAAATATATATTTGATATCTTTTATCTTCTTTGACCTATACCGTCAAACCTGAGTAAAAGCGTTTGAAAACTGTTATTTCTTTTTCTTCTAATATCTTCTTTTTACCTTGTTTATTAGACAGCATTAGCGGATTGTGGTCAATATGCATAAAAATCACCTTTTTTTTAGTCTTACAATCCACAGCCTACTCTCATTACATAATTTTTTTTCTCTCCTTTTTTGGCTCAACATGATCACATTTTTTCAAGTGAGTGTCATTTCTAGGCTTCTCAGAGATACTTTTCAATCAGATTAATTATAGTGTTTCCTTGACCAATAAGATAGTAATCAAAATCCTGCTTATACAAGCATTATAAGATCGGATTTATTTGTTGTTGTTTCTTTGCAATGTTAACCTTCTTGGCTTGTAGTGGAGTTTTTATTGTCTTAGATTTAGGCTAAACGTTTGCGTTAAAAAACAAGCTTTAAAAATTTAAATAATATATTTGCTCGAAAAACGTGTTTTTCCAGAAATATAACTGGGGGGGGGGGGTCCTTTTTTATCTTATATCCTATAATTTTAAAATCAGGCTCACGAGTTTTCATTTCCATTATATAAAAATGCCAATTGGGAAGAGGGACAGGGGAGAATCACCTTCCTCCCTTTATCTGGAAAAATAACTTAATATTTTTATTAAAAAATATAAAAAAAGCAAAATTTATCCCTACCCGTAGATTTTGAATCACCTTTTTTGGATCTTCATTAATGCAAAAATGAATAAGAGTCCTTGACCCTGGCCCTACTTTTTCGTGGATTAACACCCCTGACATAATATGACTGTACCTGGCTCATTAGATCGATATGAGATATTTATTTCTTCTTTTTTTTTCTAGCCTACATCCAAGGAAAAGAAAGCTTGTGAAGAAATTTGTCACTGAAGGAAGATTGGAGTTCACATCAGGCTCCTGGGTAATGACTGATGAAGCAACCACACATTTCTATTCTATGCTCGACCAGATAATTGAGGGTATGCTACCCTTTGCTCAAAGAATTGCTGGGAATGTTAAATATAATCTTTATTGTATTTAGTTTTCAGGGCTTAACCAAATACAAGTTATTATTAAAACAAGACAAATTATCAAACAGTTCGTAGTAACGACAAATAAAAATTATTTTATTTGTCTTACTTTCTCTTTGCTGAATCAATTTTACATGTGAACATGTTGCGGGGGAATTGTCCGGAAGAAATTTTTAGCGGAGTTGGAAATTTTATGTAGGATTTTTTCCGTGGGAGGGGATCCACGAGGGATATTCTCCATGGGAAAATTTTGTGGGAGCAACTTTTTAATGGGGTTGGGGTTATTTTCAGAAAAAAATTCTCACGGAAGGGGGGTTTCTGGTATGTCTTAAAAACGATCAGAAATTAAAGTGTTTTTCAAATAAAAGTGTGCCAAAGAGGATTTTCAAACGAGACTGCCCGCAAGAAATTTTTCTGGGGGAATTTCAGTGAGGATAGAATTATCTGGGGGAGGGAATTTTCCAAGGGGGTAGGGTGTTTTACGTGGGAGGGAAGTTTCCATGAAGGAGGGAATTTTCCATGGACGAGTCGGATTTCCATACATTATTCGAAAACTGATCATAAATTAAGTAAATAAACAGACTCTTTCAACTGAAATAAAGCAGCAACATTGAAACTCAAATTAAACGGAAATTTTCCGTATGGGGGAATGATTGGGAATTGCCCCTCCTCGATACAAAACCCTCTTCGTGCTAGAGTTTGAGACTTTTTTCCCAGTTCTTTGAGAAACAACTCCTGAAAGACAAGGGTCGATTAACTCGAATAGGAAGCTTATTTTTAAGTACTATAAGACTTAAGCGTAAAGAGTGAGGTATTGAGGAGGGAGCAACCCCCCTCATATTCGGAATAATTTCTCGTTCGTTTTAATGTTTAAAGTGCTGCTCCTACTTTTCAGTTGAAAAAACTTATTGTTTTTTATTTGAATATAAAATAGCGATATTTGCCATCTGACTTAAGAACTGACATTGATTTCCATTGGTCCAAGTGACGAAAAAAAATCTGCCAGGCCAAAACTTGCGTGCTGGCCAGGATTTTTTTTTCAAGGCGAGCCCAGACCGCTATCGAACACTGGTTTGTGTTTTGGAGATAAATTCAAACTATGAAGGTCATTGCTTTAACGCTTGAATTCCATTTCTTTTTAATCAACAACTACATGGAATGAATAGCGCTTGAGAAAAACAAGCTTAATCATAACTAAGAAGCAATTACTAATGCAAGTTTGTTGAGATAATTTGTTAAGGACAATAGAAGTGGGGTTAAGTTTCAGTAACTTGTAAGGTCAATTTTCAAATTATTATATTAGTACTTAGCACGCTTAGTGCATAGAAGTAGATTAGTAAAAAGACGAAAAAAGGAGAAAATCCATCCCTTCAAAACATCGGATAACTTCGAAACGGTTAGGTCAGATCTATCAGATTTCTCCGATAAATTGACTTGATTTGTTATTTCAGTGCTATTTTTTATTGCAAGTCTGTTCTTTCTGATTCCCCCCAATTTTCTGCTGTAGCAGAACCCCTCTCTTTTCCCTTTCTCTCTATCTCTGTTCGAACTTTACTCTTCAAGATTTTCCCTTTTTCTTTATATTCAAAACCTTAAACGTTTAAATAATTTGTCTGACACAAGCTTACTTTTGGTTCAAAATTTCAATTGTGTTGTTTGGTTTGTTATTGTTTCTGTACAAATAAAATCAAACTCATTGATTAATTGATTGACTGAAAAGGCTGCACCTCAAAGGTTGTAAATAAATACTCTGCCCTTTTCAACATCTGATTGTAGTGGCACTTCTAAGGCATAGCCTCCACGTTGTCAGATTTATCGAATGGAAAAAAAGCTACAATTAATCTAAATGTCTACATCTAATATGTCTCCATGGTTCTTTTTTTCATGGTTATAAAAAGTGTATTTTTTCTTAACCACAAGTGTTATGAGATGTTCGTTATATAGATTGCTACGACGGGGATGGTAAAGATGTTTACATTGACGAGTCAATTGTTCAAGCGGCTTCGTTGGTTAGTTATTAAGCACTTCTGATAAATAGTTAAAGTATCAAGAAAACAAAAGTAAAATCTGAATACTTGAATTAGTTAAGTTGAACCTCACACAGCCATGTATATCTTAAAAATCTTGAAAAATCTGGAATTCAATTTTTATTACAAGGCATCCATTTACGGTTTGAGTGTTTTTGGTAGTGGTGGTTACCAAATAAAAAAAAAAAATGTGAATATGGGCGCACGTAGCTTCTTTTCAAGGGGGGGGGGTAGCCGTACTTACCCTTCTGAATTTTTTTTTTCTGAATATCTACTGATTAGAAAAACACTGTCAAATTTATTAAACACTTAGGCTGCTTCTTTGATCAAATTTATTTGATATAACACAAGAAAGTAATGTGTACAGGGTTGCCACAGCGGTTAGTTCCCAAAGTGTTAAAACTGCCCAATTTTGCGTGCTAAGTAGCGATTTCCGGTGCTACAGTAAAAATTAATTTTGCGCGTGTCGCAGTACGATATCGATATCGGAACCGATATTTGGACATTTATGTTTATTTTCAGCTTATTCAACCTTCACCTTCTACCTTTTATCAACTGCTTTTTTAGCTATCTACCTTTTTTCAACTGCTTTCTCCACCATCTGCTTTTTTCAGCCATATCTAGTGTAAATTTGAAAGCTCTAGGGGGGCAGCAGCCCCCTCGGTAAGCCCATGAATGTGGATGAAAAATCAACATAAACTAAGGTACAAATACATGGCCCCATGCAGTTTAAAAAAGCTTAGCTGTTATTTTGAAGGTTTAGCTTTCGTTGTCTCTTGGAATCAATAGATAATTCATGTTTGAAATTTTACGAACGAAAACAGTGACAAATCCCACTAATTAGTTTTGACGACTCAACGTGGCAGTACTGACGAAGAAGGAATACTGGCATAAAAACTTCATTATCTTAAAACAACAACAAAAAATCTTCTTAGGAATCGTGTTTTTATGAATATAATATTTTCATAAATATTATAAATATGGATCAGGCGGTTGCAAAATGGGATCAAACCTAAGATGGATCAAGCGGTGCAAAAATGTCTATATTTCCATGTCCTCAGTAGGAGAACTTAACAAAATACATGGCTCGTTAGTGTTGGTGGGGGGGGGCGTTCATCTCAATTTACCAGATTTATAGTTAGCAAAGTTTTTGCACTGTAGCCTTCATGGTGTTAAATTTATTTTCCTACCATAGAACAAGGTTAACGTGTACTAACCTTTTTGAAAGTACTTTTCCAGCGCTTTCTACGAATTTTAATCTGTTTCATGTACCGAAATACAAACTATTAAAATCTCTTTCAGTAAAATTAGAATTTAGTCATGGATTTATTTTGCTTCACAGATCTACTCTTGGGGATTTCGATGCTATATTATGACTGAGGAAAATTTTGAACCTGAGTTTTAGCATTTACGTAAATAGTTTTTGAGACCACACTAGCTAATCATGACAAAACGAAAAAAAAAAACAATAAAGAAGAGAGGAACGAGGATAATACGAGCCAGTGAAAAACGTAGACTATAATGAAAATTTTTGTCCAAGTCCTCCGCTTGACCGTCCTCAGTGCACGATAACAAAATAAAAAAAAAATACTAATAAAATTACTCTTTTCTCTCTTTCTTTTTTGTTTTTTCGTTTTGTTTAGTATTTTACACTAAATTTAATTTATTATTTAACACTGGACTGTATACTGGTACTCTCTGCCTCGAAGAATTTTGACCTAAAATTATCTACTGGTATCATTCCATACACTTTTCCAAGGGCATCAATCATCATCAATCAATCATTTTATTAATACTAAACTCTATTACAAACATAAAGAAAAAATTATTTGCGCCAAGAAGCTTTGCTTGTTGTGGGCCATACAACACAATAATAAAGCACTAAAAGAACCCTAAATATTACCCTAAATCAAACAATATATATGAAATAATATTAAAGAGAAATAAACACTACCATACAGTAAAAAAAAAAAAAATATAATAATAATAACGATATATAAGGGAATAACACAAAAAGGAGAAACAATAGGAAAAGAGAAAACAGGGAAAATAAACGAGGGAGAGAGAGAAATTACTAAACTGGAAAGACACGAAGCAAAAAAACTGCCTTTGCAGACAGAAATAACGGGACATCTGGTGGGATTGAATTCCATAATTGAATTGATTTATAAAAAGGAGACCTCTGGGCTGCTGTAGATGAACGTTTGGGCAAAATAAGTCTACGAGAAGAAACTACGTAGAAAAGTAGAGTACCTACCTGAGCCTGTCCGTGAAAAAAAATTGCTGCAGAGGCGGTGTAAGTGTACCTAGAAAAGCAGAATGCGCTAAATAAAGATTACTTTTACCCACAATACGATCCAGCGGAGCTATTCCAGTATCATTATAAGGATCAGAGGAAGGGTAAAGCCGAGGGAGAAGAAAAAGTAGCCTTCACTGCCCTATTTTGGGCTCTTTGAAGTGAGCAGATAAGAGATTTATTAGTATTACCCCAGACAGAGCAGCAATAAGAAAGGTAAGGAAAAATTAAAAGCATAAAAAAGAGAAAGCATAACATCTGGGGGAAGAAATGAGTTAACTCGGTGCAACATTGAACACTGTCGGAAGATGAGGGGAACGGGTGTGAGTTATATGAGGTTTAAAAGAAAGAAAAACAGTCAAGATACACACCAAGAAATTTCACCATAGCAGCTTGCGGTATAAACATCATTCCCATAAGTCAGGATGATTGGCTCCCTTACGTCTCTCATACGATAAGGGGTCCTGAAGTGTACAATGGCACTTTTTGGCTGTTGAGAGTCATACCATTTGACCAGCACCAATCTTTTACTTTATCAAGAAGACCTTAAGCTAAGGAAGTGGCAGATGGCAGGTCCACTGCAGCAATGAAAAAAGTTACTGTCATCAGCAAAAGGATAGGGTGCACAAGGGGATGAAGACCATCAACGAGATCATTAATGTAAATTAAAAACAAAAGTGGTCCAAGCACAGAGCCCTGTGGGACACCCTTCAAAATAGGACTTATTTTTGAGGCTGGGGGTGGAGGTTGATTTGAATACCATGATCCGAAGAATAATTGGTAAATTTTATTAAAATTCATAATTTTGAAAAATGCGGCATGAATCATGATATTCCAAGAGAGGATGTAGCCGAATTTAGCTTTGTTCGTATGTCAGCCTTGGTTACTACTTAAAAAAAAGAGGTAGTTTTAGAAAATCGACAATAGGCTTAACGTGCTATTGCATTAATCTCAGTATTATTTAAGTTGACAGCGTTAGTTCTAAAGTTCCAAGAACATGAAAATAAATAAAAACATGTTTTGCCCCGCTAGATCCATCTTAGGTCTATTCATTCCTGAAAACCACAATTTTCTATGATTTCTTTTTTTTAACTATAAACTTTTACCAGCAGTGTCACATTTTTTGTCAGTTCTGCCTCATTGACTCATGTCGAAAGATAAGTTAACTAATTAAATATACTTGACAAAACTTTTTGCACGTAAGAATTTAAACAATAGCAGTCTGCTCATTTTCAAGGACAACTATAGGCCTACCCTCAAAGAAAATCTAAATCATCTTAAGCTGTTTGTTGCCATATGTTTTTAGCTCATTTTCTTATGATTTTTCGTCCACGTTTTTTATTACTGTTGTTTTTTTATTATTTAGTGCCCGCCCCTACTATTACTGCCTAATTGCACCGGGAGGTCTTTTTCACACTATACATTCAATTCCTGTTATTTCTTAATCTTCAAGATATGTTGTAAAAATCTGTAATATATATCCTAGTGTAAATTTTATACTTTCTTTAATTTAAGAAATCATATTTCATTTTTAATAACCCTGGTACCTATTGAAATTTTTCGTGGTTGAAAGAAAAAATTGATAATTCGAGTAAGAAGTGCCCAGAAATTTTGGAAAGCTCATGACTTTGAAGACAGGATTCGGCCCTGCCCCCCCCCTTCGTAAGCGTCCATGAGCAGGTAATGCTAGATAGTGTTGTTTTTTTTTCTCACAGACGAGCTTTAGTTTCCATCAGTTCTTTCATTTTTTACTTAAAACCAAAGTTTGAATTACACACAAATCAAAGTTGTCCAAATTATATAGGTACAAAGCTACAATCTTTATTTATATGATTCAGACAGTGAAACAAGTTTATGATTTGTGTTTGTGATTATATTTGTTTGTGGTAATTCAATGAAACGACTGGACTATTGCAACTACTAGTGCTACTACTAACGATAACTCACTGCAGCACCAAGCCACCTGAGGCTAACACAAGTGGGCACGCTTCTTCTCCATTCCCATCCATTCAAAGCCTCCCTCTGTACACCTTCCAAGGAGTTCCAATTTCCTTGAAATTCTTTCTCCCAACCTCTTCCCGCCTCACTCGGGGACAACTTGCTCCAGCTTAGATGGATACCCGAATATAAGGAAAATTTTTAATTTTGAAAACAATGATTCGCAACATTTATCGTACAATAGTTTCCTATACCCTCTGGCCAAACTCTCCCAAAAATCAAAAATCTATTGATTTCCGAAGACAATTTAAACTTCAAAAGAAAGTTAGTGTTCCTCAATCTGTTTGTAGCCATGCCATTTTAGTTTATCTTTTTTGCTAATGTTTCACCCAAGTTTCTTTTTGAAAATTTTGCACCAGCTACTGCCAAAGCTAAATAATCATATAAGGAGATCTTCTCATTACAAATTAATTTCGATATTTATTCCACTTTTCAATTCTTCCAATTCTTCTCATCAGATGAAAATATATAACCAATATTCCGATGTTTTAAAATAATTCTATGTATTTCCTACTGTCGCTATTGACTTCCTATTAGTTTAGTAGTAACAAAACTATGCCGTTAACAAAATGACAAGGTAATAGCACTAACATAATAAATCCATAGTAAAAAGCTAGGCTAAAAAAACCTAAAATGATGATGCTATATCAGGGCTGTGGAATTGGTTATGAGTTATTACTTACTTAGATTTTAAAAGTTATAACCGACTCCAACTCCAACTCCAGATATTTTCAGTATATCGACTCCAACTCTAAACCTAAAAACCTAAAATGATGATGCTATATCAGGGCTGTGGAATTGGTTATGAGTTATTACTTACTTAGATTTTAAAAGTTATAACCGACTCCAACTCCAACTCCAGATATTTTCAGTATATCGACTCCAACTCTAAACCTAAAAACCTAAAATGATGATGCTATATCAGGGCTGTGGAATTGGTTATGAGTTATTACTTACTTAGATTTTAAAAGTTATAACCGACTCCAACTCCAACTCCAGATATTTTTCAGTATATCGACTCCAACTCTGACTCGATTCAGCAAAAATCTAATAAAAACTCATGACTCCACCACTATGACTCAACAGCCCCTTTTAACTCATTAAAACGATCCCTAAAAGGATGCTTTTATGATTCAAAAGTAGATGTAAACAGATAGATGTAAAGTAGATGTGAGTAGATGTATTCTAAGTAGATGTAAACAGGAGACTAATTTTCTGGTATTTTGGAACAATTTTATTAATTTTGGACCTTTTCTTGCGTAAGTATAAGAACAAACAGACCGTGATTCATTTTCATTATTCCTTTTCTATTTACATTTCTTTTTTTCCTTTCCTAATTCTCCCAAAATGTGTGCTGTTGCACAACCTTATCTCTTTTTCTTCTCTCTATCTCTGTTTGCACTTTACTCTGCACTTTAGACGTGAATAGGTGAATAGTATCCTAGTATTTTGAAAAATTGTATTTATTTGGGACTTTGTCTAACTTAGGTATAAGAAGAAAAGACAGTGATTCATTTGCATTATTCCATTGCTAAGTTGCAATTTCTTTTCTTTTCTAATTCTCCCTCATTTGGTCATGTTGCACAACCCTATCTCCTTCCCTTCTCTTTATCACTGTTTTCACGTTACTCTTCCAGATTTTTCTTTTTATTCTTCTTCTTCTTCCGAAAAAACAGCACCTGGAATCTATATATATAATATTTATATTTACATTAAATTTAAAATATTAATTAAAACAATTTTAAATCTCTCTTTATGTTTAAAACCTTAAACGTTTGTTTATTTCGTCTCACACTAGCTTGCTTTTGGTATAAGAAGAAAAGACTGTGATTCATTGAATCACTCATTTCATTCATTAAATCACTCATTCATTTACACTATCGGTTTTTCTTTATTTGAATAGATGTCAGCAGAAGAAGAAAATTATATAGCCTGTTTTTACCCTTCAGTGGTGACAGACACAATTCGGGAGCTATTGATTGCTTTGAATGTTGAGAAAAAGAAATTTCTTTACTGTTAGAAAGAGGATTTTCGAATAAATAAATACAACATTAATCTGAAGCTGATAAATTACTTTGGACTTCAAAGATTGATTATATGACTTTCTTACATTCGGTTATATGGAATGAATTAATCTGAATTTCGTAGAATATTTTACGGAATGTTTGACGGCTCTCTTGTTTTTATGTTGTATAATTTTCACTTTACTTTACTTTTTACATTTTAGAAGAGGGTGAGAAGGCTGATAAATTTTTGAAACATAAAAATAAAGAATAAGGTGTGAATTTTCTATATAAATTTGTCTAAAAATGGAAGGTTTCAGAAAAAGTATGCCCAATATTTTTTCAATTTCTTTGGTTCAAAATGAGAAAACGGAAAGTTTAAGAGCTAAAAATTAAGGGGAGCTGACTGTAGGAGCTGAGAATTCCAAGTCTTTTTTTTTTTTTTTAACTAAATAGAAAACAGTTATTTTCAATTGTCTTTGCCATTTTTATTTCAAATAGTGAACGAAAATTTTATTTTGATTCTGATTGAAATCAAGCATGCTTTTCTAATTCCAGCCGTATTGTTCAAAGGAAATTTAATATGACATATTTTTTCGGCAAAAACCTTTTTTACAAGAAACTTTGGAATCCAAACTATTTCTTGTTAATTACTAAAGCTAATGTAATATGTATATGCAGAAATCAAGGGACCAATTTGGACTCCTTTTGGGCCTCCCTTTTTGGGGGAATTGAGTTTTTGTTTTCAATTTTTTCCTTACCATTGGGGTCCCCTAGGCCCTACGACTCGAACGCCCTTAGAAAAGAAAAGTTCCTTGGTACCTTTACAACCTCTAATTTTGGGGGGCTTTATGGACCTGTGGACTAGTGGTTTTAAGTTTCAGACTGCTAACAAAAATATTTTTTGGCGTTTTTCGGGCCATGTTTTCAGGATAACTAGTATTTTTTTCCCATTTTTATTTTTTGCTTGGGACCCACTTTGTCCAAGTGCCTTCAGACATAAATTTTGAGCCAATCAAAAAAAAAAAAAAAAAAAATAATAATCATCCCGAGGCCCCAATTCAGGGGAACCCATTTTACAATCCTTTCTTGTTCAATGGGATCCTTTTAACAATTTTTCTACAATTTTGCCGTTCAGAAGAATATTCTACCTGTCTTCAAAGACGATTTTAATATTAATATTCTTTTCATATGCATTTAGAACTTAGGGGTCTAAGTTTTAGTTGTTTCAGAAAATGCTTTTGCTCAGTTCTTTAATCATTTCCTAGTTCTCTTGGCCAATGAATGCAGAATTGGGGGACTTGAGTCCCCAGACCTTTTTTATTTAGTTGTCCTTTCGCCTGGTTTTACGGGTTGAGTGCGTAGTTTGCCTGCCCGAAAAAACTATCCCTCGGGGCCACTCGAACAGCCAGTCAAGCCAGTTGAAGAGCCAAGATAAAAAAAAAAAAAAAATACCCCGACCCCTGTGTTTGTAAATAATGGGTAATTTTTATAGTTTATGGCCCTTAGTCCTGTGACTGCATGAGGCCTTATCATCCTTGGAGGCATATTTACTAGACGATTTTATCATTCTGAGGATCATGGCTGTCTGAAAGTTTCGATTGAACCGTATGGGGGACACCAAGGGGGCCTAGAGGCAAAAATAGTAAAGGAGGAGGGCTGATTTTTCATCGATCCCTTTTAATCCTTAGAAGGGCATTGTAACCGCCAATTTTCAGCCCAGTGAGCCCCCTCTCAATTTTCTACAAATTCCATATGGTATGAAAAAAAAAAAAAAACAATACACCACAGGTTTATCGCTCTTTGCCAAGACAACACTAGTGCTTTGGCTATAATAGTGTTGCATTTGGTTTTTTAATTTAGACAGTGAATGTATTGTTTATTTGTATTCATTCCACATTAAGTGTTTTTTTTACATTTTCCCAACGAGACCACGCATACACGCAGGGAATTGTCCTTCATCTGCTTTTAGAAAGAGAATGCATTTCTTTGCAGTGTCCGCATAATTTGCCAATGAACTATTAGATATACTCCTCCTTCATACCATTCTGAAAAAAACTGAGGCCTGCTCTAAAATATATATTTTTTATTTTTACCTGCCAGAAACACATCTATTGAGCTTTCTTCGTTCCTTTCAGGGCATCAGTGGCTCAAATCTAACATTGGTGTTTCACCAAAGTCCTCTTGGTCAATTGACACCTTTGGTCATGGTCCTGTAGCACCTTATTTAATGCGATCTTCTGGGCTGAACAATACCGTCACGCAACGAATCCATTACACATGGAAGCAATGGCTTGCAGCAAAGCAAGCTGATGACTTCATATGGCGACAAACATGGGATAGTCATGGAAAAAGTGATATACTTTGCCACAATTTTCCGTTTGATATTTATAGCATTAAACATTCCTGTGGACCTCATCCAAACATTTGTGTCAACTATGATTTCCGAAAAATACGGGGAGAATTCACGGAATACGGAATGAAAGCTGAGCCTGTAGACAAAATGAATATCAAAGAAAAGGCTGAAATATTGTTGGAAGAGTATGGACGTTTCTGCCTCATTGTTTCAACATAATGTTGTTCTTATACCTATTGGTGATGACTTCCGCTATGATAAGCCAGAAGAGTGGGATCAGCAGTACATCAACTATAAGCAGCTGGCAAATTATAATAAACAAAAACCGTGATGTCTACAATACAGATATATCCTTTGGCACTTTGTCTGATTATTTCAGCTCGGTGCGATCTCGTCAAAAAAGTTTCACGACTATCCAAGGTGACTTTTTTTGTTTACAGTGACATCTTTACAGATGGTATTCCTGCTTATTGGAGTGGTTATTTCACCACACGACCGTATTGGAAGGCAATGACACGGGAAGTTGAAGCAAACTTACGTGCAGTTGAAATTCTGTATAGTTTTGCATCACAAAGAGCACGGCAAACCGGTTCCCACTTTTGGTCACGTATTCTTGATAAAGAATATTCAAGTTTATCTAGTGCTAGGCAAAATTTAGGTTTATTTCAGCATCATGACGCAATAACAGGAACTTCAAAGGCAAATGTTATGTTAGACTATGGCCTGAAGTTACTTACATCTTTAAAAATTACTGATAATGTTCTAAATATTGCTGCAAGTAGCTTACTATCCACTGAGGGTCCAATTTGTGGATTTAACGTCTGATATTGAACGTCAAGCGTTTGGAGATAGTCCAGTACGAATACAAGTGAATGAAAAAGGACGTACAGCCACAGTAGTTTTATATAACAGTGATCCACATTTTCGAGAAGAAGTTATTAAGGTGAAAACCAGCTCTCCATATGTTTTAGTGAAAGATTCAACGGGCACTGTTATTACTCACCAAATTAATCCCGTTTGGACACTAGTGAATGATGGTACCCATAATGAGCATGGGGAGCTATTTTATTCTAAGAATAATTTTGAAGTTGTTTTTATTGCCAGTCTTGATCCTTTGTCTCTTGTCCTTTACGAAGTTATAGGCCAAGCGGAAGGCAGAAACGCTGCTATTGCTACAGTTTATAAGAATGGAAATTTAGACAACAGAAATGTACCGTTTGATCAGCAGAAGGTTAAGGAAGGTGATATTCAACTAGAGAACAACAAGATGCAAAAGGTAAACTATACTTTAACTTCTGGTTATTCTTTAAATAATTTCTTAGCTGTTTTAAATAATAGATATTTGAGCCTCTGAAAGCAATAAAAGAAGACCTTATATATGTGAAAAGTCTTATCAATGGGCCACCCAAATCTTTAAAAGCAAAGTTGCATGTGGTCATAAAATGTCTGCAAGAGGTATCTTGAGTTATAGGCATCTTGAGTTCACAGAAGAATCTCATCACTGCCAATTGTAAGTAAGTTTCCCCTTTGCAGCTTAAAGAAAGTATCCTGGCCATTCCTCAAAATGTCGTATGATTGATGATTTTATTATTAATTTTAAAAATTAAAACCACTCAATTAATATGCTGGCACGTATATTAATGGATATTATAATATATAGTTGATTTTTAATTTTAGATTTACAAAATTACATAGTGTTTTTGTAATTATGATACTAGAAGAAAAACGGTGGCAATAAGAAAGTCTCCGAGTCTTGGCAAAAAATACTTTAAATTAATATACCGTTGATTGACATGAAACTCGTCTGAACTTTTTCAAGCTTCAAGTTAAATTTTGAAAGAAACTATCCTTTTATCTTTTTATTGTATTCTTGCGTTCCCTTTCCCTAGTTTCTAAGGTCTCTTAATCCTCTACTAGAATTCTTAACACCAAGAATGATTTCTTAACAAAGTATTTTTCATGCCACATGTTTAATTGTATTAATATATGTTTATCATTCATGGAATAGCGTACGATAAGTAATTTGAAAGAATCCCAACCTTTTTTTAAAAAAATATGAATCAATATTGTGCATGCCATAATAATGGTATATTTGAAGTCAAAATTAGCTATTTCAGATGTGTGGATACATTTCAAAACACAGGAGTGACTTCTAGTATTCTGTGATGGTTTAAAGGAACTATCACCACAAGCTTTGATGATTTTATACGTTTTATTCAAAAAGATCCTGTCTACTTGAATGTATAACAGTATAACAGATTTTTTTTTTTTTTTAAGCCGCAAATATTAGTATTTTTTATACCAAAATAATTGTCTTTATGGTCTGGTATGCTACCTAATCACTGTACGTGTTTTCGTTTAGTTTAGTTATAGTTAAGAGTTTATAGTTTTAGCTTAGAGTCTTAGCTTATACCAAAACCATAGGTTAGGTTAGGTCAGGTTAGAAGTCTGGTTTCTCCACGTTTGAGTTAGGTTAGATTAGGTTAGCTTATCATGAGCGTTCATGATAAGCTAACCTAATCTAACCTATCTTAAACGTGGAGAAACCAGACTTCTAACCTGACCTAACCTAACCTATGGTTTTTGGTATTTCTATGCAATATTGTGTAATTTTGTGGTTATGCTAGTTTGGACTAAACTTCAACTCTAACTAAATCTCTAAGCTAAGATTCTATGCTAAAGCTATAACTCTTAACTAAAACTAAACTAAACAATAACTCTAACTAAAACTCTAAGCTAAGACTCTAAACTAAAACTATAAACTCTTACTATAACTAAACTAAACGAAACTTCAACCCTAACTAAAACTCTAATCTAAGACTTTAAGGTAAAACTCAAAACTCTTAACTAAAACTAAACTAAACTAGAACTCTAAATAAACAATAATCTAAGACTTTAAGGTAAAACTCTAAACTCTTAACTAAAACCAAACTAAGCTAGAACTCTAAACTAAAACTCTAAGCTAAGACTCCAAGCTAAAACTCTAAAACCCTTAACTATAAGTAAACTAAACTTCAACTCTAAGTAAAACTCTAAGCTAAGACTCTAAGGTGGAACTCTAAACTCTTAACTAAACTAAACTAGAACTTCAAAAACTCTAAGCTATGACTCTAAGATAAAAACTCTAAATTCTTAACTATGACTAAACTAAACTTCAACTTCAACAAAAACTTTAACCTATGACTCTATGATAAAAACTCTAAATTCTTAACTAAACTAAACTAGAACTATAACAAAAACTCTAAACTACGACTCTAAGCTAAAAACTCTAAATTCTTAACTATAACTAAACTAAACTTCAACTCTAACTATAACTCTAAGCTAATACTCTAAGCTAAAACTCTAAACTCTTAACTAAAACTAAACTAAACTAAAACTCTAACAAAAACTCTAAGCTAAGAATCTAAGCTAAAACTAAAAAACTCTTAACTAAAACTAAACTAAACTATAGCTTCAACAAAAACTCTAAGCTATGAATCTAAGCTAAAAACTCTAAACTCTTGACTAAAAGTAAACTAAACTAGAAATCAAACAAAAAACTCTAAGCTAAGAGTCTAAGCTAAAATTCTAAACTCTCAACTAAAACTAAACTAAACTAGAACTCTAACTAAAACTCTAAGCTATGACTCTATGGTAAAACACCAAACTCTTAACTATTACTAAACTAAACTTCAACTCTAACAAAAACTCTAAGCTAAGACTCTAAGCTAAAACTCTAAACTATTAACTAAAAACTAAAATAAACTAAAACTTCAACAAAAACTCTAAGCTAAGACTCTATGGTAAAAACTAAACTCTTAACTAAAACTAAATAAACTAGAACTCTAAAAAAACTCTAAGCTAAGACTCTAAGCTGAAATTCTAAATTCTTAACCAAAACTAAACTAAACTAGAACTCTAACTAAAAACTCTAAGCTAAGACCCTAAGGTAAAACATCAAACTCTTAACTAAAACTAAACTAGAACTCTAACTGAAACTCAGAGGTACAAAATCAAACTCTTAAACTAAAATTAAACTAAACTAGAACCCCAACAAAAACTCTAAGCTAAGACTCTAAGGTAAAACACCAAACTCTTAACTAAAACTAAACTAGAACTCTAACTGAAACTCTAAGGTAAAACACCAAACTCTTAACTAAAACTAAACTAGAACTCTAATTGAAGCTCAAAGGTAAAAATAAAACTCTTGACTAAAATTAAACTAAACTAGAACTCTAACAAAAAAACCCTAAGCTAAAACTCTAAACTCTTAAATAAAATTAAACTAAACTAGAACTCTAACAAAAACTCTAAGCTATTAACTAAAACTAAACTAAACTAGAACTTCAACAAAAACTCTAAGCTAAGACTCTAAGCTAAAAACTCTAAACTCTTAACTAAAACTAAACTAAACTAGAACTCTAACTGAAACTCAAATGTCGGGGAAAAAACTCTAAACTATTAACTAAAACTAAAATAAACTAGGACTCTAACAAAAAACTCTGAGCTAAGACTCTAAGCTAAAATTCTAAACTCTTAACTAAAACTAACAAAACTAGAACTCTAACTAAAACTCTAAGCTAAGACTCCAAGGTAAAACGCTAAACTCTTAACTAAAAGTAAACTAAACTAGAACTCTAACTGAAACTCAAAGGTAAAATATCAAATTCTTAACTATAATTAAACTAAACTAAGAAACTCTAACAAAAACTCTAAGCTAGGACTCTAAGGTAAAACTCTAAACTCTTAACTAAAACTAAACTAAACTAGAACTCTAGCAAAAACTCTAAGCTAAGACTCATCTAAAACTCGAAACTCTTAACTAAAACTTAACCAAACTATAACTGAAAGTAAACTCTAAGCTATGACTCTAAGCTAAAACTCTAAATTCATAAAGTAACTAAACTAAACTTCAACTCTAACTAAAACTCTAAGCTAAGAATCTATGGTAAAACTCTAAACTCTTAACTAAAACTAGACTAAACTAGAACTCTAACAAAAACTCTAAGCTATGACTCTAAGCTAAAACTCTAAGTCTAAGCTAAAACTCTAAACCAAACTAACTAAACAAACTCAACAAAAACTCTAAACTAAGACTCTAAGCTAAAAAACACTAAACTCTTAACTAAAACTAAACTAAACTAGAACTCTAGCAAAAACTCTAAGCTGAGACCCTAAGCTAAAACTCTAAACTCTTAAGTAAAACTAAACTAGACTAAAACTCTAAGCTAAGTCTCTAGGGTAAAACATCAAACTCTTAACTATAACTAAACTAAACTAGAACTATAACAAAAAACTCTAAGCTATGACTCTAAGCTAAAACTCTAAACTCTTAACTAAAACTAAACTAAACTAGAACTCTAACAAAAACACTAAGCTAAGACTCTAAGCTAAAACTCTAAACTCTTAACTAAAACTAAACTAGAACTCTAATTAAAACTCTAAGTCTAAGCTAAAACTCTAAACTAAACTAGAACTTCAACAAAAAACTTTAAACTAAGACTCTAAGCTTAAAACACTAAACTCTTAACTAAAACTAAACTAAACTAGAACTCTAACAAAAACTCTGAGATAAGACTCTAGGCTAAAACTCTAAACTCTTAACTAAAACTAAACTAAACTAGTAACTCTAACAAAAACTCTCTGCTAAGACTCTAAGCTAAAACTATAAAATCTTAACTAAAAACTAAACTAAACTAAAACTCTAAGCTAAGTCTCTATGGTAAAAAACCAAACTCTTAACTATAACTAAACTAAACTAGAACTCTAACAAAAACTCTAAGCTAAGACTCCAAGCTAAAATTCTAAACTCTTAACTATTACTAAACTAAATTAGAACTCTAAGCTAGGTCTCTAAGGTAAAACTCCAAACTCTTAACTATATGTAAACTAAACAAGAACTCTAACAAAACTCTAAGCTAAGACTCCAAGCTAAAATTCTAAACTCTTAACGATTACTAAACTAAACTAAAATTCTAAGCTAGGTCTCTAAGGTAAAAACTCCAAACTCTTAACTATATGTAAACTAAACAAGAACTCTAACAAAAACTCTAAGCTAAGACTCTATGCTAAAACTCTAAACTCTTATCTATTACTAAACTAAACTTCAACTCTAACAAAAACTCTAAGCTAAGTCCCTAGGGTAAAACTCCAAAGTCTTAACTATATCTAAAGTGAACTAGAACTCTAACAAAAACTCTAAGCTAAGACTCTAAGCTAAAAACTCTAAGCTCTTAAACTAATACTAAAATAAACTTCAACTCTAACAAAAAATCTAAGCTAAGACTCTAAGCTAAAACTCTAAACTCTTAACTAAAACTGAAACTAAACTAGAACTTCGACAAAAACTCTAGGCTATGACTCTCAGCTAAAAACTCTAAACTCTTAACTAAAACTAAATAAACTAGAACTCTAACAAAAAACTCTAAGCTAAGACTCTAAGCTAAAATTCTAAACTCTTATCTAAAACTAAACTAAACTAAACTAGAACTTCAACAAAAACTCTAAGGTAAAACACCAAACTCTTAACTAAAACTAAACTAAACTAGAACTCTAACAAAAACTCTAAACTAAGACTCTAAGCTAAAAAAAACTCTAAACTCTTAACTAAAACTAAACTAAACTAAAATTCTAAGCTAGGTCTCTAAGGTAAAACTCCAAACTCTTTTAACTATATGTAAACTAAACTAGAACTCTAACAAAAACTCTAAGCTAAGACTCTATGCTAAAACTCTAAACTCTTAACTATTACTAAACTGAACTTCAACTCTAACAAAAACTCTAAGCTAAGACTCTAAGCTAAAACTCTAAACTATTAACTAAAACTAAACTAAACTAGAACTTCAATAAAAAACTCTAAGTTATGACTCTCAGCTAAAAACTCTAAGCTCTTAACTAAAACTAAAATAAACTAGAACTCTAACATAAAACTCTAAGCTAAGACTCTAAGCTAGAATTCTAAACTCTTAACTAAAACTAAACTAGAAACTCTAACAAAAACTCTGAGATAAAGACTCTAGGCTAAAACTCTAAACTCTTAAAACTAAAACTAAACTAAACTAGAACTCTAACAAAAACTCTCTGCTAAGACTCTAAGCTAAAACTCTAAAATCTTAACTAAAACTAAACTAAACTAAAACTCTAAGCTAGGTCTCTAAGATAAAACTCTAAACTCTTAACTACATGTAAAACTAAACTAGAACTCTAACTAAAAAAAAACTCTAAGCTAAGACTTTATGCTAAAACTCTAAACTCTTAACTATTAATAAACTAAACTTCAACTCTAACAACAACTCTAAGCTAAGACTCTAAGCTAAAAACTCTAAACTATTAACTAAAACTAAATAAACTAAAACTTCAACAAAAACTCTTAACTCTTAACTAAAACTAAGATAAACTAGAACTCTAAAAAAACTCTAAGCTAAGACTCTAAGCTAAAATTCTAAACTCTTAACCAAAAACTAAACTAAACTAGAACTCTAACTAAAAACTCTAAGCTAAGACATTAAGGTAAAACACCAAACTCGTAACTAAAACTAAACTAGAACTCTAACTGAAACTCAGAGGTAAAAAATCAGACTCTTAGCTAAAATTAAACTAAACTAGAACTCTAACAAAAAAACTCTAAGCTAAAATTCTAAAATCTTAACTAAAACTAGACTAAACTAGAACTCAAATTAAAACTCTAAGCTAAGACTCTAAGGTAAAACACCAAACTCTTAACTAAAACTAAACTAAAACTCTAACTGAAACTCAAAGGTAAAAAAAAATTAAACTCTTAACTAAAATTAAACTAAACTAGAACTCTAACAAAAAAAACTCTAAGCTAAGACTAAGCTAAAAACTCTAAACTCTAAAATAAAATTAAACTAAACTAGAACTCTAACAAAAACTCTAAGCTAAGACTCTAAGCTATAACTCTAAAACTATTAACTAAAACTAAACTAAACTAGAACTTCAACAAAAACTCTAAGCTACGACTCTAAGCTAAAAACTCTAAATTCTTAACTAAAACTAAACTAAACTAGAACTCTAACTGAAACTCAAAGGTAAAACATCAAACTCTTAACTAAAATTAAACTAAACTAGAACCCTAACAAAAACTCTAAGCTAAGACTCTAAGCTAAAACTCTAAACTATTAACTAAAACTAAACTAAACTAGAACTTCAACAAAAACTCTAAGCTAAAAACTCTAAACTCTTAACTAAAACTAAACTAAACTAGAACTCTAACTGAAACTCAAAGGTAAAACATCAAACTCTTAACTAAAATTAAACTAAACTAGAACTCTAACAAAAAAACTCTAAGCTAAGACTCTAAGCTAAAACTCAAAACTCTTAACTAAAACTTAGTCAAACTATAACTTTAAGTAAAACTCTAGGCTATGACTCTAAGCTAAAACTCTAAATTCTTAACTGTAACTAAACTAAACTTCCACTCTAACTAAAACTCTAAGCTAAGACTCTAAGGTAAAACTCTAAACTATTAACTAAAACTAAACTACACAACAACTCTAACTTAAACTCTAAGCTAAGACTCTAAGCTAAAACTACAAAACTCTTAACTAAAACTAAACCAAACTAAAACTCTAACTGAAACTCAAAGGTAAAACATCAAACTCTTAACTAAAATTAAACTAAACTAGAACTTCAAGAAAAACTCTAAGTTATGACTCTAAGCTAAACACACTCTATACTTTTAACTAAAACCAAACCAAGGGCTGGGTGGTCCTTTGGGAGCCCGGGGAGAGCCTTTGTGGGTCTGGAGGTCCTTGAGGACCGATTGGTCCTTTGGGAGCCTGGTGGACCTTTGGGGACCAGGGGAGGGTCTTTGGGGGTCCGGGGGGCCAGTTGGGAGCCTGGGGGACATTTGGGGGTCGGGTGATGGCCTTTGGGACCCCGTTGGTCTTTTGGGAGCTTGATGGGCCTTTTGGGGCCCGGGGAGGGCCTTTGGGGGTCTGGGGAGGGCCTTTGGGGGTGCGGGGGCCCTTTGGAAGCCCAGAGAACCTTTGAGGACCGAGGGCTTCCTTCGGGGTTGGGGTAGGAGGATTGGAACCCTTTGGTGTTGGGTAGAGGACCTCACAACACTGTTCAAATGGAACTTGTGTATTATAACGAACACAGAGTTTCACCATTAAATTCTCTTCTAAAATCTCTTCAAAAATCATATTTTATAAAGTCTCTAACTGTTTTTGCCGAAATAATTCCCTAAAATGGCTAAAACGGTATCGCCTAAATAATCCCTAAACGTAATTCAGCATGTTCCTTTTGTTTAGCATCCCTGCGCTGGCGCATTTCAATTATTTAAAAACCTGATTCCCGCGCTAAAACAATTCATCGCTAAGATCTAAACTTTGCCTCGGAAACGATTCTCTTGTTAGAACTCCAAATTAATTTCCCTTTCGTGAATCAATTCTCTTTAGAACAACAAATTAATTCCCCTTTCGTGTCAATCAATCAATCATGACATCATCTGTCACGTGTGATCTAAACTTTGTACCGGAGACAATTCTCTTTGAAATGCATCAAAGACATTAATTAACTTGACGTCATCTGCCAGACATTCCCTGGAAACAATTTTATTAATGACTGATAGCACAGGTGTTCCCCGGAAACTCATAACATTTCCATTGAACAACAAATATTGGAAACACGCGATCTCCCGGGAACTCATAACATTTACCTCGAATAACAACAGGAAGGAAGTGTCATTAACTGTTTCCCGGAAACTCATAACATCTGCATCGAACAACAACAAGAAGGGAGTGACAAAGTTCCTGTTTTTTTTTTCCATTCTCACTGACAAAATTCCCTTTCGTGTCAATCAATCAATCATGACATCATCTGTCACGTGTGATCTAAACTTTGTACCGGAGACAATTCTCTTTGGAAATGCATCAAAGACATTAATTAACTTGACGTCATCTGCCAGACATTCCCTTGGAAACATTTTATTAATGACTGATAGCACAGGTGTTCCCCGGAAAACTCATAACATTTCCATTGAACAACAAATATTGGAAACACGCGATCTCCCGGGAACTCATAACATTTACCTCGAATAACAACAGGAAGGAAGTGTCATTAACTGTTTCCCCGGAAACTCATAACATCTGCATCGAACAACAACAAGAAGGGAGTGACAAAGTTCCTGTTTTTTTCCATTCTCACTGACAAAATACATAAAACCATCCATAAATTGACCAACACACATAACCATCCATGAAAACAGACATAAATGTGACAAAATTCCTGTTTTTCAAATTCTCACTGACAAAAACCATAAAACATCAAATAAATCGACCAACACACATAACCATCCATAAACTATGTAAAAAAAGTTGTAGGTGGCAGCACGGGTGCGTGACACGAGTCAATAAGGCATCTCTACTTGCTCCAGGGCATAACTTACAACCCTTACCTTGAGGGCTGTGGGAGAGTGTCATCCTCAAAGATATAATTTGCTGACCTTTCAACTACTTTTAATAAAATGGCTATCTCAAAATTTTGATTGAATGTGTTTAGAAAATGGTGGGCGTGGAAGGGGCGTTAGTTTTCTTCCAATCACTTTCGACTATTAAAAAGGCACTAGCCATTTCGATTTCCAATCAAACGAGACTTTTTGAAGTTTCTACGACAACGCTTTCTATAAAAAACCTTATATGCCCCCAGGGCATATCTTACAATTCTTGCCCTGAGGACTGTGGGGGGTTGTCATCCTAAAAGACCTAATTTCCAGAACATTTAACTACGTTGAACAAAATTGCTATCTCAAAATTTTGATTGGATGTGTTCGAGGAAAAGGTGGGCATATAAGGTGTAAGAGTGAGGTTAGCTGCCCTCCAATTATTTTCGACTATTAAAACGGGCACTGGGCCTTTGAATTTCCAATCGAATGAACCCTTTTTGAAGTTTCTACGACAAAGCTTTCTATAAAAACCTTATATGCACCCAGGGCATAATTTACAACTCTTGCCCTGAGGGCTGTAGTGGATTGTCCTCCTCAAAAACATAATTTACTATGTGGAAATCAACTACGCGGAACAAAATGGCTATCTCAAATTTTGATTGGATGTGTTTGGGGAAATGGTGGGCTTGGAAGGGGTGTTAGTTTCCTTCCAATCACTTTCGACTATTAAAAAGGGCACTAGCCATTCCAATTTCCAATCGAATGAGCCCTTTTCCAAGTTTCTGCCTACTGCAAAATACTTGATTTTAATTCAAAATCAACGGACTAGGTTGAGGCGAAAGGCCTTGAACTCTTTATATATATATATATATATATATATATATATATATATATATATTATATATATATATATATATATATATATATATATATATATATATATATATATATATATATATATATATATATATATATATATTATATATATATATATATATATATATATATATATAATATATATATATATATATATATATATATATATATATATATATATATATATATATATATATATATATCTATATATATATATATATATATATATTATATATATATATATATATATATATATATATATCTATATATATATATATATATATATTATATATATATATATATATCTATATATATATATAATATATATATATATATATATAATATATATATACATATATATATATATATATCTATATAATATATATATATATTATATATATATAACGGAGGAGTTGGCCTCCGTTTTTTTTTTTTTGGTCACCTAAAAAGGGCACTAGAACTTTTAATTTACATTCCAATGAGCCCTCCCACGATATTCTAGGGCCACTGGGTCAATACGATCACCCCAGGGAAAAACATAAATAAATAAAAAAAAAAAAAAACACGCATCCGTGATCTTTCTTCTGGCAAAAAAAATGCAAAATTCCATATTTTTGTAGATAGGTGCTTGAAACCTCTACATAGGGTTCTCTGACATGCTGAATATGATGGTGTGATTTTCATTAAGGTTCTATAACTTTTAGGGGGTCTTTTTCCCTTTTTCCCGAAAATCAGCCAAAATTTCTCAGGCGCCTAACTTTTGATGGGTAGAATTAAACTTGATGAAACTTGTATATTTGAAATCAGCATTAAAATCTGATTCTTTTGAAGTCCAATTGTATCATCCCGTTTTATAGAGTTTCGGTTACCATTGAGCCGGGTCGCTCCTTACTTACAGTTAAACGAACTGTTTGATAAAGAAAAAGGAGAAATTTAATTTCTTCCAGAATTCCTCAATTCAGTTGAAAGTGCAGAATTACCACTACATGACTTAAAAATTAAGAAAAATACGATAGTTGTGCTTTTGAGTAACTTAAATGTTTTAGAAGGGATGTATAATGGGAAACCTCCTTATTGTTACTGAATTATGCAACATCATAATAAAGGCAAATCTCCTTACTGAGGAAAATACAGGAAAAGTTCACATTTCTCGAGTTACAGTGGACTCTAGAAAAGGTTTAATTGATAAATTAAACAAAAACTTACCAAGTTTTGCCAAAAACTTGCCAGCGTAGCTGAGAGTTCAACTGAGATAAACCTTTGCAATCGCCTCGATTGACCAAAACAAAACCAGTATTTTAAAGTCATTATAATATGCGGTGGTTAAGCTCATGATGAAACGCTGAGAGTTCAACGGGAAGGGAAATTGGGAGGGCAGTTGAACTCTCAGCTACGCTGGCGCTCCTTCTTTGGAGTAGAATTACAATCAAACTTCAAACTTGGTAAGTTTTTGTTTAATTTATCAATTCTACTCCAAAAGGAGCGCCTTAGCTACGCCTTCGAGTTCAACTGAGATTTTAAAGTTCAGCATGAGCTATACCAACACTAATGATGAATAATAGCCCTATTCATTAAAAGAGGCTGTTGTACAAAAATTCATTTATAGGAAGATATTTCAAATATAACAAATTACAGTGAATATATTCAAAAGACAGATAACTGCTGACCACTTTCAATTGGTTTATTATAAAACCTTGCAAACGTTTCGGCATTTGTCCAGCCTACATATTTATGATTTGATCTACATCAATTCTTCTTGCTTTAAGGTGGGACGTTGAGGCAGACCGTGTGCTATGAGCACCATAAACACTGATATCTATACCTGCAAGAAATAAAACTTCTTTTATCCATCTAGAAATAGATGACTTGGACGCAGCAGTATGAGGCTTACGATGTGTAAGAAAAAGTGCGTCGTTTCTGTTTGGATATGATGTCATTCTAATATACCTAGCTAGGTGCGTCGCCGGACACAGGGACGACTCTTGAAAAGGTCGAAATTTAACTACTGATTTGTGGTTGCCCGGTTTCGATGTTTTTTAACAATACATTGATTTGAAAATCAAAACTTCCATCGTCATTATGTACCATATTACTAAGTGATAAACTGGCCAAAAACTGAACTCTTTCACAAGCTGATAAAATCAATAAAACTGCTAATTTTTGTGTTAGTGTCTTTAATGAAGATTTTCGATATCCCAAGCTGGCAGTCTAAAGAGATCGAATACACATTTTACATCCCAAATACTTGAAATCTTGTGTAGACTAGGCCTTCTATTAAAGACACCTCTCATAAACTTCTTGGTGATGTGATTACTGCCTAACTGAAGGCTTGGTAGAATTGCCGATAAAGCACTCCTCGCAGTATTATAGCACTGTATCCAACACCTGAGTGAAAAAGTTCCGTAAGAAATGTCAAAGTCTCCGGTAGAGTTGCCTCCCAGGCCTGGATTGTGTTTCTTCCACAAAAGTCGATCCATTTTTCAATGTAAACTTTGTACTGGCGCTTAGTTGAATCCCGCCACCCATCCATGATAATATCGACTGTGAAGGGAGAATATCCTTGGTGGTGAAGCCCTTGCCGGAGACGACGCAAGCCGCTAGGTGTAACGTTCTTGGACAATGGATGGTGCAAGGTCGGTTTCTGTGGGACAGACAAAGTAAAATTATCATTTGGTAGTAAATATTGGACTTCCTATTAAAAGCTTTAATAGTAAGGGATACCATACTTGTGTGGTCCAATTTGGAAAGATCAAAATACCAGTGGCCTGATCTGTTTCCACCTTCTGAAGGGTCCTCAGAAGTAAACTGAATGGGGGGAATGCATAAAAGAAATAATGCTTCCAATTCATTGCAAATGCATCTACGAAAAAACATTCTGGATCTGGTTTCCAAGAAACAAATGGTTTAATCTGAAAATTTAATCTAGTCGCAAACAAATCAATATCTATTGACTGACATACCAAAAAATTCAAAATAATAAATATTTCAGAATCCAATTTCCATTCCGTTTCATTATCAAATTTTCGTGATGCCTTATCCGCGATATTAGCAACCCCCAGGCACATGTTCTGGAGATATCCATCCTTTGCCCTGCAATACTACCTGCCACACCTTATTTGCGAAATAATTACAAAATTTAGACTTTGATCCTCCCATTTTATTTATATAAGCTACTGTGGTTATATTGTCAGAACGCAGCCTAACATGCATGCCTTTAATCTCATGGGCAAAACATTTTAATCCCAGATAAACGGCCTTCGTTTCTAAGACATTGATATCAAATCTCTTCTCTTCTGAGGACCATTCACCTGTGGCCGTGTTCATGGAATATTCATCCACGAGTGCCCAACCTAGTTTCGACGCATCACTACACAAATATTTGTCAATTGATCTAGATTCAATTGCTTTAGAAGCATGATTGGCAATATCCAACCACCATTGTAGTTCCGAATTTACATCGGATGTTAAAAATATCCTTGCCGCAAAATCACCCTTCGCGTACCTTAATGCTTGAGTTTTCAACGATTCCGCTTTTCGGTAATATAACGGCCCTAATTCTACTGCTGGAAATGTTGAAACAAGAACGCCAAGAGTTTCAGCCAATTCTTGAATCGTAGTCAATTTTTGACTAAGAATTTTTGAAACCAAATGTATAAACCTTTTTAATTTTTCTTTCCGGCAGGAAAATACGCATTGATCGCGAATCTAACAAAAAGCCCAGAAATTCTATTTGTTGGCTTGGAATGAGAACTGACTTTCCCGGGTGGATCACAAACCCCAGTTCTGACAGTAATTTCGCTGTTTCATAGACATTATTTTGACACTCTAAATATGACCTTCCCAGAAGGAGAGAGTCGTCTAAATACGTAACTGACAAATACCCTTTTCTTCGAAGAAGAGAGATAACAGGTTTCATAAGTTTCGTAAGAACCCTCGGGGCAGATGATAAGCCATTAAAGTGAACGCATAACAAAGGTCAACTTGAAAACAAAGCCACATTTGATCTTCAAAATCAACAGGGCATGAATAATAAAAATCGACTAGGTCAATAGAGGCCATTATAACAATTTTTTGTCATCAAAAGAACCGCAGAATGAACACTTTCCATTTTAAAATGGTAATATTTAATGTTTTCATTTAAATTTTTAAGATTAAGAATAAACCGGGTAGACCCATCTTTCTTTGGGACTGTAAAAACGGGAGAAATACAACGTATTTCCTTTATTCTGAAGTCGGGTACTTTAACAATAACACCTTTATGCAATATAAATTATCAACTTCTTTTCTTATAGCCTCTATTTCTTCAAACGTAAAACTTTTTGTTTTTTGTTTTCAAAACTTTTAGTGGTGTTTTCTCAAATTCATCTTATAGCCTGAGGCTACAATATTCAAATCACTGGTTATTGACTGCCATTTTGAGATGTACTTACTAATTCTCCCAGCTTTAAAGTTATCAGCCAAATGTTGTGACTGCCGATTGAAATTAACAACAAAATCATAAAAATCAAGGGTGTGGTATGATAAATAGTACATACCAGCTATTTGCGATCCCTTTTCTGGAAAATTCTGGAATTTCTGGAATTTGGACCTCTCTTGACGGTCCTGGCCCTGCTTTCTGCGATAATTTGGACGGGGGGTCTCGTTCTGCCATCGGCGATAACGGTAGGCCCCCCCTTGCACGTTTTTTGGTTTTCCAAAAGATTTTTTCAAATCCGCCACGGATTTAGCTTTAGACGTTGTTTTGGCAATATCTTTGCCAAAAAGATACTCCGTGACTTTGACTTCAGGAGCACATAAGGCTGATGCCAACAGTGGGATCTGGGCTCAATTCGAATTTCATCGCATGACGTCTTTTTAAACTTAGATCGTAATTGGTGAGGCCAAGCATGTGAACTGCATCTGTAAGGTTTTTGACAACCTTTTTCTTTAATATGCTCATTTTCTAGTTCAAGAATCGCATTTGCTGCCTCTAAAACTCAAAATGTTGAGTGAGCAATTGTCCGCTGCACTTGAAGTGCCTTAGCATCCCTCTGTTTAGCCTGTAATGATAGAATAGCCCAAATTTCACTATTCACCTTTGGAGGAACAATTTTTTCGGTATTCGCAGGCCTAGGGGTGGTGCTCAAATAACTCTTTTAGCTTCACTATTTCCAAAGGCTGAGAAAAAGCTCTATTTGCAACTTTGGCAAGTTTCTTATGGATCTTGGTGGACCCTCTTTGGTACCAGAACGTTCTTCAGAAATCTTTTTGAATAGAGTGTCATTTGACGTGTTTTCTTTTAATCTTTTACCTTGTGTTTTTTCTGGAGAAGCCTTCCGCTTTGTGTCATGGATTTTTGTGGGGCTCCGAGAGCAAGATTTTTCGTTCCTAGAACTAATTTCAGGGCTCCGAGAGCCATACCGAGCACGAGTTTGAAACTCTGGGCTCCGAGAGCCATTTGTTTGATCGCTATCACTCTCACTTGAGAGTATTCTGCGACGCGAATGAGCTTTATATTGCCTGCCACGCCTCTCATGATCGTAATCTTCATCGACTAAATTGTCCAACAATCCAATCACTAACTCACTATCACTCATTATTTAATTTGGTCTGAATCAAAGCGAATGCTAATGTTAACTGGTTTTGTTTTGGTCAATCGAGGCGATTGCAAAGGTTTATCTCAGTTGAACTCGAAGGCGGAGCTAAGGCGCTCCTTTTGGAGTAGAATTGGATGTACAGTTCAAAGACATCAGTTTCTACTTCGACCCGCATTTGCCATGACTATACATAAGTCGCAAGACACGCAAGTACAAACTTCTGAATTTGCTGGTGTCGACCTTAGTTCGCCAGTTTTTAATCATGGAATGTTATGCGTGGTATTTTCTTGTGTGAAAAGACAACGTTGCTTAAAAGTTCTGCTATCATCTGAAACCGAACGAAGAACATATAACGAAGTATGGAAGGAATCCCTGACAACTACAATAAAAACGTCTTATTATTAGAGTCATAAGAACAATCTAAATAGGTCAGGGCTTTAAGCAAAAATTCATATTTTTCTCAAGGCAGTTGTAACGAACCTGTGGTGCCGTCATGACATATAGAAAAGGCTCGCGTCTGCAGTTAAAAGACAAGTGATAAGGATAATCCATATTTCAAAGCCTGTTTGCGTGCCGAGTTCCAGTACTATATATATATATATATATATATATATATATATATATATATATATATATATATATATATATATATATATATATATATATATATATATATATATATATATATATATATATATATATATATATATATATATATATATATATATATATATATATATATATATATATATATATATATATATATATATATATATATATTATATATATATATATATATATATATATATATATATATATATATATATATATATATATATATATATATATATATATATATATATATATATTATTATATATTATATATATATATATATATATATATATATATATATATATATATATATATATATATATATATATATATATATATATATATATATATATATATATATATATATATATATATATATATATATATATATCTATATATATATATATATATATATATATATATATATATAATACCTTACCTTTTTTGCCAGATCTTTGTATGTTGTTAAATTCTCAGTTCCAGTTCTAGTGTTGATGATAAACTTGAAATCTAGCAAAAAAAAACTTTCTGCCACGAAAAAAGTAGCCCGGTTAAAGACTATGCTCCCTCTGCTAGTCTGGAGTTTGTTTTTTGTACTCCCCTGGAGTTAGTAAAATATCTGCGAATGGCAAATTTAGTTCTATCCAACCATGAAATTAAATTTCTGAAATATGGTGTGAAATATTTCATAATTTTTAAGCAAGTTTAGATCTTTTTCTAAGAAAAAAAAAATATGAGTAATATCTTTAGTAATAGCTTTTGCTTGGTGAGTACATAGATCTGATACTAATAAATCCATTGATGTATATATAGTGTCCTTTTAGGGCAAGTTATAGCAACAGGCTTGTCCGAAAATTTACTCGAAAGAAAATTTACTTCAAGCCATCATCTTTATTCCAAATCCCTGCTTAATTTATCCTCCTTTGTCACTTCAAATTTATTAGTCATTTTTTTGTTATGTTTTTTTTTAGTCCGATTTGATGGTACGTCGGGGCTCATGCGCTCAATTACGTTAAAATCAACTGGTAGAACAACTGAATGCCAACTTGTATTTGGTGCTTACCAGTCAACACAGTTCCGTAGTGGCTCTTATCTTTTTAAGCCAGATGTATCCACTGATGAACCGTATATTGATATTCTTAATGACCAAAAGAAAGAGGTAAGTTACTTCCATATTCGCTATGATAGCTATATCAGATCTTGTTTTTTTCCCATAGAGATTGAGATTTAAGTTATGTTTTAGCGATTTTAACTGAAAAGTTTTTCTGCCTGGCAAATGGAGGACCAAAACTATGTGATGTAATTAACGGTGTAAATTAATGTTTCCTCAACAGGATTGTCCTAAAGGGCCAAACTAATATGGACTATGGGCCAGAATTTATGTATTTGTGAGTGTATGTATGTTTTAAGCGTAATGTATTATTAAAACCGATCTAAATCTGAATGACCAAACACTTCGTGGTAAAGGACTGTAAGTGAGAAGCGACTGAGGCTAAAGATGACTGAGACTCTAAAAAAGAATTTTGACACTAATAAAAGCATCAACAAGTTGCCCTTTCATGGTTATTAAGAATATGTTAATTACTTCCATGCTCGCTGTGATTGAAAGCAATAGCTGAGTTACTTTAATGCTTATAATTTATTCCTACAAGGTTTTTTTCATGCTTATCAATAGAATTTAAAAGCTCAGCACATGGAGAAAAAAAAGAAGATTTTCTCTAATGAAAAATGTAAATTTAGATTGAATTTAAATTGTATAGAGAAATTACACAATTAAAGCTACATATCATAGACAGCGCGTTAGCGCTGCCTAAGTGAAGAACGATGTGGGCACAATGTGTTTTTTTTTCTCCATACCGGGCACTTCCTATCGAAGGAGTTGTCGTAAAAACTTCGAAAGGGGCTCATTCGATTGGAAATTGGAGTAGCTAGTGCCCTTTTTAATAGTCAAAAGTGATTGGAGGGCAACTAGCCCCCCTCCACGCCCATCATTCCCCCAAACACATCAAATCAAAATTTTGAGATAGCCATTTTGTTCAGCGTAGTTGATTTCCAGATAGAAAATATCTTTTTAGGAGGACACTCCCCAACAACCCTCGGGGCAAGGGTTTTTAAGTTATGCCCTGAGGGCATATAAGATTCATGTTGACACAATGTACAGTTTATTATTTTTTTTCTTAAAAGCAGGGCACTTCATATAAAAGGGGTCGTCGTAGAGACTTCAAAAGGAGCTCATTCGATTGGAAATCGCGAGTTCTAGTGCCCTGTTTAATAGTCGAAAGTGATTGGAGGGCAACTAGCCCCCCCCCCCTCACGCCAATCATTCCCCCAAACACATTCAATCGAATTTTGAGACAGCCATTTTGTTCAGCATAGTTGGTTTCCAGATAGAAAATGTGTTTTTGAGGAGGACACTCCCCCACAACCCTCAGGGCAAGGGTTTTAAGTTATGCCCTGGGGGCATATAAGGTTTTTAAAGATGGTGTTGTCGTAGAAACTTCAAAACAGCTCATTCGATGGAAATTCAAAGGACCAGCGCCCTTTTTAATAGTCGAAAGTGATTGGAGGGCAACTAGCCCCCCCCCACGCCCATCATTCCCCCAAACACATCCAATCAAAATTTTGAGATAGCCATTTTGTTTAGCGTAGTTGATTTCCAGATAGAAAATGTGTTTTTGAGGAGGACACTCCCCCACACCCCTAAGGCCAAGGGTTTTAAGTTATGCCCCGGGGGCATATAAGGTTTTTATAGAAGGCGTTGTCGTAGAAACTTCAAAAAAGGCTCATTCGATTGGAAATTCAAAGGGCTAGAGCTCTTTTAATAGACGAAAGGGGTTTGAGGGCAACTAGCCCCCCCAACGCCCATATGTCACCCAAACACATGCAATCAAAATTGTGAGAGGGCTATTTTGTTCAACGTAGTTGATTTCCAGATAGAAAATAGGCTTTTAAGGAGGACACTCCTTCACAACCTTTAGGGCAAGGGTTTTAAGTTATGACCTGGGGGCATATAAGGCTTTTATAAAGGCGTTGTTGTAGAAACTTCAAAGAGGCTCATTCGATTGGAAATTCAAAGGGCTAGTACTCTTTTTAATAGTCGAAAGTGATTGGAGGGCAACTACCCCCCCCCCCCCCTCCCTTCACGCCCATCATTCCCCTAAACACATCCAATCAAAATTTTGAGATAGGTATTTTGTCAGCGTAGCTTATTTCCAGATAGAAAATATCTTTTTGAGGAGGACACTCCCCCACAACCCTAGGGGCAAGGAATTTAAGCTATGCCCTGGGGCCATATAAGGTTTTTATAGAATGCGTTGTCGAAAACCTTCAAAATAGGCTCATTTGACTGGAAATTCAAAGGGCTAGTGCCCTTTTTAATAGTCGAAATGGATTGGAGGGCACCTAGCCCCCCCCCCCAACCCCATCATTCCCCAAAACACATCCAATCAATGTTTTTAGATAGCCATTTTGTTCAGAGTAGGCTAGTTGATTTCCAGATAGAAAATATGTTTTTGAGGAGGACACTCCCCCCCGCAACCCTCAGGGCAAAGGTTTTAAGTTATGTCCTGGGGGCATATAAGGTTTTTATAGAAGGCGTCGTCGTAAAGACTTCAAAATAGGCTCATTCGATTGGAAATTCAAAGGGCTAGTGCCCTTTTTAAAAGTCGAAAGTAATTGGAGGGCAACTAGCCCCCCCCCCCCACGCCAACCATTCCCCAAAACACATCCAATCAAAATTTTGAGATGGATTTTTTGTTCAGCGTAGTTGATTTCCAGATAGAAAATATGTTTTTGAGGAGGACACTCCCTCAAAACCCTCAGGGCAAAGGTTTTTTTTTAAGTTATGCCCTGGGGGCATATAAGGTTTTTATAGAAGGCGTTGTCGTCGTAGAAACTTCAAACAGGTTCATTTGATTGGGAATTCAAAGGGCTAGGGCCCTTTTTGATAGTTGAAAGTTATTGAAGGGCAACTAGCCCCCACGCCCATCATTTCCCCAAACACATCCAATCAGAGTTTTGAGATAGCCATTTTGTTCAGCGTAGGCTAGTTGATTTCCAGATGGAAAATATATTTTTGAGAATGACGCTCCCCCACAACCCTCAGGGCAAGGGTTTTAATTTATGCCCTGGGGGCATATAAGGTTTTTATAGAAGGCGTTGTCGTAGAAACTTCAAAAAAGGCTAATTCGATTGGAAATTCAAAGGGCTAGTGCCTTTTTTCATCGTCAAAAGTGATTGGAGGGCAACTAGCCGCCCCCACATGCCCATCATTCCCCCAAACACATCCAAACAGAATTTTGAGATAGCAATTTTGTTGAGCGTAGGCTAGTTGATTTCCAGATAGTAAATATGTTTTTTTAGGAGGACACTCCCCCACAACCCTCAGGGCAAGGGTATTAAGTTATGCACTAGGGGCATATAACGTTTTTATAAGAAGGCATTGTCGTAAAAACTTCGAAACAGGCTCATTCAATTGGAAATTCAAAGGGCTAGTTCCCTCCTTAATAGTCGAAAGTGATTGGACAAACACTATTCCCTCCCCACGCCCATCATCTCCCAAACACATCAAATTAAAATTTTGAGATAGCCATTTTGTTAAGCGTAGTTGATTTCCAGATAGAAAATATGTTTTTGAGGAGAAAAGTAAAAAGTCCCCCACAACACACAGGGCAAGGGTTTTAAGTTATTTCCTGGGGTATATGAGGTTTTTATAGAAGGTGTTGTCATAGAAACTTTAAAAGGGGCTCATTTGATTGAAAATTCAAAGGGCTAGTGCCCTTTTTATAGTTGAAAGTGATTGGAGGGCAACTAGCCCTCCCCTCCCACGTCCATCATTCACCCAAGTACATCCAATAAAATTTTGAGATATCCATTTAGTTCAGCGTAGTGGATTTACAGATAGAAAATATGTTTTTGAGGAGGATACTCCACCACAGCCCTCAGGGCAAGAGTTTTAAGTTATGCCCTGGGGGCATATGAGGTTTTTATAGAAGATGTTGTCGTAGAAACTTCAGAAAAGGGCCCATTCGATTTGAAATTCAAAAGGCTAGTGCCCTTTTTAATAGTCGAAAGTGATTAGTAATATTTGTTGTTGTTGTTGTTGTTTAGACCAGGGCGCTTCTTATCGAAGGAGTTGTCGTGGGAACTTCGAAAGGGGCTCATTCGATTGAAAATAGAAAGGGCTGTTGCCCTTTTTCATAGTTAAAATTGATTGGAGGGCAACTCATCCCCCTTCCACTCCCACCCTCCCATTTGCCCATTATGTTTAAAAACTAAGTGTTGCCTTAAGATTAAATCAAAATCCACTGTGATAATGCTAATTCCCAATAAGGCATCTCAGCAGTGTCCCAAGAACGACTGAGGATATTATGTTAAAATTTTCAAGGCTACTTCTGCTCTTAAAATTTAACCAAATCAAAATAGTGTAAGTGTATCAAAACTATCAAAGAAAGTAAAGAGATTTTTGTGCGAATTGTATCAAGTTTTCCATTTCAGGTCAACTAGAGGAGGTATGAAACTAAGTTAAACAGTAATTGTGTCCAGATTTTTAAAATGGTGTATGTTCTTAAAAATTGCTGAAAATTTTTCTCCAGCATGCAAATAGCAGGCCAAACTATAAAGTCTTAAAAAACGAAAAGATTTAAAGTGTTATTTTCTTTTTCCCTGAAAAAATTATGTCAATACAAAACGAACAGAAATTAATTAAGAAAACTTTTTCCACAAAATAAGCTTTTCAAAGAAAAGTAAAGAACTCCATTGAACAAAAAATGAGAAAAAATAAAATCAAATAATCTACCAAGCTCGAAAATACCACAAATCAGCATCGATAAATAAGTGAAATCCAAAACGAACAGAAATTAAAATAAATAACCGAGTCAAACCCAAAACGAGCAGAAATTAACATAAGCTGGGCTCAAAACCCTTATGCATTCTCAAGGCCAGAAGAAAATTTGCACTTTACCGAACAAAATATAAATGTTTTTTTTTTCTTTTATAACTTTAATAAATCAAATAATTTTAACATTTTGATTACTAAATATCAGTATATGTATATTAAAGTGACAATGCACATTCATTTGTATTTTTTCAGTAAAGTCCAAATTTTGTTCTGGCTCTGGGAAGGCATAGGGGTTTTGCGCCCAACTTATGTTAATTTCTGCTCGTTTTGAGTTTTACTGGGTTATTTATTTTAATTTCTGTTCGTTTTGTTTCATTTATTTATCGATGCTGATTTGTGGTAGTTTCGAGCTTGGTAGATTATTTGATTTTATTTTTGCTCATTTTCTTTTTAATTGAGTTTTTTACTTTTCTTTGAAAAACTTATTTTGTGGAAAAAGTTTTCTGAATTAATATTACAAAAAAATAAGTGTAGCTTACAGCTGTCCTAAATAAAAAGAGCCTGAAAGATTTTTAAAAATTCTCGTGTTCGTATAAATACCGATTTTTTTAGGACCACTGTTCAGTCTAGTTAAAAAATAAAAAATTAAATTAAAAAATAAAAAAATATTAAATTAAATAAAAAATAAAAAAATTAAATTAAAAAATTAAATTAAAAAATAAAAAATTTAACTGAAAGTAAGGAGCGATATTAGAAACTTGAAACGAACGGAAATTATTCCATATGTGAGAGTGGCTGTCCCCTCCTCAACGCCTCGCTCTTTACGCTAAAGTTTTTTATTGTTTTAAAAAATAGAGTTGTGAGAAAGAGTCAAACTTTAGCGTAAAGAGCGAGGCGTTGAGGAGGGGACAACCCCTTCTATATACGGAATAATGTCTGTTCGTTTTATGTTTTATTGTCACTCCTTACTTTCAGTTTAAAAAAAGTTATTTTGTTATTTAGTTTCTGAACTTTTTTGAATTAATGCAGGTTTTGATTTTGGCTCACCGCACATGAATAGTTAAAACAAGATTTGCATATTAATTTTACTTTTTTTGTTAAATGGCTTTCTCGAAAGGTGTTTAATTTTATTAACGAACGTTTTTTATTAGTAATAAATATACGTAACTTACGTAGGTTACAAATTAACCTACGTAACGAACTTCTATATTCATATATTTTTAATACGTATATTACGGGGTTCGGCCCTCAGTCAATACTTCGCTCTTTACGCTAAAGTTTGAATTTTGCTCCAATTATTTAAAAATGACCCCTTAATCACAAAGGCCGTTAATTAGAATAAATAGCTCTTATGAAAGTACTTAAAAAACTTTAGCGTAAAGATGCGAAGTATTGACTAGGGGGCCACCCTAATCATATACGTAATAATTTTTATTCGTTTTAAGTTTTGATGTTGCTCCTTACTTTCAGTTGAAAAACTTGATTTTTTATATTTTAATTTCTGATCGTTTTTTTTTAAATAATGCTGGGAAATCCGGTGCCCCCTTCATAGCAATGTCCCTTCCCCCATGAAAACTTCCTCCATGGAAAGATCCTCCCACGTAACCCCCGAACCCGCCCCTCCCAGAAAAAATTCCCCCTGAAAACGGCTGCATACTTTCCATTAACCAATACTATATGTAAACATTGGGCAAAGTTTATAACTTTCAGCCCTTCTCCCGGGGACTGTGGGGGATTAAGTCATCCTCAAAGACATAGTTATTATATTTGTCGACCATGCTGAACAAAATGGCTATCTTAAAATTTAGATTGGGTGACTTTTGGAAAAAGTGAGCGTGAGAGGGGGCCTAGTTGCCCTTCATATTTTGGCCACTTAAAAAAGGGCACTAGAACTTTTAATTTCCGTTCGAATGAGCCCTCCCGTGATATTCTAGGACCACTGGATCGATACGATAACCCCTGGGAAAAAAAAAAACAAAAAAAACAAATAAACACACTTCTCTGATCTTTCTTCCGGCAAGTAACCTCGAATGCGAAATTCCAATACCTTGGGTTGTCTTCTGAAATTTTTGATTTAATATCCTTATGAATTTTAATCAATAAATACTATGAGAAGTACACAAAATTGCTTCGTTCACTTAGAAATAATTTCCAATTATCTCCGAAATCCATATTGTTCTGTTTGTTTTCCTAGGCATTAAAATTTGCAAGCAGCGGCCTAGTTTTACACACTTGTTAATATTTTGGATACCAAAGTGAGTGATCTATGGGTCCAACTTTAGATGCAGACTGGCCAGCCGGGGTACCGGAGAACCGACTTTAGATTTGCCGTATTTACCCGGCTTCTCTGGAAATAATTTTTCTTCTATAGAGCTTTTTTTTTTTTAATAAGTCACTATGGAATTGTAATCAGAAAGGCAGGAACATGTACAACTATAGTGAGAATTTCTCCTCTTTTATGGTTTACAGAATATACCAAATATGTGTCATCTACTTCCAACTCACAAAATTTCACTTGTGGTAGCATAAAATGCATTGAATTGTTTATTTAACACATTCATAAAAACTAGACGGGAATATCCAACAGAGCAAACAGTTTTTTTTTTAATATTTTGTTGAGTCGTTGTTTTTTAGTGTTGAGAGTAGTATTTTTGTTTCCATGACCCTTTGGCTGTTTTTTCATTGATTAGCTGTCTATCACTTTGTCATATCTTACAACACTGTTGATTACGGAGAGCAAAACATACCTTCTATAATAGTAATACTGATCTCGAGAAATATAATGATTTTGTATTATTCTATTTTTATCACTACAGTCGTGTCACTGCTTGTATTAGAGGGTGAAATGGGGGGGGGGGGGGGGGTAGCTTTATCTTTGACGCATTTGGCATGGTGGTGACTATTATGTTTAGAACACTGTATAAAGATAATATAATTTATATACTGTTAGTTAGTTTATACTATTATTTATGTACTGTGGTTTTAGAAATAGTGCTCAATGGGGAATAGGATGGTATTTGTCTTTTTTTTTGTTATTATAGATAGTTCACATAAGAAGTTTTGTGCCAGGGCTACCTTACTAAAGGAAAGCTGTTACAAGGTTATCTTAAGATTAGAGGAATTCCTTTAGTAATGTCGTAATTCATAGTAAACTAACGCATTAAGTTTTTCTTCGTGTAATTTACTTTTATTTAAGCTTCAGGTTTCAGGCTTCAATGAAAGCAAGCAACCTCTTTTTTCTCTTTTTTTATTTCTTTTTTTTCCTAGTAAATTTTCTCTTTCCTCCTTTTCCTAGCAATTTGTTCCAACATTTTTGATGCGACCTCACGAATTACATTTCCTCTTCTGCAAGACCCTTCGTCAGTAATAGTTTCTCTGTTGTCAAAATCAATAATTTAAATTTATTTCAGCATTTGCTCTATTAAAGGCTGCCAGTGTGAAGTCGTTCTCTTCAGCTAACCTTCTAAAGTGCAAACAATATTCTTCACATATAAAGCCACAACAGTTCAGTAAACTCTGTTCGTTTAAAGCATAGCATATATTAAATACGTAACCTAACCTAGGTACCTTCCCCCCACTAAACCCTAAAATACAACAGTTTAAACATCGTATACGCAATGAAAACCACGTTGTGTATTGCATTAATATATAGCAGTCTCTAGAATTAACCCGTCAGAAAACGGGTTTTTCGTGACTGGGTTTCCTTGTAAAGGCCCATATAATGGGAAAGCACCGTTTTTTAACCCCTCTTGAAAAAATAATCCTTCTCCGAAAACACCCTGGCCTACGGCCCTGGTCTTCAATTAGTTTTTGGTTTTTCGATTTTGTAGTTTAACTCCCCTTTAAGTATCGGAAACAGATTTTATCTCTTGAGCGATAAATTCGTAGTAAAAATCAGAAGTATACCATCTTTATCAATTTTCTGCATTGTCTGTTTTGTGAAGAGGATTGATGTTGTAACTAAGAAACTCACGTAAGTATGTCATACATAAAATAATTCATTTTCTGCTTGTGGCTTTGAATCAAAGTCATCGCTTACCGTTGTCTAAAATCAGATAAAGTCTTACAGACTATTTCACTGGAAATGCTTCATTTCTGACTCTCAATGTGACATTGGATAGGAAATATGGGATCTCAAAGGCTTTCAATAAAGTGATAAATCTTATCCGAGCTCAAGAGCCTCTTTATTCCAAAGCTTCCAGGCAATTTCTGCTAAGCACCTTTATCAAGCCCTTTTTGTTTAATTGGGTAATTTCTTTGAACATGTCATTCAAAAGATACCTTTTTTTTAAAAGATAAGCCGGTTTCCTTCTTGGGGGTAAGCCTCTGAGAGAATTCGGATGAGGTAGTGCGTTTGATTGGTTCAAGTCTTTCTTGTCTGGTAGAATAATTTCTGTTGATCCACTTTTTCGCTCACCATCAAGTGTTGACCAGGGGGTCCCTCAAGGGTCAGTTTTAGGGCCGGCACTGTTTTTTAATTTATATAAATGACCTAATTTTTGCAGTTAGAAATAAAAATCCTCTTTATTGCTGTCGTCTATGTCATCCAAACAGTCTCCCTTACCCACAACTATAGTTTGCATACCTCGGATTCTCTTGTTACTTTTGCCGATGATACCACCCTTATTACTTCTGGGAGAACAGAGGATGAGGTTCGTACAAAGTTAGTGGACCTCTTTGAGAGAGTTTCAATTTGGTTTGATGCTAACTCTCTTGCCTTAAATGTTTCTAAAACTAGTTTTTTAGTTTTTTCTCGTATATCCAGGCTTGTCCTCAATTATCTGAAATTCATATATCCAAAGGCTTTATTAGTAGACCAAAGGATGGCCATGTCCGTTTCCTAGGTATCCTCCTAGATGAAAATTTATCTTTTAAACACCATATTGATTTGATTAAAATGAAGGTATGCAGAAACCTCGGTATTCTAAGAAAACTAAAACATATCTTTCAGGGCCAATTCTAAGAATCCTATTTCATAGCTTAATTCATTCTTATGTTTCCTATTGTTCAGTCATATGGATGTCTACTTTCCCTTCTTTTCTCAAACCGCTTTCGAATACTTATGATAAAGCTATAAATCTTATCCAGGATGTAAATCGTTCGGCAACTAAACCGTTACTTGATATTAAAAAACTTTATATTCTTTCCTGTGCGTCTTTCGCTTTTCTTCAGCTCCATGGTGATATTCCTAGGTCCCTTAGATTTACGTCTTCTTTGTATCTGATCGGTCAAATTATCAACTCCGTAGTTCTCTAAATATCCAAATTCCCCATACACCAACAATAAGATCCGATTTTAATCCTCTTGTTGCGTGTCATTTGACATGGAACACCCTTCCCGATTCGGCTCGAGAATGCCACTCGTTTGGCACCTTCAAAAGACTAGTAAAAAAATATTTGTTTTCATGTGATTAATTTTCTTTACTTTTGCCTGCTGCCAATAGTTTTTTTTTTCATTTAATTTTTTTTTTTTTTTTTTTTTTTTTATATATATATAGATGTTGTGATTCACTGTAGTTTGACAAAGCTTATTTAGTGAACTCTCCTTTTTTTTTATAGATGTTGTGATTCACTGTAGTTTGATAAAGCTTATTTAGTGAACTCTCTTTTTTTTTTTTTTTTTTTTTTTTTTTTTTTTTTTTTTTTTTTTTTTTTTTTTTTTTTTTTTTTTTTTTTTTTTTTTTTTTTTTTTTTTTTTTTTTTTTTTTTTTTTTTTTTTTTTTATTAAGCAAATGCTTTACATGTTAAAAGTTAAAATGCTTATGTTTATATGTTTAAATATTAATGTTATGTTTATATTGTTTAAATCTTAAGCGTTTAAATGTTTAATGTTTATTTGATCTTTTCATAATCCCCCTCCTACAGGCCATGGAGCCTTTGTGGGGATTTGTAGATTGTTATGTAATTATTTTACTGGTATATGGAAAATAAATCTATCTATCTATCTATCTATCTATCTATCTATATTGAATATACTTTCTAACTTGGCGTTTTGGCACACTTCTCACTGAATAGCTTCTTTGTTTTTTGTTTAGCAGCAAGTTTCAGCTCTAACACTTTTCCTTTTTATTAAGATTATATGGTGAGACAGTAATATTAAGCAAGTAGAATTGGCAATGTGTTTAGGAACGCCACCCTTTCTCACAATTCCAATGAAACCCATAGCATCTAAAATCATCTTTTTTTTATGTGTGGCTCTTTTTCACTTTTATCAGGCGAGACTAAAATGTTAATTAAATAAAAAAATGTCTTTCAACTGAAAGTAAGGAGCATTACTAAAACTTAAAACGAACAGAAATGATTCTGTAAATGAGGGGGATGCTACTTCCTCGACCCTTGTTCTTAACGCTAAAGCCTTAAAGTTCTTTAAAATGTTTCTCTCATTTCTGCTTCTCATTATGCTTGAGTAGTCTTTCTTAAAGAATAAGGACAAAAAGTCAAACTTTCACATAAAGATTGAGGGCTGAGGATGGCCCTCATATACAGAATAATTTCTGTTAGTTTGAACTTTTAAATGCTGCTCCTTACTTTCGGTGGAAAAAGCTTGTTTTTTATTTAATTTCTGACTGTTTTTTTTCAAGTCAATCCAGAAAGTCCTCTTAATTCCCCTCCCCCGTATAACATTTCTCCTAAAAAATTCCTCCCGAAAACTTTTCTCCCCACAGAGAATTTTTCCCGTGGAAAATTCCCCCCTCCCCGAAGAAAATTACCCTGAAAAACTCTGTATATTACCCAATTACAGATGCTATATGTGAAAATATACGCAAATTGCGTAACTTACATAACTTTCCTCAGGGACTATGGAGGGTCATGTCATCACCAAAAGCATATTTGTTGGATATTTCATCTATCCTGAAATGAAATGGCTATTTGAAAACTTAGCTAGGTGTCCTCTAATCTTTTTGGTCACTTAAAAAGGGCACTAGAACTTTAGGTTTTCGTTTGAATGAGCTCCCTTTCGATCTTCTTGGACACATTGTTTCGATACGATCACCCTGGAAAAAACGACGAAAAACAAACAAACAAATAAACACGCATCCGTGGTCTCTCTTCTGAAAAAAATACAAATTCCACCTTTTTGTAAATAGGGGCTTAAAAACTCTACAGTAGGGCTCTCAGATCTTTTCAGGGTAGTTTTCTCCCTTTTTCAAAAATCAGACAAATTTTCTCAGTCTCGTAGCTCTTGACGGGTAATAGCACTCTACATATTTGGAATCAGAATAAAAAGTAAATCTGTTGTTATAAAGATTCCATTTTTTAGTGTTTCGGGTACTATTGGTCCGAGTCGCTCATTGCTTACGGTTTGCAGTTAAAACTACAATATAGTTACAGTTACATTTGAGCCGAGTTCAAACATGAACTTTTTGATAAGTAAAATTGGCAATGTTTTTTAAAACGCTAATTTTACTGGTACTAATACAACTTCATGTTTGCAGAATCAATCCTTTTCATTTATCTATGGTGCTTTTTTCCTTAAGTCTGGTTTCCTTTCTTAAGTTTAGTTTCTCTCTCTCCTCTTTTTTTTCCTTTCTTCCTCTCTGTCGCTATACATCTTCTCTCGGTTTTTATTCAATGGTCAAGTTTATGTGTCTATGACTTATCAAACAGTTCGTTGCAAAATTAAATATAAGTAAGGAGCGACTTGTCGTAACAGTAACATAAATTAAAAAAACTGACAATATAAAAAAAAACACTTTTTATTTTATTTCTAAACCTGCAAAATTAATTGATTTTAAAACTACTACTAGTACTACTACTACCACTAACAACTCACCGCAGCACCAAGCCACCTGAGGCCAACACAGCTACGCACGCTCCTCCTCCATTCCAATCTGTTCAAAGCCTCCCTTTTTACACCCGCACACGAAGTACCCATTTCTTTTAAATCTTTCTTTATGACGTCCTCCCACCCCAGACGAGGACGACCTGCTTTCCGTTTAGAGCCCTAGACGGTTGGACGAAAAAAACAATCTTCGGCAATCTATCATCCTTCATCCACACAACGTGCCCTAGCCACCTCAACCTTTCTTCCATTATCAAACAGTTCGTGGTAACGAACTGTAAGTAAGGAGCGACCCGGCTCAATTGTAACCGAAACTCTAGAAAACAGGATTTTGATACCAATAGATACATCAAAAAAGGATCAGATTTTAATGCTGATTTAAAATATATAAGTTTCATCAAGTTTAGTCTTACCCATCAAAAGTTAAGCGCCTGAGAAATTTTGGCTGATTTTAGAAAAAAGGAGGAAATACCCACTAAAAGCTATAGAACCCTAATGAAAATCACACCATCATATTCAGCGCATCAGAGAACCCTACTGTAGAGGTTTCAAGCACCTATCTACAAACATTTGGAATCTTGTATTTTTTGCCAGAAGAGAGATCAGGGATGCGTGTTTATTTGTTTTTTTGTTTTTTTTTCCCCAGGGGTGATCGTATCGACCCAGTGGTCCTAGAATATTGTGGAGGGAGGGCTCATTGGAATGGAAATCAAGTTTATAGTGCCCTTTTAGTAGACTAGCTCGTAGCGATTTGCCAAGGCCCCCGTACCAAACAGGTTTTTCTGGTAGGTAAACAGGTCGTTACACTCGGTCATTACACTCTTTGTCAAGAGGATTTACGCAATTTCAAAGTTCAGTGTCTTTTTTAGTGGTAAAACCAAAAAAACCGATGTTCCCTTTTTACTCGCCAATTATTTTTGTATATATTCAGGTTTCATATTCGATTCTCCATCAGTTTTGAACAGTTTATATTCGAGATAGCATTACAGGCATTATTTGTAAAAAGCATTTACATAGAAAAAAATGGATAATTCTCGAAGCAATTTCTGGTGAGTAAAAATATTCTCATTATTATATTAAAAAGAATCGATCGGTAATTTGGGGCTAGAATAAAATGTTGATTTTTTTTTTTAATGTATTAATTGTTACAAAAGCTTCCTTTTTTTTGAGTTTCGGTTTTTTCCTTACTTATAGCTCGTTATCATGTACTGCTGGAAAATGTATTTCAGTGATATTTTAGATCATAGTAGGCTAATGATGCTTCCGTACAAACAGTTTTTTTTTTTTCTGTTAATTAGTTGAATAGGACGTGGTTGAACAAATCATCAAACCACTTGATCTAATGAAGTGGAACAGAAGCTCACCCAAACTGAAAAGATAAATGTAATAATTACAATTATTGGACAGGGTCAATATGCTTTCATCTTTGGTATTATTTGATTCACTGACTGTTTGATCAATGACAGTAACGTTTGATAGATTTTTTTTTACGTGAAATACTCTAGTTTCTTTTCTTAGTTTTGAAAACATTTTGGAAGAAACTAAATTTCAGTTGGGGGGGGGGGAGGAGCAGTTTATAAAAGGCCCTCCATCCCACTATCAAAAAACCCCTGATTTTGAAATCAAGATGTTTTTTTTTACACTACTTTAGATGTCTAACATAAACTGAATTATTTTCCAAAAACCCAAAATGCATTTTTGCTACATGCTAATTTTTTTTTTTTGTCTTTTTTTTAAAGGAAGAAGAGACGTGCAATAATCCCCCTTCTGAGAAGAAAGCGAGATATGGCGAACCTTCATTAATACAGGCCACAAGAGCGTCTGTTATCAAATTCGCTAGAAAAGTTACACACGATCGGAATCATGCATCGAGCACCCAACTTATAGTGACAGAGCCCTCTGACCCCCGCGTTGGTTCCATGGCAAACCCCCCTCAAGTATTGCAAAGGAGTTCAGATATAGAAGTCCAGTCAGAATTTGTAAGTATATACATAATTTTTTTTTTTCTATCCCTATTTTCAAAAAATAAGACAAAATTTTCTCAGGTGCATAGCTTTTTAAAAACTTAAAATTTGTTTCTAAGCTATTTAATTTTCTTTCATTAACCAAATTAGCAATATATATAAAGGAGTGCTTATCATGCATTTCTAAATATATAAAAAAAAAACTTACCAAGATCCCATCGCTTTTAATCTACTTTGAATTCTAAATGCCTTAAACAGGTATAATTGCGCTAAAACCATTTTCGCTTTATCAAAGATCCCATCGCTTTTAATCTACTTTGAATTCTAAATGAGCGTCTTGAAACAGGATATGTATTTTTACGATAAGAAGAGTCCTTTGAATAATCTCCTATTATGCATTTCACATGCAAAAGAAAATTTTATTATTTTTGAAACAACTCAGGCAAATAATTGCCTTTTTGAAAGGTTCAAGAAAAAGAATTTGAGACTGTTCTATTTGAAGTGTTGTGAAGGCCGATACCTCCTCCAACTCGGAAAGGGTATCGATCCTCCTACCTCGAAGGAAGCCCCCGGTTCCCAAGGGTTCTCCCTGGGAGGGGTTTGGGGGGGGGGTAACTTTTAAGTAAAAAAAAAAAAAAAAAAAAAACAATTCAAAATAGAACTAGATCTTAACTAACAATTGTTAGTGGTAGTGTTACAATTGTTACCATGTAGAACTACAGAATGATTTAAAACTGTATTAAAAGTTCAGAAACACATCTATACTATTTGCTAACAAAACAGGGGTTCAGTTACATGGGGTCGGTGGTCGTTATAATACAAAAGTTCTATTTGAATAGTGTTGTGAAGGCCGATACCCCCTCCAACTCGGAAAGGCTATCGATTCTCCTACCTCGAAGGAAGCCCCCGGTTCCCAAGGGTTCTCCCTGGGAGGGGTTTGGGGGGGGCTCTAAAAAGGACCATCCAACATTTTAATTGTTGATATGGACGGAGAAAAAAGTTCTTCTCTTTTACAAGTATTTATTTAGCCCAGGTCGAAAAAATCCATTGGCAAAAGACAGAGGAAAATACGGATTATTGAGAAGGTAGCACCACCAAGCTCCGACATATGGAGTTCGTTTCCTTTAACTGAAGCCGAGGAGCAAGTGTTCGTACAACATACTGCATCAGTCGAACAATGGTCAAATTTCATTAACAGTTATAATGAAGAGGCTCAAAGAATCGAATTGGACTCATATTTTGCGTTTTTATTTTAAAAAAAAATTTGGAATAAAACCATTAATTTTTTCTATCATTCTCTTGTTCTAACTTACCCTTCTAATAAGAATAAGACTACATTTTCCCGACAAAAAAAAATATTTTTTTTAAACATGTTCAGTTGACATTATGAAAGACATAAGGCAATGTAACTTTTTTTTTCTTCTTCTTTTAATTGTTCAGGTGGTGGGACAATGACTATGAGAAATTGACAAAAGTTTATTAACTATAAAAAAAAATAATGATTATTTTACATAAAAAAAAATAAGACTTTTTTTTCTACAGATTAAAAATATAGCACTCCCAGCGGCACCATTGAGTGATGATGCAAGTATATTTACAGAAACCAATTCTGTCACCACCAGCAGAGTTCAGGGATGAACCTACACTGGTTCTAGATAATATGCAGCGGCATGAGGGATTCCTTAATGATGTTTTTGGGGAAATGGCCAACCTGGAGGACTTAACTTGTGATATTGACATGCTTGAGGACCCAGAGTGGGCGGATAGTTTCATGCGGAATATTTAGATGATGCTACAAGTAAATCTGAACTGGGTCCTCATAACGAAAATTCCATCAGAGGACAATACAGGCTGGCTCGACCAATTGTCCCCAAACACCTTGGAACATGTACTAGGAGACCTCATGTCACATCCCCCCAATGTGATTGAACAGACTGGGAGTGGTGTTATTGACATTCCCTGTCACCCTCCTCCACCATTCCATTTAATAGTAGTAGTAGTAGTAGTAGTAATACAACATCAGCTCATTTTTCCGGGGGCATTTTTAATGAGAACTTTATAATTAGTGATTTGAGTCCTGAACAAACAGGGTCAGGACATGAAAATAGTGTTACGTCCCCGGAATTGCCTGATTTTTATCTGTTAGAATCTGCTCTAGGTCATTTGCAAACATACAGGGTAGATTTTAGCCTTCCCGAGGAAAACGCTGGCATTATTTTTAACTGACCCCGTGAAAAATCTCCATAGCTATATCGACAGAATTCGAGCACTTATTGATATTCAGATCCAGAATTGGGGAGGTCGAGGGGGAATTAAAGCATCAGTGAACCAAAAAGTTTATTTACAAAAGGGGACATCTGGGGACATTTTTTATTTTCATTTTTCGACAGGCAACCAGACTTTCTACCCAGGTCTAAACGAATTTGAAGAGAATTTTTTCAACTGGGTAAATAAACTAATTTCAACTTTGGATACATTTAATGCGAGGGGAAGTGGTTCCACCATTTTATACATTGAACGCATGGATCTGAATCTCAGTAGATTTAAAAAAAACTTTATTTTAAGGGGAGGGCGAGGTAAAAAGAATAAAATGCCACCCAGATTTGTCGACTACAGGAGGAGTTCAGGGTTTCAATTTTGACACTGGACTTCAATGCTTTAAGTATGCATTTTTAGCGGCGGCCCATAAGACATTATATAATGAGTCAACAATGAAAAATCTTGACAAACTTGCACGTAACGGTGGAAAAAATTCCCTAAAGTAAATTTTGACTGTTTAGAGGGAAAAATATCCGGTGTCCTTTAAAGAAATAAGCATATTCGAAAAAGCAAATGAAAATCTTGGGGTGGGGGTGGTTGTTCTCCAGTACGACACAGAATTTGTAGATGGGGGGAAAAAAACCCAAATAAAAAAGGGGTTTTGTACTCAGTGAGGACACCGATGGCGGAAAATGTTAAAAATTTTGTATGGGTTATTTACGAACCTCCCAAAGATGTAAATTCTTATGGTCATTTTTTCCCCGTTACGGCGATAAGTCGACTCCTCTCTCAAGGCAAAAAAAATATGGGGAACGTTTCTATTGCCCCATGTGCCTTTCCTCATTTAAAATTGAAAGAACGTTTTCAGATCACATGGGACATTGCAAAACTTCATGGAAATCAAAGAATAGAAATGCCGGCAGAAGGCAAAGACATTTTACAATTTAAAAATTTTCAAAATTCTCTTCTGCAATCTGATAAAATGTCTTTGGATTGTGAAACAAGACTGGTTGAGGTATCAGACCCATCAAGGCCAAATATAGTCAAGGAACACAAACTAGTTGCGTGTTCCTATGCGCACGCACGTCGCGACGCCAACAATAAAATGCAATTGGAAGAGTTTTTTTTTACTATGGACGAGGAGGGCAGTATGGAAAAGCTATTGGTTTCTTTAATAAAAACGGCAAACAGAGCAATTTCACGATTACGTCATACTAATTATCCGATGACATTGTCGGATATAAAGAGCAACTGGCGTTGGAAAAGGGAACAATTTGTTGGGTGTGTAGGGGTGCCCTTGCCCCAAAAGACGCGGTGCAGGACCACAATCACCTTATTGACCCCAATTCGACGGGAAAAGTAACTTTCGGGGGTGGGCTCACAATTCGTGTAATTTAAAAATTAAACAACAACTTTTTCTACCGGTTTTTTATACATAACTCTAACTACGATCTAAAGTATGTGCTACCTGCATTGGCACATCTTCAAAGAAATGGAACAGTGGATGATGATGCATGGGTGATAGACAGCTTTACGTACAAAATCATACCTAAGTCATCGGAAAAGTTGCTTGTTTTGGAATTTATGTTGAAATTTGTTGAAGCCGGTGTTGAGTACACGAATAAAATTCGCTTTTTAGATTCCCTACAGTTTTTTTCCAAATCATTGAGCGAATTAATTCAAGTGCAGAAAAACGATGACGGCAGCAATGCTTTCCCCCTTCTCAAGCAACAATTTCCAAATGATTTATATGATTTGTTAACGGTCAAGGGCATCTATCCTTATGATTATTATTGTTCCATGTCGAGATTCGCCGAGGAGACTATTCCTCCAATTGAATCGTTTTACGACAGTCTTCACGATCGTAGTTGCACCCCCGAGGAATACAGTTTTGCTAAAAAAGTTTGGGCAGCGGGAGGGTGTAAAAATGGATTTGACTACTGCAAGCTGTATTTGTCGAGTGACGTGTTAACTTGTTAGACATTATGTGTAAAAATACGGATAAAATCTATGAGGAGTTTAATCTTGATTTGGGCTATTATTTTTCTTCGCCTCATCTAGTGATGGACCTCATCCTGAAAATTAGTGGGGAAAAAATCGGGCTAATCACTAACATTGATCAGCATCTGTTCATCGAGAGGTCAATGAGGGGGGGTTTTGTTTTTCACGGAGACCGTATCTTGGAAACTGATCCAAGGGGGAGAAGACGGGGACAAAATCAAATGCAGTTTTCCTCGATATGAATTCTCTCTACCCCTCAGCCATGTCCCATTATGCACTACCTTGCGGCAACTATAAATGGCTCAATGACCCTCAAGCTCCCCATTTCCCCAACATTGACAGTGGTGTTGAGGAGAATGGACCGGTTGGATGGTTTTTTTGAAATTGATGGAGAGATACCAGTCGAGCTTCACGATTCAGTAAAGGATTTTGTTTTCCCGTGTATCAATAGACCTGTGATAAGGACTCTTTGAGTCCTCGCAATAGGCGTTTAGTCGAGGTGGACGGATTGCATTGGGCGCCTTCAAAACAAAAACTTATTGCTGACCTTCTGCCGAAAAAAAAACATAGTTGTACATCATGTAGCGTTAAAATGGATGTGTAACAATGGTTTCAACGTCACAAAGGTTCACCGAGCACTCGAGTTTAGTCAAAAACCCTATTTGAAAACATTTGTTGACACTTTGTCAGCAAACGTTCTGCAGCACCGACGAAAGCTGAAAAAGAAATTTATAAACTCATTTTAAATTCGGCTTTCGGCAAAGGGGGGGGGGGGCCGCCAGCGCGGGGGGGGGGGGGGCGCTCCGCCACCAAAGTTATCTTTTTTGGACTTAGAGCAGATTTTTTTTTTTCAAGTGTCATCTCTAATTTAATATTTTTTTTCTCTATAAAAAAAAAAATGTTTTTCTCTCTGTACCTATGTAAATGCTGTTGTATTTTTTTTTATAAATAAATTTAAAAAAATGTATTTTTTCAAGTGCTCTCTCTAATTTAACGTTTTTTTTTTTTTTCTCTCTATAAACAAAAAAAAGTGTTTTTTATCTGTGTACCTATGTAAATGTGTTGTTGTTGTTTTTTATTATGAATAAATTTAAAAAAAGTGTAGTTTTTTTTTTTTCAATGTATTGTTACATTTTTACGTGCATATAATAAAAAAAAAAAATGATTCTTTGTCTTTGTCTTTGTCTTCTTCTTGAAGAACAGAGTAGTAGGGAAAAAAAAAAATTATTTAGTCATTAGACAATTAGGGTCTACAGTTAGTTGTCCAGGTGAACTGTTGAAAGGAACATGTATCAATTTAAAACGCCATTCAGATCGTTTCTGTGTGGGCCCTCAATGTCGGGCAAAACAACACTCTTAACTAAAATAATTAAAAATTGTGATAAATGTTTGCGGAAAAGCCGAAAAAAATCTACTATTGCTATAGTATTTGGCAGGAGTCATACAATAAAATAAAAACAATTGCTGCCACCACCATGGGATCGATTCAGATACAGTTCATACAGGGACTTGATGTTTTCAACATTATTGAACCAAAACTCTTGGCTGATCATTGACGATCTGGCTGAATCCATTGAACAATGGTCTCAGCAAATGTTGCAATTGTTCACTGTTCGCTCTCATCATGAACAGATTTCCGTTACTCTGGTTCTACACAATCTCTTTCATCAGAGCAAATGTATGCGAACACTTGCTTTGAACTGTACCTACTATATCATCTACAGAGTTGTTCGTGATTCTAGCTCGCTAATAACCCTCAATAAACAAATCTATCCAGGTGCCCCTAAATTTCTGCTCTCGGCATACAATCAGGCAACTAATAAACCCACGGTTATATCCTGCTGGATCTTAATCAAAATACACCCGAGGATCTGCGTGTAGTCACAGATATTTTCGACAATGAAATTACAGTATATCTCCGGTGAACACTAAAAAGACCTATTAGTCGTATCATGACACTGAAGAAACTACATGAAAATAGACACTTGTTTTCAGTTCTAAGCACTTCAAAACCTCAGCTTAGAAAAGTAATACTCAAACATGGTATTGACAATGATTTCATTAATCTAATATCTGAACTTTGTTTAAATTTGACCGAGGGTAATGTTCAACTACCAGAAGTAGTTAAGCAACAGGCAAAGCAACATCGTTCCATTGTACGTACATTGGCCTCTAAAAAAGAAAGGAAAGAATTTTAAAAGGAAACGACTTCTTCAGGCGGGCAGTAGCTTTTTCACACTTTTACTGCCAATAATAATTGCAGGACTTGTAAACAGTTTTCTCTAGAGAATGGCAAAAACCCTATAAATTGACTCCAATAGAACTCGCTCTCTGACCCGTCGAACACTTTGAGGACAATCTGAGTAAATTCCTCGACAATGAAACTATTGATGATGATAAAAAACTGATTTTACTTCAAGATGCACTTCGCCGAGTGGACAAACACTATCGATCAAAGCCCACTGCTGCTGCTGCTGATCCCAAAAAAGAATCATCTCCTCAAGAATCACCTGCTGCTGTTGGAACACAATTAAAGAAGGAGGAATTGGATTCAATTGTATTGAAAATGGAAATCTAATGCCCCACTCATATCGTGAACAAAGTAAACGACTCCTAATCTATCTCTTGGAAAGTGTCAAATTCAGGTTGAGAGCAATGGGGAAAGGATTATAATTCAGGGCAAGAGCTATAATCTACTTGATTTAATGTATGACATGGTTACAAATCGTAAAGGACTATTATCATTTGACACTCATCTATACAACTTTCTAAATACATTAAACTTCCCCAAAAGTCTTATTGGCAATAGACAAATTCTAAAAAAATTAAATGAACGTGCATCATCATCATCAACATTAAAAGATGAACTTGAAGCAGAAGAAGATTTTAAATCAATTTTGGAAAATACTAGCACACCACTGATAGCTAGACAAAAGCGAAGACGTATCAAGTCAACGTCCCCACCACCACCATCAGCAGCAGCCAGTATACAAAAGGGTAGCGGACGTTACACAACGTGTTTACGTTCGAAATGGCTGAAGTTCTGAAAGATGTTTATGAAAATATTGGCGAGGCGGGGAGTTTAAGTTCCCCCACAACTCTTTCCAAAGTCACATGGTGTTCGCACTAAAAGAGTACAAGACTATCTACAAAATGAACCAAGTTACACTCTGCATAGAAATCATAGACTTCGTGCCAATCAATATCGAAAAACTAAAGCCTTTTACCCATTGGATATAATGCAGGCAGATCTCCTGACTCTAGATGAGCTTCAAAGACGTCACAATACACCGTACAAGTACATTCTACTTGCAATCAGTGTTTTTAGTCGCGATGCATATGCAATTCCATTGCGATCAAAGAGAGGTGTTGAAGTTGCTCAGGCCATTGAAAGTATTCTCGAAAAGGATTCATATAAAAAAATTCAAACGGATCGTGGTAGTGAATTTGTTAATCCTCATGTTGCAAAAGTACTAGAGAAATATAGTACACTGCTCTATCATAGTCACAGTCCTATAAAGGCTGCATTGGCCGAACGATTGATAAGAACTATTCGACTTTTAATTTCAAGATATTGTACATTGAAAAATACGCCGGCTTTTATTCATGATCTAGATAAAATCATGTTGATTTATAATCAACGACCTCATCGATCATTGTCAACTCTACACCAACGGAAGTTCATCATTCGGATCATAATACAATTGACACCTTTCTTAAACAATATTCCAATGGATCAAAGGCCAAAGAAGAAAAATAAATTCAATGTTGGTGATACGGTTCGAATTATAGAACAACTAATGTTTTTGAAAAGGGGAATTACTTGTGGTCCACTGAACTTTTTAAAGTGGCAAAAATCCTAGACACTAAACCCATAACTTATCGCCTGCGTGATACCAAAGATGAAGAGATTCTCGGCGGCTTTTATGACTATGAATTGCAAAAAGTTAAAAATGCTAGTGAAATCTATCAAATTCAAAAGATATTAAAGACACGTACTCGCGGGGGTAAGAAACAGTTACTTGTTCGCTGGCTAGGATACAACTTGATTTTTGATTCTTGGATTGGTGTTGAAGATATTGACAATGCCCAATGATTTCTATGTAACTTTCATGTCCAACGTTTCCGATCCTCTCTACAATGACTTGAATACGACAAGTGATTTTTGGACAAAACTCTCACCCGCCATCAAATTTGACGGTGCATATGAAGTGGCCCTTGTCGACTGTATCCTCAAAAATACCTATGACATCCTGAGAAAGGATCGTAAATATGAAATAAAAATACGACCGTTTGAATTCGGTGATGAAGGTGCAATGGCAACTTTTGACTCTAAATCAGTACCCTATTGCTAACATCCCCTACAGGGAATACAATAACATGCATGAACTGTGTCGAGTTATCAACAAAAAAAATTGCAAGTCGAAAAAAAGGTGGTTTCACTTTCAATTACTCAACGGAAAAAAGGAGAATTTATATTACCAATCCATTTGAGAATGAAAGAATTTTCCTCAATGAGAATTTACGTGAGGTTCTTGGTTTTAAAAAACGTATTATTAAGACGGAAAATTTCAGTGGTAGTGACCATGTTATCTATGCAGACTATGCACCCAGCTTCTCCACGGACACTTGTATATTTCTCTACGCTTCATTTGTGGAAACATCTCGGGTTGGTAATTCAAATGTTCCCCTCCTACGAGTTCTTGAACGAAAAAACCAATCAAGAACATGTTCACCACTACAATATAAAGCATCTTAGTATATTCCCGTAAACACTTCCTATTTGGAACTCTGTCAGTTAACACTAAGAACTGAATTAGGTGATCCAATAGCAATTTCAAAAGGTCTAGCAGTGATTACATGTCATTTTCGACCTATTGTCAACGACAAAGACGGTACAATCACCTAAAAAATGAACAATAGAAGAATTCCATTTGTCTGTCCCGATATGACTGTTTATGTTGGTGCTTTGAGTCCACGTCAAATAGGCAATGGATTGGACTACTACAAGGGGCGTACTACAATGTCTGGCTATGGTCTTGGTAGCTGGTTTGCTAAGCTATTTCGTTCTGCACTACCCCTTGCCAGAAAATATCTTGTACCTGCTGCATCAAATTTTGCAGCCTCCACACTACAGGACTGGGGGTCGGGCAAGAATTTCAAGGAGAGTGTTAAAGAAAATATTAGATCTTCAGCAAGAGCCGTTGGCGAACAATTAAAATCTCGACAAAATGGGGAGGGATTGAAAAGGATGCGTTCGCGTCATTCACTCATCAGTCTCCACCCAGGCAGGAAGCAAAGGACATCAACAAGGACTTTGAGAAATAAAACAACAAAGACCAATAAGCAGAAGAAGAAAAAAGAAAAAGATTGTTAGATCAAAGAAGGATTTCTTCTCTTAAGATGACTTATCTCCCCCACAAGGAATCATATCCATCAATCACTTCCTCATTGAATCTATTCAATGCTGAAAATGTTGATGTCAGTGTCAAGTATGGCTACTATGAACAATTTCACCCTCAACAACCCCTCTCGGAAAATATACACTTTCAAATATTTTCCAATGAAGACTATTTCATTGATTTGTCGTCAACATTTATTGATTTAAATGTTGTGGTGAAGAAAAAGTCAGATAATACAACTCCAAATGCCGGCGATGGTCTCTCCTATGAAAAACTGTATTCTGCACAACCTATTCAAACAAATTAATGTATTTATTAATGGGACATTGGTGAGCAACTAGCAATAATTTATCCAACTATGCAAGCTACATACAATTTATGATGATGACGCCAAAGGCGTACAAGGAGATGAGAGGACAATCATTGGGCTATGAATATCGAACAGGTGTTGATACTGACGGTGAGTTGACTACTGCAGTGACCCAGGAGTATCATCTAGTTGGAAAATTAAATCATGAGATATTCAATATATCCCAATGGCTACCCCCCAATGTCAAGATTGACATAAAGTTACAGATGGCCCCATCGAATTTCATTTTGAGAAAAACACTTCCTGCAGCACCCGATGCAAATGTTATTATCACATCGGCAATTCTCCACGTCCGAAAACAACAAGTTATGAGCTCTGTTGCATTGGCAGTGGAAAAGCTAAGAGCCAATGGTAACAACATTAAACTTCTTGTCCCCCATACAATCACCAATCAACGTCACATTGCCACCGGTTCTCGTAGCTATAGCGATTCATCGTTTATCAATGGAGAAATCCCTTCAAAATTGGCTTTGGCCTTTGTGAAGAGTGGCAGTGCCGTTGGATCCTGGACTGAATCCCCCCATGATTTTAATTTTTTCGGTCTATCTAGTCTTGTGTGCAAAGTGAATGGTATTCCACTGTACACTCTATCATTTGATAAAAAATTCTATAGACTCTGTACGAGTTGAACCATGCAATCCCTAGATCATGACTCTCAACTATTTGAAAATGGAATAACCGAATCAATGTTTTCAAAAAATCATGGGGTTATTGTTTTGGACTTGTCAGGCACACAGGATATGAGCATAGTACGAACTGGGAATGTACGTTTAGAGTGTACATTTGCCGATGCTCTGACTGAGAGTATCACGCTAATATCACTGAGTCAATTTGAAACCTATTGGGAAATCACACCCGACGGCAGTGTTCTACTAGACCTTGCACCATGAACACAAATCAAATAATCAATGTATTTAGTATGGATCCATACATGTCCCAATACAAGTCCTATTGCATACCCTCAGACTTCATTGAAAAAATTCCAAGTGTTAACAATACCCTAATCATTGTTAATAGCAGTCCATCGACTTTGAAGACCGGTCATTGGCTATGCATCTTTCAAACAGCGAAGAATATTGAATTTTTTGATCCTCTTGGCCTATCGTATAAATTCTACGTTCCATACATCAGCAACTTATTGAAAGCAGTGGGAAAACCATTATTCAAAATCAACGAAGAGTACAGGATTTAACGACTAAGACATGTGGCTTTCATGCACTACTCTTTTTTCATGTTCAGATGTCGTGGCTACACCTACAAACAATTTCTCAACATCTACGTTTGACTTACCTCAATTGAACGACTTTCTAGTGGAGAATATACTTACAAGTGTATTTAATATTGATTTTAGTGCCCTAAGAATAAAATGTTCTAAAGATGTATGTGAAATTGTTTATTAATAAAAAAAAAATTATATACATGATTAAAACGACTTTTCTACTCTTTAGATTTCATCCACTACTAGGTATTTGTCGACAACAACTAGTGCAGGTAGATTATCTGAATTCACAGTGTACTGATCCTGATGTACTGCAATGTCAGGGTCACATTTTCTACAGTAGAGTGTGACTTCAATCTTGTCATATCTCTTTGTATAGTCAATGATACTATTCGCATTCATTCTATAGAATTCACATGTTTCAATTTGTGTATTTGAAGCAATTTCACAAAACAGTGTCCTCAAGTGTCGAATCACATTCTGTCACTGCCAAATAAAAATCAGTGGGCTTATAATCAAAACACCCATTGTCTTCACAACAATGACGTAGAAACCATATTCTCTTGTTGTTCCAACAGTTGAATCGTTGACCTGGTTCCTCCTCCCAGAACAATCTAAAACCACGACGATACCAATCTCGTAGCAATATAAACTAAAATCCCGGTTAGGATTCTTTCCAATCATACCGGGATATGTACTCTCCCACTGCTTACATTTTCATAATGACAATTGGAGCATAGGTGGCCTCTAGGATGAGAGTCACACACCTCTTCAAGACAGGAATTACAACCTTTAATTTGTACAGCATATCCTCTATGCAATTTACACGGGTTGCATAATCTACACTTTTCATCATACTCCTCAATCATTGTGCAATTCTCACATGATGACCAACTGCCCAGTGAGTACATACATAACGGACATGTATGGAACATTTTGTCATGTGGTTGACGCTCTCGCTGCCACAATGAAAAACTGAGCTAGCAACATCAAAAAATGCCTGAGATAGAGAGAGAGAGAGGAGTAATCATCCTTGAGCACCATCTTTCTTATGAAAAAAAAAGTCCTAAAATTTCTAAAAAACTAATGTTTAAAAGCATATCCACAATATCATTTTGCTGTGTCGTGATCAATATATCAATAAATTGTGTAAATGCATTTGGACCACGATGTAGAAGCTTCATACAATAGTCTAATGATGGAGAATCAGTTTTCATTATATCGACAAGCATTCCCCGAGAAAATATCTTCCTTTGAATAGACAACTCTAGAAAATCATCATCTAGAATCAAACGTTTTTCCATAAGAATTAGATTCCTCATGATTCGATCTTTCTCGAATCTATCCATTTTTTAGAGTCCTAACTCTCTCACAACCAACTTCAGACTAATCAGAATCTCGTTTTGTACTCAAATATACGCTAGTCTACTATAGAAAAAAGAAAAAGAAAAAATCACCATTGATTTAGAAACAGTTTTATTGAACATAATTACAGTAATAATATTCACTGATGCATTTTGTTCTCATCAATATATTTCGATAGAACATCTAATGCTGACCGAAGTTTATTTATATGGAGAATATTTACTTTCCAGCAAAACACAGCTGCTCCTCCTGCTTAAATTTGCTTAATGATATCACGTATCTAGCATACATAGTGTCCCATTCAAGACATAGTCTACAACCAGCAGTTATTTCCACAGCCACATTGGGTACTCGTGTATCGTTGCTGCTGCTGCTGCTGTCGGTTCCATCATTAATCTCCAATAGTGTAAATGCACCACTCATTTTTTTTTTCTCCACTAATATCCTCTCAAATAAAAATAACTATTCTCTTTGAATCCAATTCTCTTATGCTATCTCGAATATAAACTGTTCAAAACTGATGGAGAATCAAATATGAAACCTGAATATATACAAAAATAATTGGCGAGTAAAAAGGGAACATCGGTTTTTTTGGTTTACCACTAAAAAAAGACACTGAACTTTGAAATTGCGTAAATCCTCTTGACAAAGAGTGTAATGACCGAGTGTAATGACCTGTTTACCTACCAGAAAAACCTGTTTGGTACGGGGCCTTGGCAAATCGCTACGAGCTAGTCTACTACTCCTTTTTAAGTGACCAGAATAAATGGAGGGCAACTAGGCCCCCTCCCACGCTCATTTTTCCCCAAAGTCACCCGATCAAAATTTTGAGATAGCCATTTTGTTCAGCATGGTCGAAAATATGATAACTATGTCTTTTAGTTTGACTTAATCCCCCCGAAGTCCCCGGGGGGAGGGCTAAAAGTCATGAACTTTACCCAATGTTAACCTATAGTATTGTTTATTGGGAAGTATGTAGACGTTTTCAGGGGGATTTTCTTCTGGTTGGTGGCAGGGGGGTGGGACGGGGGTTATATGGGAGGATCTTTCCATGAAGGAAGTTTACATGGGGGAAGGGACATCGCTATGAAGGGGGCGCCGGATTCCCTAGCATTATTAAAGAAAAAATCAGAAAAAAAAAAATAAGTTTATCAACTGAAAGTAAGGAACAACATCAAAATTAAAACGAACAGAAAATATTACGTATATGATTGGGTTCATCCCCTAGTCAATACCTCGCTCTTTAAGCCTAAGATTTTTCTAGTACTTTCATAAGAGCTATTTATTCTAATTAACGGCCTTTGTGATTAAGGGGTCATTTTTAAGAATTAGAACAAAATTCGAACTTTAGCTTAAAGAGCAAGGTATTGACTAGGAGTCGAATCCACTCACATACGTATTAAAAATCTATGAATATAGAAGTTCGTTGCGTAAGTTAATTCGTAAGTTACGTATATTTATTACTAATAAAAACGTTCGTAAATAAAATTAAACAAGTTTCGAGAAAGCCATTTAACCAAATAAAAGTAAAAAATTAATATGCAAGTTTTGTTTTAATTATTCATTATCGGCGAGCCGTAATTAAAACCTGCATTAATTCAAAAAACGCTCAAAAATTAAAAAAAAAATAGGTTTTTTTAACTGAAAGTAAGGAACGACGTTAAAACTTAAAACGAACAGAAATTATTCCGTATATGAAAGGGACTGTCCCTCCTCAACACCTCGCTCTTTACGCTAAAGTTTGACTTTCTCACACAACTCTATTTTTTTAAACAATAAAAAACTTTAGCGTGAAGAGCGAGGTGTTGAGGAGGGGACAGCCCCTTTCATATACGGAATAATTTCTGTTCGTTTTAAGTTTTAACGTTGTTCCTTACTTTCAGTTAAAAAAAACTTTTTTTTTATTTAATATCCCTAGAGAGCGGTATTGAAGCACATTGTTTCGTATAGCTTATTGTTTGAAATACGGTCAGTCAGCCGGGTACCCCGAACAATCCTTAAGCAACTTCTCTGGAAAACATCTAGCAAATCTTCATCCGTTTTTGAGCGTCCATGCTTCAGAGCCATTTTTGACCGCTGTCATAACTGCAGCTTCTAATATTCTAATCTTGGTTTGCAGACTATTCTTCCTATTCTTCCAAACTTTTTTAACTGTGAAAAAACACCCTGAGCCTTGGCTATTCTACTTTTAACATCTTCACTGTTCCCACCATCTTTACTAATAATACTACCAAGGTAAGTGAAGCTGCCCACCTGATCAATCTTTTCATTACCCAACGTCACCTTTTCATCTTCATTTATTCCTAGCCTTAGTGACTTAGTCTGCTTAACATTAATTTTCAAACCTATTCTAGCAACCTGAACTCACAAAACCTCTAAAACTTCATTCATTTTGCTCACACTTTCATCTAGGATGCTTAAATCATCAGCATAATCTAAGTCCAGTTTAAAACGAATAAAAAAATTATGAGTATGAGATAATGCTCCTAATTTTCAAAAAAGGGAGACTTACACCCACCCAATGGAGTCTCCATGATGGGAATATACCGTTAGATTAGAAACGTCAGAGAATCCGACTGCAATGGTTTAAAACCTAAATGTGCTATGTTGACTATATTTTTTTTCGAGGAGATCTAGGATGCATGTTTCATTCGTTTTTTTTTTTCATTTTTTTTTTGTGGCTTATTTGTTTGTTTGTCTCTCCCAAGAATATTGAAAGTGAGATCATTGGGCCTGAAATTGAAATTTTTAGTAGCGTTTTTAATTATCAAAAGACACTGCACCCCCAGAAAATTGGCATTGTCTGTCCCTTTGTGGAGCAAAACAATAATAATTTTGACCTGATGAGGGCCTAACAGTAAGAGAGTTAAAATTCGGAAAAAAAAATTTATTTAGGACTATCAAAAGCTATATATTGAGTTTCCCAGTTAGAGGGGTCAAAAACCCCAGTGGCTCATTCGGTTCTAAAGACACGCGCAGTGTGTGTGTTTTGCAATTAAAATAAACGAACATTTTAAAGCTTAATTTAACTGAGTTGCTTCATTTGAGGCTTAATAAAACTATTTGCCGTGTATAAATTGTACATCAGTTACTATGGAGGAGGACCAGTTGATCGTTTTCTGAATGTGGAGGGGAAGGTTGGCTGAAGCCTAATCTCCTGCATTTATGTCCAAATTCTACACCTTTTAGTCAATCTTCTGATGGATATAGAAGAAGGGGGTTGAATATCCTCCCCAGTATTCCTTCATTCTTAGGGACAATTGTGACCTAAGCCTGTAATATGGCTGCTTCAGTGCGACAACTCCCCTTTCATTACACAAATGTTTGAATTGCAACATAAAAGATTACGTTCATATGCCTTCCAAATAGGGGGAGAGAGGTGGGGAGTGATTCGCATAAACAGAATTTTGCTGAAGAACTTCGCTTGAAAACTGTAACAATGATGACCTCAAAAGTCATTTTTATATTTCAGACTATATGACTTCCTGAGAAATATTGAAAGGGGTTTACTTTTTCAGGGATGATCATCTTTCTCGAAGCATTTTCATGGTTAAACTAAACTCGGATATATAAATGAGAGTCAAAGGCTCTCATATTTAAGAAGCCCTTGGATTAACATCTCCGTATTGAAAAAACCAGATCATTCTCAGTAGAAACGGAAACTTTAAAAAACAATTTTTTTTTATTAGAATATGGCATCGAGAGAATCCATTACTATTTATGCTGACTCTAAACATGCAAACTTTATCAATTCTAAAGTTGCTCCTTAATTCTTACAGAAAAATAAAATCTGCTTAATTTCAAGAAAGAAAGGATAGAGCCCTCAGGAAGGGCAGAGATTATGACAAAAGCTGTATTTGCATAATGAAATTAAACATATTTGGGAACACTTATACAAAACCATTTACAAAAATACAAAATGTCCTGTTCCTCCAGAGAGGGATTTTCACGTATGCGGGTTTCCTCCTCAGCAGATCATATTGAGGCAGTAGTCGTAGATTATTCAAAGAGAACTAATTTGAGCAGAAATTAAAAGTCCTAGTGCCCTTCTTCAGCAGCAAAAGAGATTGGTGAAAATTGGGGTGAGGGGGCTAGGGGGTTTGACCTCCCCCAGAAATGTTTGTCCGACTCATAAAAAGGTAGTAAAAATGAATATAAACAAATTTTTTGATGTTTTTTTTATAATTTGTAAACCTTGGATTAAATAAAAAAAAACCTGGATACGGCCCTGGCCACCTCTATTTAGCCCTCACATTGTGAAATTTTAGTTACCCTTCCTTGTTGTTGCTGGATTTTGAGTCTGAAAATTGGTGTTTTTCACTACTTTGTGTTTCATTGCAGTAATAATGGCCTGGAGAGGGCTGAAATTCTACTGAACGATAATTCTGTAATAGCAAATGAATTTAAAACTATTGAAAAACCATTTATTCAGTTCCCCAGTAATAGAAGGCCATGATCCCGGGAAGTGGTGGAACCATTTCTAAATTCACGGGCTGTACATCTGAAAAAGACGGTTAACATGGAGGATTTTTTTTTAGCTTCATTTAGCAGAGTTAATGTATCTAAGGCTACAAAGAAATAGGTAGATTTGCGATTGTAGATAATCTTTTATAGAAGAGGGTCAGTTGATCTTTTTGTGAATCGGGGAGGAGCGTGATGCGTGAAATCTCGAAAGTTTATTCTTATGCCCAAGCTCTTTTGCCCAATTTACTATCAGCGCTAATCACTTGTTTGTGCATCTTATGAGTGTTCACTGAAGAGCCTGGTAACCATATGTATAGATTTTGGAAAAAAAAATACCCCGCCCACTCAATAGAGAACGCTTTTAGAAGACACTTTTCTATTGTACGACTCCATCAAAAATAAATAAATAAATAAGTATTATAATTTATGAAAATATAGAAGCTTGTGTCTACATATCGGGACACTCGCCGCAGCGTCTTAATACGGTATTAAATAAAATTAAAACAAGTTTTTTTTTGTAACTGAAAGTAAGGAGCGACATTAAAACTTAAAAACGAACAGAAATTATTCCGTATATGAAAGGGGGCTGTCCCCTCTTCAACGCCTCGGTCTTTACGCTAAAGTTTTTTTTTTATTGTTAAAAAAAAGAGTTGTGAGAAAGAGTCAAAATTTAGCGTAAAGACCGTGGCGTTGAGGAGGGGACAGCCCCTTTCACATACGGAATAATTTTCTGTTCGTTTTAAGTTTAGTGTCGCTCCTTACTTTCAGTTAAAAAAACTTGTTTTTTTTTTTATTTAATTTTCTGAACGTTTTTGAATTAATGCAGGTGTTGATTTCGGCTCACCGTGCCTGAATAATTAAAACGAAATTTGCGTATTAATACTACTTCTTTTGGTTAAACGGCTTTCTTGAAAGTTTTTTAATTTTATTTACGAACGTTTTTATTAGTAATAAATACACGGAACTTCCGAATTTACTTACGTAACAAACTTCTATATTCATGTATTTTTAATACGTATGTTAGAGGGTTCGCCCCCTAGTCAATACCTCACTTTTTACGCTGAACTTCGAATTTTGTTCCAATTCTTTAAAAATGACAACTTAATCACAAAGGCCGTTAATTAGAATAAATAGCTCTTATGAAAGTACTAAGAAAATTTGAGCGTAAAGAGCGAGGTATTGACTAGGAGGTGAACTCAATCATATACGTAATAATTTCTATTCGTTTTAAGTTTTGATATTGCTCCTTACTTTCTGTTGAAAAACTTGTTTTTTTTATTTAATTTCTGATTGTTTTTTTTTTAATAATGCTTGGAAATCTGGCGCAATGTCCCTTCCCCTATGAAAACTTCCTCCGTGGAAAGATCCTCCTATGTAACCCCCGAACCCCGCCCCCCCTTACTACAAGAAAAAATCCCCTGAAGACGTCTGTATACATCCCAATAACCAATACTATAAGTAAACATTGGGCAAAGTAGCCCTTACCCAGGGACTGTGGGGGTTTAAGTCATCCTCAAAGACATAGTTATTACATTTTTCGACCATGTTGAACAAAATGACTATCTCAAAATTTTGATCGGATGACTTTGCGAAAAAAAAGAGTGTTGGAGGGGCCTAGTTGCCCTCCAATTTTTGGTCACTTCAAAAGGGCTCTAGAACTTTGAATTTCCGTTCAAATGAGCCCTCCCGTGACATTCTAGTCCACTGGGTCGATACGATCCCCCTGGAAAAAAAATAAAACAAATGAACACCCATCTGTAATCTTTCTTCTGGCAAAAAAATACAAAATTCCACATTTTTGCAAATAGGAGCTTGAAACCTCTACAGTAGGGTTCTCTGATACGCTGAATTTGATGGTGAGATTTTCATTAATGTTCTATGACTTTTAGGGGTGTTTCCCCCTTTTTCAAAATCAGGCAAATTTTCTCAGGCACGTAACTTATATATTTGAAATGCGCATAAAAATCTGATTCTTTTGATGTATCTATTGGTATCAAAATTCCGTTTTTTAGAGTTTCGGTTACTATTGAGCCGGGTCGATCCTTAATTACAGTTCGTTACCACGAGCTGTTCGATTTGCTGAACTGATCATTGTCATATCCCGCCATCAAACACCATGTCAAAAGTTGCACCAGTCAGTTGTACTGTTCTTTTGAGGCAAAAATATTTGAACAGCGAATTAGATCTTGGATTTCGGTGTTAAAATTCATTTCGCTGAAAAACCTTTAACATTTATTGGATAGACTACAAATCAAATGCTGAGATACAAAAAAAAATACTAATCAGCCTTTGGTGATAAATATTATGCACTATTGTGTGCTTAAGACACACCTTAAAGATTAAACAATTTCAAGCCACCACTTTAATGGTATCCTTTAGAATTGAGTAGGAGAATTGTCCATAGAATACCCTATATCGCGTATGCCAGTTGCACTTCATTGATTTCCATACGTTTTACAATCTGACTGCAAAGACATGGTCCTAGAAGCAGTATACTGAGAAGACTGGAGAGTCCCAAGCTCAAAAGACATAGAAGTAGGCGTATCCGAGGTTAAATTTCAGGTTTCTTGTGTTAAGTGTCAAGTAGTACCTAAGTGTCTGACCTTTTACACTAAAAAAAATTTGAAAATTTCAGACTTTTCCGTGGATTTTGGCAAAGGTATAGGGCAATGACAAAAGATAGATTAATTTCATGAACAGTCGAAGAGACATTAGTACCGGAAATGAAAATAGCTTCGAATTAAAGAAAAGGAAATATTAATAGGAAATAGCTAAAAAGATAGCTATAAAAATAATACTTTGAAGAAAAATGAAAATCGAAAATTGCTCTAAAAGAAAATCCTTGATTGTCTGTCACAAATTTAGACATCGTGAAAAAAAAAATCAGTTACATATAGTGTTTCTTCTCTGTTTAGAATTATTTTATAGTGGTTTTATAACATAAAGTGTATTGTATAAAATAAAATTTACTTTATATTTATTAAAAAATAATGCAAAACAAGATTTTAAAAATATTTATTAGCAATTTTTGTTATAATTTAAAAATTATTTAAAAATTAATTTAACTTCAATTCATAATTTTATTAATTTGATTTAAAATTATTTTAATTTAGAATTTTTTAATTTCATTTAGAGTTTCTTATAACAATTTGGGATAGATTTTTTTAAACTAAAATGTTTTATTTTAATATAAAAGACTTTTTATAACACATCATGTCTGTACATGATCATTTCTACATAGAAACTATTTTTTTGCTTGATCAACGACAAATTAGCTCCCTATTGCATTCCAAACCTAAAAAATCCTTTCAGTGACGTCAACATAGTTATAGATAACAATTTTTTTTTGCATGCAAAAAATAAAATTCTTGTCAGCTACTCATTCTTAGCTCAGCAATTCTTATTACTACTCTTTGATTTTTCACACGTTTCACCCTTTTCCCACTATCAGCCTTGCATTTAACACATACTCCAAAATGTTTTATGATGTTCTAAGCCATGTTCAAGACTTTTGGCAGGTCCTTCAAAAATTTCTCGCACGAAGCTCCAACTAACCAATTATATAAAAGCCTATTATTTCCCATAATTTTTCCATCGGGAAACAAATCCTTAATCTTCGAGCTAAGAAGCATAAGTTCTCGTTCAACGCCAAAATATATAAAACTTTTCACTTAGACTTGAGAGCTTTCAGCAATTTTCCTAATTGAAATGATCTTCTTCCTGTTTCATAGCACGGCCAATGGATTTCGCAAACTAACTATCGGCTTTGGTAAGGGCTTCACAAACAAGGGGGAAGGATCCGCTGGAGACTCATGATCTTTGTGTTTCTCTGAAAGTATTACACCTTCTCAACTTCGCTTTTACACTCTTCTGTATGAAAGAAATTTCAATTACAAGTCTAATTCGTCCCCAAACATGCTAATATGCTTCGGATCCATTTTGATATTGTTAGTATTACATGCAGTTTGGTTTTGTTTGTACTCTATTGAGATTTCAGTGATTGTATTTTTGTTTAGTTAGTATTATATGGAGATTTCTATGTTGTGTTTTTTTGTCACCCATTTGTTAATAAAGAGAAAATATATATGACTGAACTGCGAGTAGCTAGTAGATCAAAATTAATTGATTTTGTGGCAATTAATTGTGCATACGGAGATGAAGTGGTCTCCGCAAATGTAAGATATCTATCAAATATTGTTAGCGATTGCGGTTTCGGTGGCCATTGATGAATGGCCGTTTACTAACTTAAATTATTATTAAATAAAAAAAACACGTTTTTTCAACTGAAAGTAAGGAGCAACATTAAAACTTGAAACTAACAGAAATTATTACGTATATGAGAGGGTTCGCCCCTTAGTCCGTACCTCGCTCTTTACGCTAAAGTTTGAATTTTGTTCGAATCATAAATCCCTGAATCACAAAGGCTGTTTAATCAGACTAGATAGCTCTTTTGAAAGTACTAAAAAAAGCTTTAGCGTAAAGGGGGAGGCATTGACTAGGAGGCGAACCCCCTCATATACGTAATAATTTCTGTTCCTTTAAAGTTTAGTGTTGCTCCTTACTTTCAGTTGAAAAAAACTAATTTCTGATCGTTTTTTAAATAATGCAGGGAAAAACGGCGCCCCTTCTTAGAAATGTCCCTTCCCGATTTTCAGACTGAACTGCTAAAATTCACACGGTAAAATTTTCAAGTTCTGCGAGTATACCACACTGAAATCGAATGCTCAAAGGAAAAAGTTTGTAAGATATGCATGCAAATTGTTGATCAGATTTTGATTAGAATTAAAAGTGCCATTATAGAATCAATTCGTCCTTGATCTTTTTTTTCACGCGTAGTCCAGCTTGTGGCAACAATCTGTAAGTAAGCAGCGACTCCTGCTAATAGTAATCGAAGCTCTAAAAAAATGAATCTTGACAACTACACTACAGTGAAAAGAATTCGTTTTTTATTGTGATTCTAAAAATGTAAGTTTATTTATTTTTAAAGCGGACCACCAAAAGTTATGAGCCTGAAAAAAATTGCCAAATTTTCAAAAAAAGGGTAAAAACAAAAACTAAATTGACAAAACAAAAACTATTTTGGCAATCACACTAAAAAAAAACTCATTTATGATTCAAAGTCAGCAAATGCATAGATGTCAAAACTAATGAGTCAGTGGATCAAATAACTGCACTTACCACACTTTTTACTACACTCATTTTGGCAATCACACTAATTTTGCCTTATTATTTCACTGACAATATGCCAAGAGATGCCAAACAATAGATAGTGGTCAGTGGATCAAATAACTGCACTTACCACACTTTTTACTACACTCATTTTTGGCAATCACACTAATTTTGCCTTATTATTTCACTGACATATATGCCAAGAGATGCCAAACAATAGATAGTGTAGTGGTGATTTTTTGCTGACACTTGCGGCAGTTTCCACTCTTCTAACTTACCGTTGTCTTTTGTTCTAAACATTGTTTTGGGCTAGACCATTACATCAAAACTAGCCAGGATATACAAGTAGGTGCCTGTTCTAAATACAGTGTTGGATGTTGTTCGGAATTTACCAGTGCCTTATTCAGAAGTAATGGAATAATCCTATTTGTATTTACAAACTTTACATAAGGTAGCCGTGAGCCGTGACTATACTGACACTCCCTTTGCGTCAAAGAAGTGGGAGTTATGTTTTATTTATCCTTGACCCATGGGCTGTGTCTCAGATTTGTTATGCAATCCAGTTGAATCATGCTATTGCTAAACTCCTTACGATAGAATAGGCTTTATTCATGGCACTTGGATGTCATGACGCATCAGGGGGTCTGGTAATCGACTTAATCATGGTTTTCTAAGATAGGAGAGAGGTGAGCTTTGGACATTTGTAATCATGAGCCAGGCCTGAAATTGTGTTGGCTTTTCCACCTAAGAACTCCCTCTATTCCGAAGAATGCTGCTTGATCTTTGTTCATGGTATTTTGAAGGCCATGATGCATAAGAGGGCCTGGTAATCAACTCAATCTTGGTTCAAAGAAGGGAGAGCTTGGGACATTTTTTACTCTTGAACCAGGTCTAAGATTATCTCAGCTATTGCACCAGAGTGCCACCTTCTATACTCAAGGGCCACCATAAAAGACAGGTTTCTAGAATTTTTTTTTTTATGTATGCTTGGTAATGGAGACAGATTTGTTTAGGGAAAATTGGAACACATTCACTTGTTGGAAAACGACCGCGTGCGTTTTGTCAGTGGCATAGTAAGATAAAGAGTTAAAAGGACTGGGGTTACATTCCCTCAAAACTCATGAAACGACGTTTGAGCCTATTCTAGCTTTAAAGAAGTATTTCTTGCATACGTCCTCGTAAAATTTATGTTTTCACATGCACAAGTCTCGCTGTAGACGCTAAATATGGGTTTCTCTATCGAAAGGGTTCGCTCATAATTTAAAATTTTCTTTTCTGTTTTATCTATTAGGGCTTGAAATTTTTGAACTTTTAAACCCAAAATTTCAAATTTAACTATTTTAGTCTGCTGGCAACTAGTAAAGAACTTGGAATATGTTCCAATATTTTCATGGTTGTCGCATGTCAGCTAAAACCAAAAAGTTTGCATTTCATTCTAAACTTTGTTTCCAGGAAAAATCAGGGAAGCTTATGGTCTGTGATTGATTTAAGTCTGCGCTTTCAAAATAGAAAGCCTTCAAATAACTGGAGAGTACAAAATTCCAGGTGATAAATTTGTATCCGTGCTTAAACATGCTTTTGCTTTCCGTGAGCATTCTATTGTTGTGATCTAAAATTAGAATAGTTCACATTTTAAAATCATGGTTTCATGGCTTAGAAAACTTTGTTATCCGATTAAGAAAAAAAAATTATACATGGTAAAAGACTATCGATTCCGTTGGAAATGTAAAAAAGAAAGACTTTTTTTCAAAATCCATAACAATGTATTATGGTAATTTCCTTCAAAAGATGGTAATTTTTTCCAGAAAATATATAACGTGGCATCGCTAGATGAATTCCAATCTGTGAGTCTTATTCAATGTAAAAAATTAGAACTTAATGATTTACAATTATTTGCCTTATGCCTTATTTTTTCACTGACAATATGGCAAGATATGCCTGACACTTGATAGCATTGGTGTTCAAATTTAACTATTTTAGTCTGCTGACAACTGGTAGAGGAATAACTTGGAGTATACTTCAATATTTTAATGGTTTCCGCATGTCAGCTAAACTCAAAAAGTTTGCATTTAACTTTAGATTTTGTTGCAGGAAAAACCAGGAAAGTGTATGGTCTGTGATTGATTTAAGACTGCGCTTTCAAATAAAAAGCTTTCAATTTACTGGAGGGTACGAAATTTGTGGCGATAAATTTGCATCCATGCTTAAACATGATTTTCTTTCCGTGAGCATTGTAATATTGTGATCTAAAATCAGAATAGTTCAGGTTTTAAAATCATGGTTTCATGTCTTAGGAAACTTTGTTATCCGATTAAAAATTTTCCTACATGCTAAAGACTATCAATTTCGTTGGAAATATAAAAAGAAAGACTTTATTTCAAAATCCATAACATGTTTTAAGGCAATTTCTTTCAAAAGACGGTAATTTCTTTTTTCAGAAAATATATAACGTGGCGTCGCTAGATGATTTCCAATCTGTGAGTCTTATTCAATGTAAAAAATTAAAAGTTAAAGATTTAAAATTACTTGAATGACCCAAACTCCTTGTGATGAATTGACTTTTGGGCTTAAACATGATTTGCTTTGCATGAGAAATGTAGTGTCATGATTTGAAAAGACGATGGTCAAAGTTTTTAGAATCACGGTTTCGTGTCTTGAAAACATCGTTATCTGATGGAAAAAGCAGAAGATGATATCAATTCTTTGGAGAGTGTGAAAGTAAAACACTTGATATAAAAAGCTGTAACAATGTCTTAAGGCAAGTTCTTTCAGAAGGTAGTAATGTTTACCCGTAACAAAATATCAAGGGATGTCACTAAACGAATTCCACTCTGTGTGATTTGTTGAATGAGAAATTTTAAAATAGAAAGCCTTACGATTGTTTGTAGGAGTGAAAAATCTTGGCGATAAATTAACTTGTGGGCTCAAAAACTTTTCTTTCTTTCAAAAACTTTCTCAAAAAATTTTCTTGTTTTCATAAGTTTCTAAAATCGTATAGATTCCACAGAGTTTTTTTTGGAGAGTGTAAAAAGAAAACCCTTGATTTGAAAGAGTCAAAAAGCACCACACAAGGTGATTTCTTTCAGAAGATTGTCAAGTTTGCACAAAAAAATAACTTTTGCCAGAAAGTCTGGCGAAATTTTACCTGAAGGCGATGTCGCTAGACGAATTTTGATCATTGTAACACTTATCTAATTTCAAACTTCAAAATAGGAACACCTACAATTGTTTGAAGGAACGAAAAAGGTTGCGATAGATTTATATGCCCGGGTTTAGATGTTATTTTGTTAAATATGATGATCATTAAATAGGATTTTCTTTGCAAAGAAATGTAATGTTGTAACTTGAAGACTGGAATGGTTTAATGTTAAAAACCATGGCTACATTTCCCGGTGAATATTAATATCTGTGTTTAATAATCTTTCTTAAATTACGCAAATTATATTAATTATGTTGACAGCTCTATGAAAAAAAAACTTAATTTAAGGGCTACAAACAATGTCTTAAAGAAAGTTCTCCCAGAAAATAGTGTAGTGCTTTTAACTGAAAAGTCCGTCTGACCAAATTGCCCGTCTGACCATATCGTTTATCTTGGTATTTCCGTTAGAAATACAGTTTTCTCCCACTCTTACACTGGTTACCTCCTACCAGAAGAAAATCCTATGCCGCAGGTCAGCTTCGTATACTTTCGTAGTCTGTACTAAGTTTCATTTTAGTCACCGTTATCTGGCAACACTATACAAACACTATTGCTTCCCCCACATCCTCTTCATTGCACCCTTCTGGAAGATCCTTGCTGATGCTGATAAAATTGAAAATCTGCTCAACTTTCTTCCGTTTCGCAAAATACCTACTGATATATTCAATTTAGACACGTAGTTAAAACTCATCAATAGTCTTCACATAGCAGATCTTACTATAGCCATTGCTAAACTTTTCAGAGGCAGCGCTATAGCGTTGCCTTTAGTAAAGGCCATACGGCTCCAATGTTTTATTATTTTATTTATTAATTAAAAAAGCTTTTTCCACAAAATAAGTTTTTTTCAAAGAAAAGTAAAGAACTCCATTAAACAAAAAATGAGCAAAAATAAAACCAAATAATCTACCAAGCGTGAAACTACCGCAAATCAGCATCGATAAATAAAAGAAACCCAAAACGAACAGAAATTACAACAAATAACCGAGTCAACTCAAAACGAGCAGAAAATTAACATGAGTAAGGCTCAAAACCCCTATGCCTTCCCAAAGCCAGAACATAATTTGCACTTTACTGAAAAAAAACACAAATGAATGTGCATTGTCAGTTTAATATACATACTTACTGATATAAACATTTATTAAAAACATCTTATAAAAGTAAAAACATTTATATTTTTTCAGTAAAGTGCAAATTATGTTCTGGCCTTGGGAAGGCGTAGGGGTTTTGAGCCCTACTACAAAATTTTGATTGGATGTGTTTGGGAAAATGGTGGGCGTGAGAGGGACGTTAGTCGCTCTCCAATCACTTTCAACTATTTAAAAAAGGCACTAGCCCTCTCAATTCCCATTTGAATGAGCCCTTTTGAAGTTTCTACGACAACGCTTTCAATAAAAACCTTATATGCCCCCAGGGTATAACTTACAACCCTTGCCCTGAGGGCTGTGGGGGGGGAGGGGTTGTCATCCTTAAAGACCTAATTTCCAAAACTATCAACTACGTTGATTGAAATGGCTATCTAAAAGGGGGGTTTTTCTATCTGGAAATCAATTACACTGAACAAAATGGCTATCTCAAAATTTTAATTGGATGTGTTTGGGGAATGATGGGCCTGGGGGGGGGGGGCTAGTTGCAATCCAATCACTTTCGACTATTAAAAAGGGCACTAGCTCTTTGAATTTTCCAATCGAATGAGCCTTTTTTGAAGTTTCTACGACAATGCCTTCTATAAAGACCATATATGCCCCCAGGGCATAACTTACAACCCTTGCCTGAAGGCTATGGGTGAGTGTCCTCCTCAAAAACATATCTTCTAACTGGAAATAAATTACGGTGAACCAAATGGGTATCTCAAAATTTTGATTGGATGTGTTTGGGAGAATGATGGGCGTGGTGGGGGCGCTAGTTGCCCTCCAATCACTTTCGACTATTAAAAAAGGCACTAGCTCTTTTGAATTTCCAATCGAATGAGCCTTAAAAAATTTGAAGTTTCTACGACAAACGCCTTCTATGAAAACCTTATATGCCCTCAGGGCATAACTTACATCCCTTGCCGTGAAGGTTGTGGGGGAGTGTCCTCCTCAAAAAAAAGTAATTTCTATCTGGAAATCAACTACTCTGAACAAAATGGCTATCTGAAAATTTTGATTGGGTGTCTTTCGGGAATGAGCCTTAAAATTTTTTCTTGAAGTTTCTACGACAACGCCTTCTATAAAAACTTTATATGCCCTCAGGGCATAACTTACAACCCTTGCTATGAAGGCTGTGGGGGAGTGTCCTCCTCAAAAACATAATTTCTATCTGGAAATCAACTACGCTGAACAAAATGGTTATCTCAAAATTTTTATTGGATGTGTTTCGGGATATGGTGGGCATGGGAGGGGTGTTAGTTGCCTTACAATCACTTTGGACTATTAAAAAGGGCACAAGCCACTCCAATTTCCAATTGAATCCTTTTCGAAAATTTCTACGACAACTTCTTCGATACAAAGGGCCATAACTGTAAAAGAAAAAAACAATAAATAATACATTGTGCCAACATTGTTCTTATATGCCCTCAGGGCATAACTTAAAACCTTGCCCCGAGGGTTGTGGGGGAGTGTCCTCCTCAAAAAACGTATCTTCTATCTGGAAATCAATTACGCCAAAACAAAAAATGCCCCGAGGGCTATCTCAAAATTTTGATTGGATGATATTTGGGGGAATGATGGGCGTTGGGGGGGGGGGCTAGTTGCCCTCCAATCACTTTTTTGACTATTAAAAGGGCACTAGCCCTTTGAATTTCCAATCGAATGAGCCTTTTTTGAAGTTTCTGCGACAACGCCTTCTGTAAAAACCTTTTATGCCCCCCAGGACATCAAGGCCGTATCCAAGGGGGGGGGGTTACCCGGGTTTGAACCCCCCCCCCCCCCCAAAAAAAAAAAAAAAAAAAAATAAAAATGACCGAGTCGAAAATTAGTCTAAAAAATACCTGAAGAGACAAAAACCTTACCAGAAAAAAAATATGCTCTCCACACTAAATCCTATTGCATTTTGTGGGGTAAACGGTTCTGATCAGCTTACGCAAGCTTACGGCTTACGGCAACAGCTTGCCCTTCGTGGTACCAACGATTCCGGCCCCCGTTTCGGTCTTTGATCCAGAACCTTCTCACAATAATGGCAACTTCCGGGCACTACTGCGGCTGAGGGCGAGACATGGTGACGATGTTCTGAAGAACCATCTTCTTTCTGCGGCCGGAAATGCCACATATCTTTCTCCCATCATCCAGAATGGTATTATCGCCGCATCCGGGGAGCTTCTTCAGCATTCTATTGTGGAAAGAGTAAACGCAAGTCCATGCTTTTTTCGGTGCTTGCGAATGAAACGGTGGACGTTTCGAATACCGAGCAGCTGTCTGTTTGCGTCCGCTACACTTTCAAAGGGAACCTGCATGAGGACTTCCTTGGTTTTACCCAGTTTCTGATTTGACTGGACAAGGTCCGGCTTCATCAATCCTGCGATTTCTCGAAAGCCTTGGTCTTAATCTGAACAAGATGGTTGGTCAGAGATATGACGGTGCCAGCAGCGATGAGTGGGCATCTTATGGGTGTCCAGGCTGTTATACGTGAAAAGTATCTGAAGGCGCCTTACGTCCATTGTAGTGCGCACACAGTCTCAACTTGGTCATCTCTTCTGTATGCTTTATTCTGGCGTTTAAGCATTTCTTCAGTGTCTTGTCACAAGTCTGCAGTTTTTACCATACTTCCCCACTCAGGACACAGAATTTAAAAGAGAAGATCAAAGAAAATACTACCGGATTTGAGGAAACATACTTTATCCGGACTCTGCGAAACAAGATGGGTGGAGCGCCACGATTCAGTCGTGCGTTTTCTTGAGCTGTACTGACCAATCCTACGATCCCTGGAAGCTCTTGAAGAAAACAGAAATGCAGAAACTTCTGGAAAAGTGGCGCAGTTGCTGGACACGATGAACCAGTCGCAATTTGTTGTGTGTCTCCATTTGGTCAAGAGCTTTTCTGCCTTACGCTTCCACTGTGCAAGACTCTTCAGTCAGTTGACTGTGATTTGGCAGCTGCATGCAGGCACGTGGAAACTGTCCTTTCAAAAAACAAAGGAAATGCGAGGAAATGCTGCTACTGCTTTCACGTCTATTTTCGACTATGCTCAGTGTTTTGCTAGCGACTTAGGACTGGATATGACTCGTCCAAGGACGAGAGGTAGCCGGAGTATGCATGCAGACGATCCAGACCTTCTCAACCACTATAGAACCTCGCTCTTTATTCCTTTCCTGGACCACTTCACTTTCGAGCTTAAACAACGATTTGTGCTTCACCAGAAACTGCTGTCAAATCTCAGCGTCCTTTCTCCTGCCAAAATTGTTTCTGTCGATCTGAAGGCATTAAATCGGGAGTCATTGGTAGTATTGTATCGCGATATTCTTCCCGAGCCAGATTGTCTGAAGCAAGAAATTGAGCTATGGCGCATCAAGTGGGAGAATGTTCCGGTATCAGGGAGGCCTACTTGTGCTGTGTCTTCGCTTCAGGCATGCGACGGCCCGACTTTATTTCCAAATGTTTTTCTTCTTCTGGCTGTTCCTCTGACGTTACCTGTTAGCACTGCTACTCCGGAAGAAGTTTGTCAACGATCAGAAGGCTCAAAACCTGGCTGAGATATTCAACAGGAGAAGAACGATTGAGTGGCTTAGCCCTCCTTGCAGTCAATAGAAAAACGTTGACATCTGCCCTGACAAGGTCATTGACTTTTTTGCAGGGAAGAAAAATCGTTGCCTGGATTATGTTTTATAGATATTCGCCCTTACTTTTAGCTAAAAAAAAAAAAAAAAAAAAAAAAATATATAGACTACTTTTACTATTTGGCTTCTTTTTGCGTTCTGTTTTTTGCTGTCTCCAAAAAAAAAAAAGCTTGTAGTGTTTAACTGTATGTAAATACTTGTCTTGTTTTTGTGTTGCTAAAAAAAAAAAAAAAAAAAAAAAAAAAAAAAAAAAAAAAAAAAAATCCCCTTAAAGATACGAAAGTATGCCTAGTGGACGCGTCCTCGTTCGCAGGGGCAGACTAACGGTCTTGAGCTAGCGTAAAGTTGCTCGAGGATGTTAGACAAAAGTCCACGGAAAAAAAAATCAGGTACCCCCCCCCGAACAAAATCCTGGATACGGCCTTGCAGGGCATAATAACTTATAACCCTGCCCTGAAGGCTGTGGGGGAGTGTCCTCCTCAAAAACATAATTTCTATCTGAAAATCAACTACGGTGAAAAAAATGGCTATTGGATGTGTTTCAGGAAAATGATTGGATGTGTTTCAGGAAATGGTGGGAGTGGAAGGGGTGTTAGTTGCTTACAATCACTTTCGATTATTAAAAAGGGCACACCCACTCAAATTTCCAACTGAATGAGCCCTTTTCGAAGTTTCTATGGCAACTTCTTCGATACGAAGTGCCCTTCTCTAAAGGAAAAAATAATAAATGATACATTGTGCCAACATCGTTGTTATATGCCCTCAAGGCAGAACTTAAAACCCTTGCCCGGAGGGCTGTGGGGGAGGGTCCTCCTCAAAAACTTACTTTTCTATCTGGAAATCTACTACGCTGAACAAAATGGCTATCTCAAAGTTTTGATTGGATGTGTTTGGGGGAATGATGGGCGTGGGGGCGGGGGGTTGGGGGCTAGTTGCCCTCCAATCACTTTCGACCATTAAAAAGGGCACTAGCCACTCCAATTTCCAATAGAACGAGCCCTTTTCGAAGTTTCTACGACAATTCCTTCCATATGAAGTGCCTGGGTATGGAGAGAAAATAAATAATACATTGTGCCAACATCGTTCTTTACTTAGGCAGCGCTATCGTGCTGCCTATGATTATTTCTTTCCCCAGAGGCACTTCATATGGAAGGGGTCGTCGTAGAAACTTCAAAGGAGGCTCATTCGATTGGAAATCAAGAGTTCTAGTGCCCTTTTTAATAGTCGAAAGTGATTGGAGGGCAACTAGCCTCTCCCCACGCCTATAATTCTCCCAAACACATCCAATCAAAATTTTGAGATAGCCACTTTGTTCAGCGTAGTCGATTTCCAGATAGAAAATATGTTTTAGAGGAGGACACTCCCCCACAACAATCAGGGCCAGGTTTTAAGTTATGCCCTGGGGGCATAAAAGGTTTTTATAGAAGGCGTTATCGTAGAAACTTTGAAACAGGCTCATTTGATTGAAAATTCAAAGGAATAGTACCCTTTTTAGTAGTCGAAAGTTGTTGGAGGGCAACTAGCCCCCCAGCCCGAGCCCATCATTCCCCAAAACACATCCAATCAAAATTTTGAGATAGCCATTTTGTTCAGCATACTTGATTTCCACATAGAAAATATGTTTTTGAGGGGGACAGTCCGTTACAACCCTCAAAGCAAGGGTTGTAAGTTTTTGCCCCGGGGGCATATAAGGTTTTTATAGAAGGTGTTGTTGTAGAAACTTCAGAAAGGCTCATTCGATTGGAAATTCAAAGGACTAGTGACCTTTTTAATATTCAAAAGTGATTGGAGGGCAACTAGCCCCTACGCCCATCATTCCCCCAAACACATCCAATCAAAATTTTGATATAGCCATTTCGTTCAGCTTAGTTCATTTCCAGATAGAAATTACGTTTTTGAGGAGGACACTCCCCGACAACTCTCAGGGCAAGGGTTTTAAGTTATGCCCCTGGGGCATATAAGACTTTTAAAGAAGATGTTGTCGTAGAAACTTCAAAACAGGCTCATTCGATTGTAAATTCAAAGGCTAATGCCCTTTTTAATGGAGGGCAACTAGCCCCTTCCCCCATGCCTATCATTTCCCCCAAACACATCCAATCGAAATTTTCAGATAGCCATTTTTTTTCAGCCTAGTTGATTTCAGATAGAAAATATGTTTTTGAGGCGAACACTCCCCCACAACACCTTCAGGGCAAGGGTTTTTAAGTTATGCCCTGGGGGCATATAAGGTTTTTATAGAAGGCGTTGTCGTGGAAACTTCAAAACAGGCTCATTTGATTGGAAATTGGAGTAGTGCCCTTTTAATATTCTAAAGGGATTGGAGTGCAACTAGCCCCCCCCCCCTCGCTCATCATTCCCCCAAATTTACTTCCAGACAGAAAATATGTTTTGAGGAGAAGACCCCACCCCCCCCCCCTGCCCATCATTCCCCCAAACACATCCAATCAAAATTTTCAGATACCCATTTTTTTTCAACGTAGTTGATTTCATGTAGAAAATAAGTTTTTGAGGAGAACACTCCCCCACAACCCTCAGGGCAAGGGTTTTAAGTTATGCCCTGGGGCATATAAGGTTATAGTCAAAAGTGATTGGAGGGCAACTAGCCCCCCCATCCATGATTCCCCCAAACACATCCAATAAAAATTTTGAGATATCCATTTCGTTCAGCGTAGTTGATTTCCAGATGAAAAATATGTTTTTCAGGAGGACATTCCGTCACAACCCTCAGGGCAAGGGTTTTAAGTTATACCCTGGGGTCATATAAGGTTTTTATAGAAGGCGTTGTCGTAGAAACTTCAAAAAAAGGCTCATTCGATTGGAAATTCAAAGGGCTAGTGCCCTTTTAATAGTCGAAAGCGATTGGAGGGCAACTAACCCCTCTCTCACGCCCATCTTTTCCCCAAACACATCCAATCAAAATTTTGAAATAGCCATTTTATTAAACTTAGTTTTAAGTTTTATAAATTAGGTTTTTGAGGATGACAACTCCCACACAGCCCTCAGGCACGGGTTGTAAGTTATGCCCTGGGGGCATATAGGGTTTTTGTATAGACAACGTTGTCGTAGAAACTTCAGAAAGGGTTCATTCGATTTTAGATTTAAATGGCTAGTTCCCTTTTTAATAGTCGAAAGCAGCTGACACCCTTTCCACGCCAACCATTTCCCCCAGCATATACAATCAAAATTTTGAGATAGCCATTTTGTTCAACGTAGTTGAAAGTTCTGAAAATTATATGTTTGAGCAGGACACTTTCCCCACAGTCTTCAGGAGCAAGGGTTATAAGTTATGCCCTAGGGGCATATATGGTTCTTATCGAAGGAATGCTCGTATAAACTTCAGAGAGGGCTCATTTGACTTCAAATTGAAAGTTCTAGTTCACATTTTAAGCGTCAAACAATATTGGAGGGTAACCAGCTCCCCCCCCCCAAAAAAAAAAAAAAAAAAAACTTTTTTCCCAAATGCATCCAATAAGGATTTTAAGATGGATATTTTGTTAAAAATTGTTTTTGTTTCAAAAATTCCGGTATCGACACAATCCATCAGGGTCCGGGAACAGGCGTTGTAAATTATGTACTGGGGGTACATATGGGTATTATGGAAGGGATGCTCGTATGAACTTCAAAGAGGGATCTTTTGATTGGAAATTGAGCGTTCTTGTTCACTTTTTAAGGGTCAAAAGAGATTGGAGGGAACCTAGCCCCCCCCCCCCTCCATGCCCCTTTATCCTAAAACCCATCCGATAAGAACTTTGAGATAGTTTTTTTTCAATAGTTCAAAGACCATAGGACGAAAACTCAGGGGTCAACACAGCCTCTCAGTGCCCGAGGACAGGTGTTGTAAGTTATGCTTTGGGGGAATATATGGTTCTTATTGAAGGGATACTCGTCAAAAATTCAAAGATGGCTCATTTGATTGGAAATTGAAAGTTCTAGTTCAGGTTTTTAGAGTCAAAAGAGATTGGAGGGTAACTAGCCCCCCCCACGCCCCCTTTTCCCCAAACGCATCCAATAAAAATTTTGAGATAGCCATTAAGTTGAAAATCGCTCAAAAGTCAGATAACAAAAAACTCAGGTGTCGTCACAACCCCCAGGGTCCGGGGGAAGGCGTTGTAAGTTATGCCCTGGGGTATATATTGTTCGTATGAAAGGGATGCTCGTATAAACTTCATAGAGGGCTCATTTGATTGGATATTGAAAGTTCGAGCTCACTTTTTTAATATTCAAAAGAGGTCCGAGGGCAGCTAGCCCCCTCCCCCCCACCCCTTCTTTTTCAAAACCCATCTGATGAAAATTTTGAGATAGATATTTTGTTAACAATAGCTCAAAGGTCGGATAAGGAAAAATACGGCATCAATAGAACCCCCCAGGGCACAGGGGAAGGCGTTCTAAGTTATGCCCTAAGGGCATGTATGGTTCTTATAAAAGGGATGCTCGGATAAATTTCATGTAGGGCTCATTTGATTGGAAATTGAAAGTTCTAGTTCACTTTTTAAGAGTCAAAAGAGTTAAACTATCCCCCCCCCACTCTCTCTTTTTCCCCAAACCCGTCCGCTACAAATTTTGAGATAACCAGTGTTTTGGAAATTGTTCAAAAATTAGATAACAAAAACGCCCCCCAGAGCCTGGGGGATAGGAGTTGTAAATTTTGTCCTGGGGACATATATGGTTCTAATGAAAGGGATGGTCGTATAAACTTCAGAGGGGGCTCATTTGATTTGAAATTGGAAGCTCTAGTTCAATTTTTAGGAGTCAAAAGATATCCGAGGGCAACTAGTCCCCCCCCCCCAAATGCCCTTTTTTCCCCAAGCCCATCCGATAAAATTTTATAATGCCCATTACATTAAAAATAGTTTCAAAGGTCAGATAGGAAAAATTCTTGTGTCGACGGAACCCGCCAGGGTCCGGAGGCAGGCGTTATGAGTAATGCTCTAGGGGCATAAATAGTTCTTATGGAAGGGATGCTCGTATAAACTTCGGAGAAGGCTCATTGATTGGAAATTGAAAGTTCTTGTTCACTTTTTAAGAGTCAAAAGAGATAGGAGAGTAACTCGTCCCCCTCCTCCACGTCCTAAATGCACCAGATAAAAATTTTGAGATGAACATTTTGTTAAAAATAGTTCAAAGTTCTAATAACAAAAAACTCCGGTGTCGACACAGCCCCCCAGGGTCCGGGGGTAGGTAATGTATGTTATGCCCCAGGGGCTTATGTGGTTGTTATGGAAGGGATGCTCGTATAAAATTCCTAGAGGGCTCATTGGATTGGAAATTGAAAGTTGTAACTCACTTTTTAAGAGTCAAAAGTGATTGGAGGGCAGCTAGCCTCCCCCCACACTCCATTTATTTTTTTTTCCCAGAGGCACTTCATATAGAAGGGGTCGTCGTATAAACTTCAAAGGGGGCTCATTCGATTGGAAAGCGAGAGTTCTAGTGCCCTTTTTAAGATTCAAAGTGATCAGAGGGCAACTGCCCCCCCTCCCGCAATTTGAGGTAGCCATTTTGTTAAAAATAGTTCAAAGATCATATAACAAAAACTCCTTTACGTATGGTAATTTCGTTGAAAATAGTTCAAAAATCAGATAATAAAAACTCCTGTGCCGACACCCCCCTCCCCTTCAGGGCCGGGGAAGGCGTTGTAAGTATTGCTCTGGGGGCATATATGGTTCTTATGGAAGGTGTGCTCGTATAAACTTCAGAGAGGGTTCATTTGAATGGAAATTAAAAGTTGTAGTTCATTTTCTCAGAGTGAAACAAGATCAGTGGGCAACTAGCCCCTCCTGCCCTCCACGCCTTTGGGTGTATCGGATGGAAAAACCTATCCGATAAAAATTTCAGGTGACCATTTGGTTAAGAATATTTCTACCATCAGATATTAAAACTCCAGGGTTGACACAACCCCCCAGGGCCCAGGGATAGGCGTTGCAAGTTATATACTCTGGGGATATATATGGTTCTTATAGCAGGGATACTCGTATAAACTTCAGAGTAGGCTCATTTGATTGAAAATAGAAAATTCTAGTTCACTTTTAAAGAGTCAAAAGAGACCGAAGCTTAATCTAGTCCCCCCACGCCCTTTTCCCCCAAATCCATCCGATAAAAATTTTTAGATAGCAGTTTTATTAAAAATAGTTCAAACATCATATAATAAAAAGTCCGAGGTTGATACAAACCAATTTTTTCACTTTGATATTGTTACTTTGATATCAGTCTTGATACTTTGATGAATATTTGATTTTTTTTAAAGTTTCATTTTGAAATAAGGAATTTTTAAAAACTTGAAAATTTTTGCATTTAAAAAACGAACAAAAATTAATTTAAAAAAAAACTTTTCGAAAAATAAGTTTTTCAAAGAAAAGCAAAGGCCATTTCTAACCTGAGCTCAGCTGATACAAATACCTTTTAAAATTCAAACTCAAAGCGACCAGAAATTACTATTAAAGTATAAGTGAAACCCAAAACGAACAGAAATTAAATAAACAATCATAGCAAAAACATATAACAAGTAATAATCCAAATGAGTAAATAGATCTTAAAGCGAGTAATGCTTAGATTGAACATGAAAATCAAGCTTAAAAAACGAAAAAAAAAATAATTTCCTATTGAAGTATAAATGAAACTTAAAACGAACAGAAATTAAATAAACAATCAATGCAAACAAACATACAATAGACACTAATGTAAATTGATAAATAAATCTTAAAACGAGTGAAACGTAAATTGAATATGAAAATTAAGCTTGAAACGAACAAAAATCACCACAAACAAGAGTTTGGGTATGACCTCCTTCACTCACTGTAAAAGTCTACGCTTTTCACTTAAACGCAAGCAATTTGAGCATTTTCTTGATGTCATGACGTCCAAATGGACCTTAAATTAGAAGTTGTGCCTTTATAATATTATTTTTTTTTTTATTGGACCTTTAGCTTTTGCCTCGGGATGTCTTGTCATTATGAGAGACATATCGCCGAACCTGTGTTTCTTTTAATTGTTCAGGTGGTGGGAAAAAACTTTTTTTTTTTCTTCCAACGGTTTGTCTAGTCCAGGTGTATGATTTTTAAAGATACGAAAGGCATTGACGATCACCTTTGTTTCTTTGAATTGTTCAGGTGTTGGGACAAAAACTTCTTCTCTTGCCTTGGCTTGTCTTTTGTCATTATGAAAGAGTTTTTGCCGAACCTTTTGTTTCTTTTAATTGTTCAGGTGGTGGGACAAAAACTTCTTTTTCTTCCAACGATTTATCCAGTCCATATTTTTGATTTTTAAAAGTATGGTAGGTATTATTGACCTTATTTATGTCAAAATAAAAAAAAACCATCATCATCGCCATCACTTTCAATTTGGTGGGTTCGTTACACCTTGGCTCATCTTTCGTCATTATGAAATACGTATTGCCGAACCATTGTTTTTTAACAAAGGTATGGGGCACGCCGTTCCAAAGAATCATCATTTATAGTAACTGCAACTGCAGATTTTCGTTTTTTTTTTTTTGGGCCTTTCAACAGACAATAATTATATAAATAACTGTTGCGTTGGATACCCAACAATCTTATTTATGCTGTGCATGACATCATATAAGAAAATACTTATATGATGTCATAAGCAATGATTATATGATGTAATAGCATAGTACATGATGTCATATGCAAAAAACAAAAATTAAGGCTCTTAACGATTTTTCTCAGACTTCTGACCTATGTAGATCGTTTTTTTGTATGCAAGAATATCCCAAGATACCAATTTTCCCGAAAAAATATGGAGCCGTTTTTGAGAACATACATACATAAATACACAGTTATTAAATAAATATGTATATATATATATATATGTATATATATATATATATATATATATATATATATATATATATATATATATATATATATATATATATATATATATATATATATATATATATATATGTACATATACTTACTTACTTACTTACTTAACTCCCATCCGGCCGGATTGGCCGACTCGGGGCTTCTCTTCTGACTGAACTATGGTAGAGCTTCTTATACGATTCCCTGTTCGCTGCTGTCCGAAGGAGTACCGACAGGGGATGGCTGGGAAAGTTTTCCCTCCAGCGCTTGGGAGGTCGTCCTTTTGGGCGGGAGGCATCAATCCTTCCTTCAAACGCAATTTTTGGAAGTTGGGCTGGGACATCCGCTGAACGTGGCCTAACCATCGAAGCTGTTGAAGCTGGATGGTCTGCATGATGGTCTGGGAATAGTTGAGCGAAGACAATAGCCGTTCGTTTGATATTCGGTCAAGGTAGGTTATGCCAGCAAGCTTCCTGAGGGATTTTGTTTCAAAGGCCACCAACCGGCATTTGTCTTCTGCTTTCAAGGTCCATGTCTCTGCTCCGTACGTTGCTACTTGAACCACAAGAGCTCGAAAAAGGCGTGTTTTTAGTTTCAGCGACAGATGTTTGTTTTTCCAGATCGATCGCAATGACTTGAAGCATGCTGAGGCAAGGGCGAGGCGTCGTTTAATGTCTTTTGAGGAGTCGTTTGTGGACGTCAGCTCACTTCCTAGGTAAACGAAATGGTCAACCCACTCGATCTCTTCCCCCTGGATCATAATTTTGCTGGGTTGAAGGCCTGTATCTGTATGCCGCGTTACCTTCATGGCTTTTGTCTTGTTAGCATTGATTTTCATCCCAAAGGGACTAGCTGCATGACCAATATCGTTAGCGCTTGATTGCAGTTCCTCTAGTTGTTCGTTTAGGCGATTAATGTCATCGGCGTATGCAAGCATGTCAAAGAGGTGTCCACTCATGAGTACTCCCATGTCATTGGGCACCAGTGCCAGTACAGCATTCAGGAATAGGCAGAACAGAGTGGGGGAGAGTAGGCATCCTTGCTGCACTCCTGAAGAGGTTGAGAATTCTTCAGTAAAGCCTTCGCTGGTCTGCACCATGCTTCTCGACTTCTCGTACATGCTCTTGATAATGTCAATAATTTCAGTGGGAATACCGTAGTGTGCCAGGATGTGCCATAGGCCATCTCGCCAAACTAGATCGAAAGCTTGTTTGAAATCGATAAACAGCTGGTATAGCTCTTTCCCGAATTCCAGGTATCTTTCCATAATCTGTCTGATCACAAAAAATTTGGTCTATGGTGGATCGGTTTTGACGGAAGCCAGCTTGATATTCAGGGATTATGTGTGTCTTGTCAGGTTTCTGATCCGATCAAGGAGAATTTTCGTAAGGATTTTAGCTGGTTGGCAAGTAAGCGATATGGGTCTGTAGTTTTCGCAGTTACTTTTAGATCCTTTCTTGTGCAGGGGCACTATGACAGATTTCGACCAAGACTCGGGGAAGTATTTTATTTCCCATACAGCTGTTACTATTTTGTGGTACAGATCAACGACGATATCAGATTCCACTTTTAGCAGTTCTGCCTGCATACCGTCTATTCCGGGTGCCTTATTTGACTTGAGGGATTTGAGTGCGGCTTCTACATCTGACCTTAAGGGTGGTGGGGGTGGTTCCTCATCTCTGTGTGCTGGGAACTTTCGAAGCACTTCAGGATCTGGGTTTACTGTGAGATTAAGCTTTTCCTGGAAGTGTTCTTTCCAGCGATCTCGGATTCCGGCACAAGTAGTGATTTTGTGTCCATTTTTATCTAAGAGATCGAGGCACTTCGCTTCTTTGCGGTTTGTCAGCTCTCTGGCACGTTTGAACATGAGGTGTGAGTTACCCCTACGGGGTCCTCCTCACACTGCCGGCATTTTTTCAGTAATCATGTTTTTTAGTGCTTGGCGGGTTTTCTTCTCAATTTGACGTTTAAGGTTTTTGAATCTATCCTTGCTTTCTCGATCTTGCTTGTTTTGGAGAGTTCGTTTCTCGGTACACATATCAATAATCTCCTGGGTAATCCATGGCTTGTCTTCTGCAGATTTACGGCCGAGGACGAGCTCAGCTGTCTCGCATACGGCCAGGCTGCTTTGCGAAACAAGTAGATCGATGTCGGCTGGACTCAGCAGATCAGGTGTTTCTTGCAAGGTCTTTGACAGTCGTTCGTTGAGCTGCATTCTGTACTGTTGTCTCGTCTTAAGGTCTTTAAGGGCTTTTCTATCCGGAATCTTGGAACTTTTTGTTTCGGCTTGACAACGGCCTTTAATCTTAGGCGAAGCGATGACATGAGGAGATTGTGATCACTATCAAAGTCCCCACCTCTTAGCGTCACTGTGTCTGTGAATGAAGATTTCCATCGGCTGGATACCAGTACATAATCTATCATGTTGGCAGTCCTTCCATCGGGGGACCACCACGTGACTTTTCTCTTTCGTCTGTGCTTGAACATTGTGTTTGTGATAAAAAGCTCGTTATCTCGGCAGAATTCAGTGAGTCGTTCTCCTCTGCCGTTGATCTGTCCGATCCCGAACTTGCCCATGACATCTTCGTTTCCGCTATTGTCACTCCCCACGATGGCATTGAAGTCCGCGAGGACTAACACGATGTCTTTCTTCGGAATGGTGTCGACAAGGCTCTGGAGCTGAGAGTAGAAATCTTCCGACTCTTCGTCCGACCTTGATGAATCCGGAGCATAGACCTGTACCACGGAGAGGTTTTTGAACTTGCTTTTGAGTCGGATCATCATTAATCTCTCCGAGACAGACACCACTGATAGAAGAGATTTCCTTGCTGCTTTTGTCAGTAAAAAGCCGACTCCTTGTCTGTGTGTTCCGTCTTGTCTTCCAGAAAGCAGGAGGGTTGCGTCTCCCATCTGTTCTTCGCTGATACCTGGTAGATGAGTCCCAATTGTAGCGGTTTGCTTAACGGAGGAGCATGTTTTTCTTTCCTGGTTTCGAAAGTGTCCGAAGATTTAACGTGCCGATTCTGGTGGGTGATTTTTGTAGATAAAACCAGTCTAGCGTCCGTTTGTGACGGACTTGTCAAACGTTGCCTTGATTCGTTTCCAACGCTGTTGGCTGTCAACACATCGGTTGCCCCGGATGCGGTAGCTTGTCCGTCGGTTTCCCCGGACGCGGTAGCTTGTCCGTCGGTTTCCCCGGACGCGGTAGCCCTATTTCGTGTTCTCATTGATTGCCTATTCATAATTCATAAAGAGGAAAAGTTTCTTGGCTAGCTTTTGAAGCAACGGCAAGCCAATCCTCTCTGCTTCTAGCCGGGACCGTTGACACCCTCGAGTGTGTCTTCCGCTCTTCGCAGTTGTCCTCGCTGGGAGGATCATCCCACTTGGCATCACGGCGTCACCAAGCAATTTATCCCATTACTGGGGGTGAGTTTAACGTCTTCGGGACATATCCACGCGCCGGTGGGCCCAGCAAGATCGCTATCAGAGGGGCTCACCTCCTCCTCTGTCCGTATTTAAATCCCCCAGACAAGGGTGCAACCGGCTATTTAAGACCCCCAGAGACTGGGTCCCCCCTTGGTCCGCGCCCTCTTATTTAATATTCGAGGGTGTCCTCCATATCTGAAGGATGTTCCCCTATCCGCCACCTGGGGACGCGCCTGAGTTGCTTGGGGGAAGCACCTGAGAAGTTACTCAGGAATCTCAGGAAATAACGAATGGTAACTGCACCGACGTACTAACCCACTAGTACCAATATGTACATATATACATATGTATATTTATATATATTGCGACATCGCTAGGCGAATACCAATATCTAAGTCTTGTTGAATGTGAAGTTAGAAAATATGAAGCTTTCCGTTTATTAGAAGAAACACAATATCCCCGCCGTAAATTTATTTCCATGCTTGAATAGTATTTCCTTTGCGTGAGAAATGTAATATCGTGATTCGAAAACGAGGATGGTCTTGGTTTTAAAAATCATGGTTTTCGTGTCTTAGAACACATCTTTATCTGATTAAAAAACAGTTCGTACATGAAAAGATGGTATCAACTTAGTGGAATATGCAAAAGGAAAACACTTCATTTGAAAAGCTGGAAAAGTGTCTTAACGGCTCTCAAAGGAATGTTTGGTCTTTATTTAATGGGAAATTGCACATAGTGTTTATTTCGGTCAAACACAAAACCTCTTAAAAAACCACTCCATCTTGTGAATTGTCTATTTCAATCTCTTTTTTTTTTAACTAACATACCAAGGGTTTTGTTCATTTGCTTTACATGTAATTTACTTAGTTGCTTAAAGAAAAGGCATTGTTAATCTGCATTATAGTTAGATGAAATTTAAGGATATTTACTGCCATCATAAAATTAATGTCTAGACTAAGGAAGATTTTGAGTTAACATTATTGAAGTCAAGGTGAGACAATCTCCTCTATGTTGTCACCAACTACAAATCCCTTCTCCACTTACAACAAGTCCTCTGACATATAGATGAATTTTTAGCCTTTAAGGTAAGTTTTTTCAGAAGATGGTAAAATTTGGACCGAACAGAATATTGAGAGCAGTCACTAGTGACACTAAATACGCCGCCCGAAAATATTTATTTTTCGATATATATATATATAATCAGCATTTATTTATAAAACATTTAAATTAAAAGTCAAGAAAATATTTATTTTTCGTATTATATATGATATGTATATATATATATATATATATATATATATATATAGATATATATATATATATATATATATATATATATATATATATATATATATATATATATATATATATATATATATATATATATATATATATATATATATATATATATATATATATATATATATATATATATATATATATATATATATATATATATAATATATATATATATATATATATATATATATATATATATATATATATATATATTATATTATTTTTACGGTAATTTGAATAACTATATTTAATCAAGATTGGAGTCACTTACAAATAGAAATTCTATATTTAGACCGACATTGGTAGAATAAATACTTTGGAAAACATCTCAAAGAGAAAATAACATAGATATAAAAAGGCAGTTCATTTGTAAATAAATTTGTAAATGGGATATCATCAAAAAACTTTTCGGTGTTTTTATTGGCTTTGAATTATATAATCGTATATACTAATATATATTATTATTCGCTACTATCTATATCATCTCTCTAGGTATCTATCTATATCTATTATATCTCTAATAAACAGAAAGTTTCAGATTGTTTTCAGCTTTTTTACTTACGTCTGTACTCGTGTTGACCGAAAATGACAAATTCATTAATTTAAACATATTCTGCATTCCATAGAGGACGCACATTGGCCATCTACGAGTTTTGCGACTGTGAATGAGGCCACTGTACATTTGGCCAAAACTATTAATGTCAAATTTTGTTTGGTGGTATGTTTCAATCATCTCTGGATTCTCAGTTCATGTGACTGAAACACCTTTAGGCATGGCTGAGAGAAGTATTTTTCCCGTCCCTCACGGAAACGGAACCGTAATCTTCTCCCTATCGAAGCAGAACGTGGATGTTTCTTCGTAGCGTCATTTACTACAATTTATTAAAAAAACTTTTTCCACAAAATAAGTTTATCAAAGAAAAGTAAAGAACTCCATTAAACAAAATTTGAGCAAAAATAAAATCAAATAATCTACCGAGCGTGAAACTACCACAAATCAGCATCGATAAATAAATGAAACCCAAACGAACAGAAAGTACAATAAATAACCGAGTCAAACTCAAAACGAGCAGAAATTAACATAAGTTGGGCTCAAAAACCCTATGCCTTCCCAAGGCCAGAACATAATTTGCGCTTTACTGAAAAAAATATAAATGTTTTTTACTTTCATAACATTAATAAATCAAATAATATTAACGTTTTTGATTGCTAAATATCAGTATATGTATATTAATCTGACAATGCACATTCATTTGTATTTTTTTCAGTAAAGTGCAAATTATGTTCTGGCCTTGGGACGGCATAGGGGTTTTGAGCCCAACTTATGTTAATTTCTGCTCGTTTTGAGTTTGACTCGGGTTATTTATTGTTTCTAAGCAACAACAACAACAAAAAAATAATACATTATACCCACATCGATCTTTACTATAAAAATGTAAAGCCCTTCCAATCACTTTCGACTATTAAAAAGGGCACTAGGCCTTTCGATTTCCAATCGAATGAGCCCTTTTTGAGTTTCTATGACAACACATCCTATAAACAACCTTATATGCCCCAGGGCATAAATTACAACCCTTACCCTAATGGCTGTGAGGGTGGTTGTCATCCTCTAAGACCTAATTTCCAGATCTTTCAACAACGTTAAATAAAATGGCTATCTCAAAATTTTCATTGGATGTGTCTGGAAAAATGGTGGCCGTGAGAGGGGCATTAGTCTATCTCCAATTACTGTCAACTATTAAAAAAGGCACTAGCAATTCAATTTCCAATCAAATGAGCCCTTTTGAAGTTTCTACGAAAACACTTTCAATAAAAACCTTATATGGCCCCCAGATGATAACTTATAACCCTCGCCCTGAGGGCTGGGGTTGTCATCCTCAAAGACCTAATTTCCAGAATTTTCTACTACGTTTAACAAAATGGCTATCTGAAAATTTGATTGGATGTGTTTTGGGGAATGGTGGGCTTGAGAGGAGGTTAGTTACCTCCAATCACTTTCAACTATTAAAAAGTGCAATAGCCTCTCAATTTCCAATTGAATGAGCTCCTTTTGAAGTTTTTACGACAACTCTATCATTAAAAACCTTATATGCCCCCAGGACAAAACTTACAACCTTATCCCTGGGGACTCTGGGGGACTTGTCATCCTTAAATACATAATTTCCAGAAATTTAACTACGTTGAACAAAATGGCTATCTCTAAACTTTGATTGAATGTGTTTGGGGAAATGGTGGTCATGAAAGGGAGGTTAATTACTCTCCACTCACTTTTGACTATTAAAAAGGGCAATTTCAATTTCGAATCAAATGAGCCCCTTTTTGAAATTTCTACAACAATTTTCTATATAAACCTTATATGCCCCCAGGGCATAACTTAAAACCTTTGCACTGAGAGCTCTGATAGAGTTATCATCCTAAAAGACCTAATTTCAAGAACTTTTGACTACGTTGGACAAAATGGATATCTCAAAATTTTGATTGGATGTGTTTGGGGAAATTCAGGGGGTGAGAGGGGGTTAGTTGTCCTTCAATCACTTTCGACTATTAAAAGGGCATAATCCCTTTCAATTTAATTAAAGAGCCCTTTTTGATGTTTTTACAACATCGCTTTCTACAAAAACCTTACTTGTTCCCGGGGGCATAACTTACAACCCTTGCTCTGTGATTTGTGGGGGGGGAGATGGGTTATCATCCTTAAAGACCTAATTTTCAAAACTTGCAACTACGTTGAATAAAATGACTATCTAAAAAAATTGATTGGATGTGTTTAGGGAAAATGAGAGGGGGGGATTGTGTAAAAAGGGCACTAGCCCTTTGAATTTCCAATCAAATGAGCCCTTTTTCAAGTTTTTTCTACGACAAAGATTTCAATAAAAGCCGTGCCCCAGGGCATAACTTACAACCCTTGCCCTGACTTTGTTGGGAGGTCCTGGGTATAATTTCCTGAACTTTAAACTGCGTGGAACAAAATGGCTATCTAAAAATTTTTATTGGATATGTTTGGGGAAATGGTGGGGGCGTAGGGGTGACAATCACTTTCGACTAAAAAGGGAACTAGCCATTTCAATTTCCAATCGAATGACCTGTTTTTGAAGTTTTCTACGACGAAGCGCTCTATAAAACTTTATATGCCCCCAGGGCATAACTTACAACCCTTGCCCTGAGGTGTGTGGGGGAGTGTCCTCTTCAAAAACATAGTTTCAATCAGGAAATCCAAAACACTGAACAAAATGGCTATCTAAAAATTATGATTGGATGTGTTTGGGGAAAAGGTGGGCCAGAGAGGGGCTTAATGCCCTCAAATCACTTTCGACTATTAAAAAGGGCACTAAACCTTTGAATTTCCAATCGAATGAGCCCTTTTTTAAGTTTTTACGACAAAGATTTCAATAAAAAACGTATATGCACCCAGGGCATAACTTATAACGCTTGCCCTGAAGACTGTGGGGGGAGTGTCCTGCTCTAAGGTATAATTTCCTGAACTTTAACTGCGTGAAACAAAATGGCTATCTCAAAATTTTTATTGGATGTGTCTGGAGACGTGGGCGTGGAAGGAGTGTTAAATGCCTTCCGATCACTTTCGACTATTAAAAAATGGCACTAGCCATTTCAAGTTCTAATTGAATGAACCCTTTTGAAGTTTGTACGACAACTCGTTCTATAAAAACTTCATATGCTCCCAGGGCATAACTTACAACCCTTTCCCTGGGGCTGTGAGGGGGTTGTCATCCTCAAAGACATAATTCCAGACCTTTCAACTGCGTCAAACAAAATGGCTATCTCAATTTTTATTGGGATTTTTATTTTTATTTTTAGGGGGTTGTCATCCTCAAAGACCGAATTTACAGAACATAAAACTACGTTGAGGGTTGGGGGGATGGGTTGTCATCCTTAAAGACCTAATTTTCGAAACTTTCAACTGCGTTGAATAAAATGGATATCTCAAAATTTTGATTGGATGTGTTTGGGAAATAGTGGGCGTAGAAGGGGTGTTATTTGCATTCCAATCACTTTCGACTATTAAAAAGGGCACTAGCCATTTCAAGTTCTAATCGAATGAGCCCTTTTTGAAGTTTCTACGACAACGCGTTCCAAAAAAAACTTTATACGCCCCCAGGGCATAACTTGCAACGCTTGCCCTGAGGGCTTTGAGGGGGTTGTCATCCTCAAAGACCTAATTTGCAGAACATAAAACTAGGTTAGGGGTTGTGGGGGGGATGGGTTTCCATCCTGAAAGACCTAATTTTCAAAACATTCAACTACGTTGAATAACATGGCTATCTCAAAATTTTTATTGGGTGTGTGTTGGGGGGAAAAGGTGGGCTTGAGAGGGGGGTTAGTTGCCCTCCAATCACTTTCGACTATTAAAAAGGGCACTAGCCCTTTGAATTTCCAATCAAATGAGCCTTTTTTGAAGTTTCTACGATAACGCCTTCTATAAAAACCTTACATGCCCCCAGGGCATAATTTACAACCCTTTCCCTGACGGCTGTGGGGGAGTGTCCTCCTCAAAAACATAATTTCTATCTGGAAATCAACTATGCTGAACAAAACAACTATCTCAAAATTTTGATTGGATGTGTGTTTTGGGAAATGGTGGGCGTGGAAGGGGTGTTAGTTTGCCTTACAATCACTTTCGACTATTAAAAATGGCACAAGCCACTCCAATTTCCTATTGAATGACCCCTTTTTGAAGTTTCTACGACAACTTCTTCGATACGAAGTGCTCTGCTCTAAAGGAAAAAAATAATAAATGATACATTGTGCCAACATCGTTCTTATATGCCCTCAGAGCATAACTTAAAAAACCCTTGCCCCGAGGGTTGTGGGGAAGTGTCCTCCCTAAAAACATATTTCTATCTGGAAATCAACTACGCTGAACAAAATGGCCATCTCAAAATTTTGATTGGATGTGTTTGGGGGAATGATGGGCGTCGAGGGGGGAGGGGGGCTAGTTTTTGCCTCCAATCACTTTCGAACTTTAAAAAGGGCACTAGCCCTTTCAATTCCCAATCGAATGAGCCTTTTTTTCTGAAGACAACCTCTACTATAAGAAACTTATATGCCCCCCAGGGCGTAACTTACAACCCTTGCCCTGAAGGCTGTGGGGGAGTGTCCTCCTCAAAAAACATAATTTCTATTGGAAAATCAACTACGCTGAACAAAATCACTATCTCAAAATTTTGATTGGATGTTTTTTGGGAAATGCTGGGCGTGGAAGGGGTGTTAGTTACCTTACAATCACTTTTGACTATTAAAAAGGGCACAAGCCACTCCAATTTCCAATTGAATGAGCCCTTTTCGAAGTTTCTACGACAACTTCTTCGATACGAAGTGCCCTGCTCTAAAGGAAAAAATAATAAATGATACATTGTGCCAACATCGTTCTTATATGCCCTCAGGGCATAACTTAAAACCCTTGCCCCGAGGGTTGTGGGGGGAGTGTCCTCCTTAAAAACATATTTTTCTTTATGGAAATCATCTACGCTGAATAAAATGGCTATCTCAAAATTCTGATTGGATGTGTTTGGGGGGAAAGATGGGCGTGGGGGGGGGGAGGATAATTGCCCTATAATCACTTTCGACTATTAAAAAGGGCGCTATCCACTCCAATTTCCAATCGAATGAGCCCTTTTTGAAGTTTCTATGACAACTTCTTCAATACGAAGTGCCCGGGTATGGAGAAAAAAAATAATACATTGTGCCCACATCGTTCTTTGCTTAGGCAGCGCTATCGCGCTGCCTATTATTAATTTTTAAAAAACTTTTGCCACAAAATAAGTTTTTCTAAGAAAAGTAAAGAACTCCATTATACCAAAAATAAGCAAAAATAAAATCAAATAATCTACCAAGCGTGAAACTACCACAAATCAGCATCGATAAATAAATGAAACCCAAAACGAACAGAAATAACAATAAATAACCGAGTCAAACTCAGGACGAGCAGAAATTAACATGAGTAAGGCTCAAAAACCCTATGCCTTCCCAAGGCCAGAACAATTTGCACTTTACTGAAAAAATATAAATGTTTTTACTTTTATAACTGTAATAAATCAAATAATATTAAAATTTTGATTACTAAATATCAGTATATGTATATTAAACTGACAATGCACATTCATTTAGATTTTCTACGACAACGCTGACCATCAAAAAGGGCACTAGCCCTTTTATTAATTTTTTCAATCGAATGAGCCCTTTTTGAAGTTTCTACGACAAACACTTTCTATAAAAACCTTATAGGCCCCAGGGCATAACTTACAACCCTTGCCCTGAGGTAGGTGGATGGGGGGGATTTTCATTCTCAAAGACATAATTTCCAGAACTTTCAACTACGTTGAACAAAAATGCTATCTCAAAATTTAGATTGGATGTGTCTCGGGAAATGGTGGGCGTGAGAGGGGGGCTAGTTGCCCTCCAATCACTTCCGACTATTAAAAATGGTACTAGCCCTTTCAATTCCCAATCGAATGAGCCCTTTTCGAAGTTTCTACGACAATGCTTTCTATAAAAGCCTTATATGCCCCAGGGCATAACTTACAAACCCTTGCCCTGAGGGCTGTGAGGGGGTTGTCATCCTCAATGACATAATTTCCAGACCTTTCAACTACGTTGAACAAAATGGCTATCTCAAAATTTTTATTGGGTATGTTTGGGGAAGAGGTGGGAGTGAGAGGGGGGTTACTTGCCCTCCAATCACTTTCGACTATTAAAAAGTCATACCCTGCCCCAGGGTATGACTTGCAACCCTTGCCCTGATGGCTTTGGAGGGAGTTTCATCCTCAAAAACATAATTTCCAGACTTTTTAACTACGTCAAACAAAATGGCTATCTCAAAATTTTGATTGGATGTGTTTGGGGAAATGGTGGGTGTGAGAGGGGTGTTAGTTATCCTCCAATTACCTTCGACTATTAAAAAGGGCACAAGCCCTTCTAATTTTTAATTAAATGAACCCTTTTTGAAGTTTCTACTACATCACTATCTATAAAAAATGTAATATGCGAGCAGGGCATAACTTACAAACCCTTGCCCCAAGGGCTCTGAGGGGGTTATCATCCTCAAAGACCAAATTTCAAAATTTTTAACTACGTTGAACAAAATGGCTATCTTAAAATTTTGATTGGATGTGTTTGGGGAAAAGGTCGGCGTGAGAGGAGGGTTAGTTGTCCTCCAATCACTTTTGACTATTAAAAAGGGCACTAGCCCTTTGAATTTCCAATCGAATGAGCCCTTTTTCAAGTTTCTACGACAAAGCTTTCAATAAAAAACCATATATGCCCCCAGGGCATAACTTACAACCCTTACCCTGAGGGTTGTGAGGGGAATGTCATCCACAAAGATTAGAATTTCCTGACCTTTTAATTACTTGGAACAAAATGGATATCTCAAATTTTGATTGGATGTGTTTTGGGAACTGGTGGTTGTGGAAGGGATGTTAGTTTCCTTCCAATCACTTTCGACTATTAAAAAGGGCACTAGTTATTCCAATTTCCAATCGAATGAGCCCTTTTCCAAGTTTTACGACAACTCCTTCTATACGAAGTGCCCTGGTCTAAAGGAAAGATAAAACAAATAAATAATACATTGTGCCGACATCGTTCTTTACTTAGGCAGTGCGATTGCACTGCCTATGATAATCTCTGGAGTGATCTCTCTTTTGATTTTCTTGATCGTTCTCAACATATTTAGCCAATTAGGTGGTTTGAAAGATTTATTCGCGAGTGGCACAACTGATGTTCCTCTCGCTACCAACAGTTTGAAGGCATAGCTCTTTCACAGTGTAGCTACCAAGGGGCTTATCTCCAGTTAATGAATCTTTTTCAGTGTACTTTTCTTCATTATACTTATATTTGGTTGCGATGTCGCAAACCAATTCTATGTCGCAACAAAATTCTTTTATAAAGTTTTATAAAAGAAGTTTGTTTCAAATATATTCTTAATATTTTTAAGGAAAGGAGTCAAGTATAGAGCTTGAATCTGCAACTCTGTGATTTTAACTCATGCAAATCACAAGCTTTGGTAACTGAGCTAGCAAGGCTTGCTAGATAGCATACATCTTCGTAGTAGGCTAGTAGCCATCAAACAAACATGATGCAAACTTAAAACAAACAAAAATAAGTAGGAATGAATGAATGCGGAATGAAAATTAAAATGAACATAAATGAAAATGAATAATCAAGTCAAACTTACAACTTTTGATTATTCGTTTGAAAAAAATGTTGATCACTAGTTTTAGTTTTTGTTCGTTTAGGTTTCATTCAGCTGGGAAAGAAACTTCGCAGAAAAAAAAAATTAATAGATTTATCCACTCCAGTAAATTTTTTTGTTTGCTTGGCCCCATACAAAATTCTTCTGGGGGTACTAAGCCTTGACTAGAGTTAAGTTTCGTTGCTATCTTGAAATATATGAAAAAATAAGTGTAGAAAATGCTTTAATCTCCAAATGCACTAAAAGTAGTTGTTTTCTGCTACTCATGAAAAATGTAATTTTAAAACTAAAAATTAAAGCGTAGACCATCATATCTGTAACTATTTCAAGAGTAACCATTTATATCATCATTACATCATTCTTTCTTTACTATTCTGAAGAAATTTAAATTTTTTGGATACCAAAATGTTTAAATTTTCAGTGCTTTGAAGGTAACTCTTAGTCCTAAGTGAATCTTTTTATTGATTTGCCATTTCATATTAACGATTCATACTTTCTACCAACACTACGTTCTCTTTCTCCTGATACTTTCTCTCTTTATTCTCTCTTTCCTACAAACAACTAATGTCTAAGATTTTAACTCCTTTGACCTAAACAGAAGAATTTAAATAAAAAAAGTTTTTAAAAATGTTTGTTCTGACTAAAGTGAAAAAAAAATTACCTATTGTTAATGTTCAAAATTTCAATTTGTATTTACTATACAAAAGTGAATAATTAATATCGAACCCGCTATCTACTTCTTAATTTAGCTAAAATGTTGCTCCTTAAGACAGAGTATAAACACGTGATTAGTGCGCTAATTTTATCACAATTCCAAATGAAACTTACCATACTGGTAAATAATCGCTGTAACTAAAATCTAACCACCTTTTTACCTCCTGATTTAGCCAGAATTTTGGCTGTATATAGGACGGAGTGTAAACACGTGTTTAATATACCAATTTGGTAGATATTCTTAATAAGGTTTATAATGTTGGTAAATAAGTGGTGCATGAAAATAGGTGTGTAACCACAATATACTCTCCTACTTGCCTCCTAAGACAGGATAAGATTTATGCAAAATGCCTGCGGGTTATAACAACAAGAAATACAGTCTATAGACAAAGCTCGAGGATTAAAATAAAACTTTAAATAATGCAAGCCAAAAAAAGAAAAAATTAATGTAGCAAAAAGTTTGCTCTATGTAAGATAGATTGTAAACACGTGTTTAGTACCAATTTTTACCAGTAATTTTAATAATTTTTTTTACTAATCTCTTTTCGATTTTCAGATAATAATCGTAACTGGTTCTGTTCAGTCCGAAGTTACTGTTCTTTATGGAAGTCTTCTGATCATATCATTTGTTGTATATCACAAGCCAGGAAGTATTTTAGAATCAGGTGTACACATAGAGCATTTTTTAGACATATCTGACAAATACCGTGAGACTGAAGTGTTCATGAGATTCCTAACAGATATTCAGAACTATAAGCAAAAATCTGACAACCCTGATTTTTTTTTCGCAGATATAAATGGTTTTCAGATGATTGAACGAAAGAAACATGCTCAAGCAGGAATAGAAGGTAATTACTATCCTATTACATCTGCTGCTTATATTGAAGATGGCTCAAGGAGATTTACCGTCTTGGTAAGTCCCGTGCTCATGGCAGCACAGGGTTTTACAAAGGGAGTGTCGAAGTGATGCTCGATAGACGTATGATGTATGATGATGGACGTGGCATGGGAGAGGGCGTTGTAGACAAACAAGAATACACTCTCGAAAGTTTTGGATTATCTTAGAGGATAAAGTGCAAGCAAATGATGAGATACCCAAGCTAAGTCTCTTATCTCATCGATTATCAAATGCTTTATTATATCCCACAAAATTGTTCCTTGTTGAAGGTGAGAAGTAGCTCACAAACGCTTGAATCTCATATCAAAGCCGTTGCCATGTGATGTTAATCTGGTTAATTTTAAGACTTTAGCTGATGAATATGAAGTGCCGTCACAAGAGGCATTATTAGTCCTACATAAAATTGGATATAGCTGTAATATTGAATCTGTGATAGACAAATGTGCTGTTAATAATAATGAAAACGTTTTATAGTTCTACAGAGTTCAATGGAATTTATGTGTCTGAGATACTTAAGACTTCCCTTAGTGGACTGCACGACAATGAACTCGTAAAGAGTTTTGACAAAGTACAAGTACCAACAATGGAACTAAGAGCCTATAAGCTAAGGTATTAGTGTAAGGTTTAAAAATTAATACTTGTTGTACTTCATGATAATTAAAGTTGTTCCTTAAGAGCTGATAGCATTATAGAATGTAAGTAACAAGGACAAAAAGAATTAAATTTTTTAATTAGAAACGTATCCTGTTTGGTTGTGTAAACCATATGGTTGTGTAAGTCTCCACTTAACCAATTTAAAGAATTCCTTTTTACTGTCCTTAGTACATTAAAGAGACAAAATACTGTCTGGTTGTGTAAACCATATGATTGTGTTAGTCTCAACTTAACCATTTAAAGAATTCCTTTTCACTGTCCTTAGTACTTTAAAGAGGCAAAATATAGAGCCTCAAGTAAAAATCTAGAAAACAATGGCAGTAATCTAAGCACAGTAGAAAACAACGTGAAAACGCATATAACAATATATCTTCAAGTTTTGTATCTTTGGTAGTAGCGGGTGAAATGAAAAAAAAAAAAAAGTGTGGATGAAAATTAACAAAAAATAGGCTAAACTAAAAAAAAATGCTAAAGCTAAAAATTAATTAATCTAAAGTATTTATCAAAGGTTCTATGTGTAAGCAAACACTTTTTAATTAAGAAAACAAGAAGCTTGAAGTCTTGCTCGAGTTTTCAGTAAAAAAAAAACGAATATGTATCAAATTAATTCTTGGCATTATATCATAAAAAAAAGAATGACGTTTCAGGAACCTATCTCAAGAATTTACTAATGAGATGCGAGGGTTGACCCTACAATAGTGGCACGTTAAATATATTGTCCTCTGTTGTTTTAAACAAAGAAGATGACATCTCTGTGATAATTTTTTTAGGAGGTTGGTAATAAAATTGGTAATATATGGTAAACACTACCATCTTACTATAGTAAACATGGTAATATGGTAATAAACAGCTTAAGAAGGTTTAGTTTTTCTTCAATTTTTAGTGTCATTGGGAGTCTACACATTTTTAATATTTGCATTTTTAAAGACAAAAAGAATTGCCAATTAACTAATACTTTTACTTACTTGTTTTGGAGCTCAACGTACACTAACAGATTGCCAGATTGATGACAGAAAGATGCAGATTGCCAAAAATTGTCATTTTTCGGCCAAACGTACAGGGCTAAACGGAAAGCAGGTCGTCTGCCGTTGGGGTCGGAGGATGTCATAAAGAAAAGATTTAAGGGGAATGGGAACTTCCTGGGAGGGTTTAAAGAGGGAAGCTTTTGAATAGATTGGGGTGAAGGAGGAGCTTGCGTAGCTGTGTTGGCCTCAGGTGGCTAGGTGCTGCGGTGAGTTGTTAGTAGTAGTAGTAGCAGCAGTAGTAGTTCAACGTACACTGATGAATGTGTGGTACTGCCATAAAAACTTTATAAATAAAAAGGAACCAAAAGAAAAAAAATAGAAAAATTGCAGTTTTCAGGTATGAATACACCTTTTGTTGATCTAAGGTTTTATAGCTGTTAAATCACTAGGCAGAAGCATTAGTTAAGCTTTCAAAAAGATTTATCCAGCAGTTTTGAACTGGTGAATGAAAAAAAGGAACCTATTGCACCAATGTGCCATTTATTGTACTTTTATTTAGGGGGGGGGGGTGGCATGTTTGTTCTGTTTTTCTTATGGTAGTCTACTTCTTACCAAAACATGCTACGTTTTCTGTGTCGTCGTGCGTTTTTAGCTAGTTCAAAAATGTTACCTGAAGAAGGGTAACACAAATTGATCTTACGGCAAGAATAGCATGCTGTATCAGGCTTATGCGTCATTAAAGTGACACTGATACCTTGTAAACTTTCAGAAAAGTTGCATGAGCGCCACTACAGAAGCATTTTCAACATCTTGGTCGAGAATACTACAAATATATTTTCAAAAATAACACAAACGCATTTGAACTAGTACTATAATTTAGATGAATGTTGATTATGGTGGTTTGCGCACTAGACTTGGATTGCGCACTAGACTCCGTAGTTGCGCACTAGACTCCGTGAGGACGGTGGCTAGGGTCCTGGTGTCACTGGCTATTTGGTCTGTACGAGGGTAAGTGGCATAACTCTGTAAGCTCAGCGGTTTCGACACAGCTCTAAATAGGTGCCTGGAGAAACCTGGGAAGGTAAACAGGAAGGGTGCGCAAAACAACAGGATGGCTGCCCCCCCCCCTCCGCTTCCTGGCTGAAGGGCCATGAAACGGAGATCAGCAACACCGATAGGGAATTTAAAATCTGATGCCGTAATCTTTATTTTCTTTTTACCTTTTATGTTTATTATTTGAAAAGAATATTTGGAAAATATTGTATCGGGGAAGAATAGAGAAAAAAAGACCTGCAATCATAGTTACTACTAAATTAATGGAGCTTTTTTAATTTAAAATATTGTCTTTCATTTCTTCCTGTGTAGTTTGGCTTCTTTGTGACAATCGAACTTGGTTGGAGGGGGTAGGAAATACCATATTGGTGGATAGAAAAGATTAATCTAGGCAAATCTTTCAATATTGTGCAAATGAAATTATCAAAGACTTATATATTTAACATTTTCTTAATCACGAAAGGTTCTTTTATTAATCGTTATTTTAACAGCAGCATCTTTCGTTTGATTTTTTTTTATTTCACCGCTTTCCTTTTTTTCTGCTATATCTCTCATCTACATTCAATACAAATTATTCACATACGTCTGTATTTCCATTGTTTAGGCATTCAAATTGATTAAGTCAATTTTATTTACTTAAATCATTTTTATAAACTCTGTTTCAATTAATTAAATTGAAAGATAGTAAGAATGTGACCCTTGAACCAACTTTCTGTTGAGCAAGAGAAGTATTTGTCAACTTGTATTCACAACTAAACATGAAATATAAAACCAAACTTAATAGCATTTTTTTTAACCGAAAGTGAAAGCATAAGGAATTTACAAAATAGAAATGTACACTTGAATAGTCAAAAAGTTCGTGATAAAGAACTGTCAGTAAGGAGCGACTCGGCCCAACAATAGCGCAACAGTAGCTAATTCCAAATGTTTAATATTTAAATTCCTTAGCTTTAATATTACCCATCAAAAGCTACGAGCCTGAGAAAATTTAAAAAAAAAAAATAAACTTTCAAATGGGGATAAATCAATTTATTAGACAGTGAAAAATCAGGTACAAAAGTCCAGATATTTTATTCCCATTTGAAAGTTTATTTTGTTCGTCTTAGAACTGCACTGTGGTCTAAGGAAAACACAGCCTAATTTAAAGGTGTTACGTCGAAAATTAGAAAAATTTACCTTATTTTCGAAAAAAGGGGTAAAACGTTCTTTAAAAATCAAGCCGTATTAATGAAAATCACCGGATTCAACATATCAGAGAGCACTACTGTAGGAGTTTCAAGTTCCTCTGTACAAAGAATAAAAAAAAAATAACAAGTTTTTTAACAGAAAGTAAGGAGCGATATTAAAACTTAAAAATAACAGAAATTATTCCGTATATGAAGGGGGTTGCCTCCTCCTCAACACCTCGCTCTTTACGCTAAAAGTATCTTAGTACTTTCGAAAAAAGCTTCTGATTGTTCCAATTAAATGAACATTGTGTTTCAGAAGTCGTTCTTAAAGAATTGGGAGAAAATTTGAACTTTAGCGTAAAGAGCGAGGTGTTGAGGAGGAGGCAACCCCCTTCATGTACCAAATAATTTCTGTTGGTTTTAAGTTTTAATGTCACTCCTTACTTTCTATAAAAAAAAAAAACATTGTGTTTTTTATTTAATTTCTGAATGTTTTTGAATTAACACAGGTTTTGAAATTAGCTAGCTGTATATAAATAATTAAAACGAAAATTTGCATGTTAATTATACTTTTTTTTTTGGCTAAATGGCTTTCTCAAAATTTTGATCGTACGAATGTGAGAAAAAAGGACGGGGAACGGTGCCTAGTTGCCATCCAATTTTTTTCGGTTCCTTAAAAAGGGCACTAGAACTTTTAATTTTATTTACGGACTTTTTTATTAGTAACAGATATGCGTAACTTACGAATTTTCTTCCGATTCTTTAAGAACGACTTCTGAAACACTAAAAAAAAAACTTTTTTTTTTATTTAATTTCTGAATGTTTTTGAATTAATTCAGGTTTTGAAATTAGCTAGCTGTATATGAATCATTAAAACAAAATTTGCATGTTAATTTTACTTTTTTTGGCTAAATGGCTTTCTCAAAATTTTGATTGTACGAATGTGAGAAAAAAGGGCGGGGAACGGTGCCTAGTTGCCCTCCAACTTTTTTCGGTTCCTTAAAAGGGCACTAGAACTATTAATTTTATTTACGGACTTTTTTATTAGGAATAGATATACGTAACTTACGAATTTTCTTCCGATTCTTTAAGAACGACTTCTAAAACACTATGTTCGTTCAATTGGAACGATGAGAATCTTTTTTCATTATAATACTGAATCAGCATTATAAGCCCATTCTTTTGCTATATTTATTGACATCAAAATTCCGTTTTTTTAAGTTTTGATTACTATTGAGCCGTATCGCATGTTTTTTTTTATTACGCATATGTCATTACGTATATGAGGGGGTTTGCCCCCTAGTCAGTACCTTGCTTTTTACGCTTAAGTTCGAATCACAAACCCCTGAATCACAAAGGCCGTTTATTTAGAATAGATAGCTCTCTTTGAAAGTACTAAAAAAAACTTTAGCGTAAAGAGCGAGGTATTGACTAGGGGGCGAACCTTCTCATTTAAGTAATAATTTCTGTTTTGTTTTAACGTTTAATGTTGCTTCTTACTTTTCAGTTGAAAAAAAATTTCTTATTCAATTTCTGATAGTTTTTTAAATAATACTGGGAAATCCGGCGCCCCCTACACAGAAATGTCCCTTCCCCCAAGAAAACATCCTCCATGGAAAGATCCTCCCATTAAAAGATCCCCCTCCTACGACCCCGCTCCAACCAGAGAAAATCCCTCCTGAAAACGTCTGTATACTTTCTAATAACCAATACTATATGTAAATAATGGGCAAAGCTCATACCTTGCAGCCCATCCCCAGGGAACTGTGGGGCATTAAGTTATCCTCAAAGACATAAGATTTTTGACTATGCTGAAGAAAATGCTATCTCAAAATTTTGATTTGGTGACTTTGGGGAAAAACTGAGCGTGGGTGGGGACCAAGTTGCGCTCCAATTTTTTTTTGTCACTTAAAAAGGGCACTAGAACTGTTAATTTCCGTTCAAATGAGCCCTCTCATGATATTCTAGGACTAATGGATCGATGCGATCACCTCTGGATAACGAAACAAAATAAACACACATCCTTGATCTTTCTTCTAACAAAAAATACAAATTTCACATTTTTGCAGATAGGAGCTTGTAACCTCTACAGAAGCTTGTAGGGTTTTCGGTTACGCTGAATCTAATGGTTTAATTTTCATTAAGATTATATCACTTTTACGGGGTGTTTCTCCTTTTTTCGAAAATAAGACAAATTGTTTCAGGCTCGCAACTTTTGATGGGTAAGACTAAGCTTGATGAAACTTATATATTTGAAATCAGAATAAAAATCCAATTCTTTTGATGTATCTACTGGTATCAAAATTCTGTTTTTTAGACTTTCGCTTACTACTAGGCCGGGTTGCTCCTCACTTACAGTTCATTACCACGAACTGTTTGATATCAAATCTTATGTTTTATGCCAGCAGAAGGATCACGGACGCGTGTTTATATTTTTTTTTTTCCTTAGAGGTGATTGTGACGAACCGAAGGTCCTAGAATATCAGAAGAGGTCTGATTCAAAAGGAAACTAAAAGTTCCAGTGCCTTTTTTAAGTGACCAAAATAATTGGAAGACAACTAGTCTCCTCCCCATGCCGTTTTTTTTTTTTCCCAAATATGTCCGAACAAAATCTTGAGATAGCATTTGGCTCATCATAATTGGAAGATCCAAAAGTTATACCTTCGGGGATGAATACCCCCACTGCCCCTGGGGAAATGGCAGTAAGTTATGCAATTTGCCCAGTGTTACACCGGTAGTACTTTTTATTAGGAAACGTATGGACATTTTTTTTTGTGGGTGGATTTTCTGTGGGGAGGGAGGAATTTTACCCCAGGAGAATTTCCATGGAAATATTCTTTGAGAATTTCCACGGGGGACATATTCCAAGGAGTAGGATTTCTCGGAAAGATTTGAAGAACGGTCAGAAATTAAACAGTCAGATATTTTCTATTACAATCTATTGAAAAACTTCCTTTACACCCTCCCAAGAAGTTCAGATTTCCTTAAATCTTTCTTTATGACATATTCCCACCCCAGGTGTGGACGAGCTGTTTTTCGTTTGTCCCTAGATGGTTGGCCGACAAAGACAATCTTTGCCGTTGCACTTTATTCGGTTGACCTTATCAGCATTATTAATCAGTAGCATTTTTGTCTCGAGCCCCAGGATTGCTGAGAGCTGACTATATCCTGCTGACACATTTTTTTTGGCCCTTCCTTGTCTTTTATAACCGTTAGGATCGTGTGAAAAGTTTTCGCATTTAACTGTACCTCATTTTGACTTGGGTCTGGGATTGTTACCCCCCCCCCCTCACCCATCCATCTCCCTACTCCCGCTTTTGAGGTAACTAACATCATCATCATTAGGTTGTATCAGAAATCCAGAGTGTTCAGATTATATTAATTCGTTTGAGAGTAGGGAGAGGGAGGGGGTAAGTGCTGCAATTTATGCAATTTTCAAGTGATTTACATTGTTATAGGAAAATATACGGAAATTTTCTGGGCGAACTTTTCATGGGAGGAATAATTTTCCAGGAACAATTTTCCACTGAGGGTCGAATTTCCGGCATGATTTGAAAAATGGTTAGAGGCATGGAGAATTTTCCAGGGGGATTTTCCATGGGGATTACGCTGGGAAAAATTTTCTGTGGAACTAGTTTTTCGTAATAGAAGAATTTTCCGGGAGATGTTTTCCACGGAGGGGGAGACAGGGCATGATTGAGAAACGATCCGAAATTCAATAGAAAAACAAGTATTTTTGACTGAAAGTAAGGAGCAACGTTGAAACTTAAAACGAACAAAAATTATTCTGTATATATGAGGGTGCTACCCCCTTCTTAGTTACTCACTCTGTGTGCTAAAGTTTGACACTTCAGCAAAATTCTTTAAAAACGACTCCTGAAACACAAGGGCCCTTGATTGAATAAGAAGCTTGATTAAAGAACTAAAATCTTTACCGTAACAAGTGAGGGATACACAAGAGGAAATCCCAGTCCTCTTGTGAATTCCATCCGCGTCCAAGCAAAGAAAAAGTTTGCCAAGGACCTTCAGAATCACCGAACAAACAGCGCAAAAAATCAAAGATAACTCTCATTTCCTTTGGTCGGCGCTCTATCCGAGGATTCCCTCCCTCCACTCTATCCACTCCCTTTCCACTGCCGATATTACTTTATCTGATTGGTGTTCTTTCCGTGAGGTCTCTCCACCAGACCCCCAGCTTTAGCACAAATATTTTGAACAGCGTGACCAATTTTTGCATGCATTTCCTTACTCAGATTGTACAGTAACTGGACGTCTGTGGCTGATGTTATTAAGCGCCTGAAGTCAAAGCTGTCACGAGGTATAGATGTATTTCATCTTCGTTACTACTGTTACTACTTACTACTGCACATTCTCACGTTACTACTGCAGATGATTTTTACACAAGGTTTGGTTCCGTCAACATTCTGTGTGTGATGTCTTTTCTCCAATTCCGAAGACAAAATAACCTCTAATGTATCCACGTTTTTCAGACCTATAGCTGTATTAATCAGTTAATGCAAACCTTATGAAATACTGTTCATAAAAGAGCTTGAAGAAATATGTCATACACATCCACATGAATTTGGTCTTTAACATGGCACTGGATGTTCAGACACTTGCGTTGTTGCAATGCTCTGCTGGACGCTTCTTCAGGTATTTCACTCGCCTTGGTCAATCATCATATTCACCGCGTCTTTGAATTCCCGATCCCCCCCTCTCAGGCTTCTAAGGTTTGCTAAAAGAGGAGTAAAGCCGGCTATCATTGGATCTCAAACTAATATGCATGTTAAGGCACGAGTCTGAATTAAGGTAGGAGTCATGGCCTCACCTTGATATTTTAATAGTTATGTCCCTGAAGGTCAAGACCAGTTTCAGATGTCTTGCGTTCCTTCTGGCCTTAATATCTTCTTAGTCACATATGCTGATGACAGTTTTGATGACAGCCAAACTTTGCACGATATTTCTGAAACTTTTAGAAAACTGCAAACAGAACACTTAAAATATGGTGTTGAATTCAACTCAAAAAAGTTAGACTTAGCGCTTTTTAACTGGAAGGCGCCTGCAATTTGCGGGTCCTTAAATCGAGCAGCATCTAGTCTTACTATTTTACATGATTGTGGTCCACGGTGTGGTCCCCATGTAATTTTTTTGTCGGAAAAATAACTCCCATCCTCAAAAAGGGAAAAAATGCTTCCAGGTGCAATTTTTATCACCCCATTACCTTCTCATGTACTACGTTTAAGCTCTTCAAGTCATTTGCGATAAGAAACATTGAAAAAAAAATTTCCGCCCTTTCCTTGCCAGTTCGGGTACGAGCAAAATTTAGGTAGAGAACACGCTCTCTTTCTACTTTTAAATGTGTTAAAGGACATCTAAGACCGAGGTGATTTCTTGATTTTATGCACTCTTGACGTCTCAAGAGCTTTTGACTCGTGTATATTTTCGCAGGTTTTGCTTGAGGCTCATATGGAAGTTGCTAATGTCGTGGTAATTATTTGTCTAAGTATATGTATACAAATCTGAAATCTAGAATTAAATATGGAAAGTCTGCTCTTTCGGATCTGGAAAGGTGTACGCCAAGGAGCTTTGACCTCTCCAGTTTTGTTCAATAATGTGTTACTGGTGCTCAGGATAATTTCAACAGTCCATTTGTATATCCAAACTGCCCAATAATTTGAACTGTCCATCCATCCTTTCCTACACTTTCCAAGGATGCTCTTTGACATTTGAGCTCCTCCAGGAAGAGTATGAGCGGATTTGTTTAACTTTTAACACCAATAAAACAGTTGCTCTAGCATTTAACTATAAAGGAATTAGAAGTTCAATAGGTCTATCTGGCTCTGAAGTTCCTTTTACTAGCAGTCTTACTAACCTGGTTATTCTGAATAGGTAAATCTGAAAAAAAACTGCAAACCTGGCACTGAAAACGATACTAGTAAGATTCGGGATGCGTACGCATCCCTGGCTTCAAACATTTTAAATCTGAGTAGAGTTTGCAATTTTCAGCTGTATAATAGCCTAACAATTCCTCACCTACTTGCTCTTGCTCAAGTTTGGTCTTTTTTAACTGTGGTAGGACAAAGCAAGTTCATCGCCACAAATAATTCTTTTCTGCAGAGAAAGCATCAATTATTAAACCCAGCTCATGATACTGAGAAGCGTATTTGTGATTTTTCTACTGAATGCCAGGGGTTTTCCCATATTTGGTTATTGCTGTTTGTCCCATGTTCGTAGTTGTCAAAGTGTGCTTTTCTTCCTGTTGATTCTGTTTGTTTTTCTTTCTTCCTGTTTCTTTTTGTTTTTCTGTCTTTTCTGGGCCCGCCCAGTTTTATTTATGACGGTTTATAAATAGAATGATGGTGATGATGATAGTATCTACTAAGCTTCGTTTCAATCGTCATTATACATCAACTCTGTTAAACGCTGTTGCTCTTCCCTACATCCTATACATTGCACCCCTCTGGAAAACTCTTACATATGCTGATAAATTAAAAATCCGCTCCACTTTCTTACGTTTTGCAAAATACATACTGAGATATCCCACTTGGACACGCAGTTCAAAGCTCATCAAAAGTATTCATATCCTACTATAGCTATGACTAAATTAATAGAAAAACACAACCAAAATACTTAAAAACATACTTTGAACCAAGTTCTTCTACAATAGTTAAATTATCATAGTTGTATAGCGCACTCTAGCTTTGTTTTTGTTGTTGTGTTTTTTTTGTTTTTATTTGTAGTGCTCCGTCATTTTCTTTGAGTATGAAAAACGGGTGTTTAATGAATTAATTAAAAAAAAAATCCACAAAATAAGTTTTTCAAAGATAAGTAAAAAGAACTCCATTAAACAAAAAAAAATGAGCAAAAATAAAATTAAATAATCTACCAAGCGTGAAACTACCACAAATCAGCATCGATAAGTAAATGAAGCCCAAAATGAACAGAAATTACAATAAATAACCGAGTCAAACTCAAAACGAGGAGAAATTAACATAAGTTGGGTTCAAAACGCCTATGCCTTCCCAAGGCCAGAACATAATGTGCACTTTACTGAAAAAAATACAAATGAATGCCCAATGTCAGTTTATAATACATATACTGGTATTAAGTAATCAAAATGCTAATATTATTTGATTTATTAAAGCAATAAAAGTAAAAAACATTTATATTTTTTTTCGGTAAGGTGCACATTATGTTCTGGCCATGAGAAGGCATAGGGGTTTTGAGCCCAACTTATGTTAATTTCTACTCGTTTTGAGTTTGAATCGGTTATTTATTGTAATTTCTGTTCGTTTTGGGTTTCATTTATTTATCGATTCTGATTTGTGGTAGTTTCACGCTTGGTAGATTATTTGATTTATTTTGCTCATTTTATGTTTAATGGAGTTTTTTACTTATCTTTGAAAAACTTATTTTGTGGAAAAAGTTTTTTTTTTTTTTTTTAATTAATTTCTGTTCGTTTTATATTGACATAGTCTTTTCAGGAAAAAGAAAATAATACTTTAAATCTTTTCGTTTTTTAAGAATTTATAGTTTGGCCTGATATTTGTTTTAGGCAGCACTAGCACGCTGCCTAAAGTATTGATCGGATGTGTTTGGAGAAAAGATGACCACTTTCAAACTATTAAAAAGGGCACTAGCCCTTTGAATTTCCAATCGAATGAGCCTGTTTTGAAGTTTCTACGACAACACCTTCTATAAAAACCTTATATGTCTCCAGGGCATAACTTAAAACCCTTGCCCTGAGGGTTGTGGGGGAGTAACCTCCTCAAAAATATATTTTCTATCTGGAAATCAACTACGCTGAACAAAATGGCTATCTAAAATATTGATTGGATGTGTTTGGAGAAAAGATGAGCGAGAGAGGGGGGTTAGTTGCCTTCAAATCCCTTTCGACTATTAAAAGGGCACTAGCCCTTTGAATTTCTAACGAATGAGCCCTTTTTCAATTTTCTACGACAAAGTTTTCAATAAAAACTTTATATAACCCCAGGGCATAACTTATAACCCTTGCCCTGAAGACTGTGGGGGGAGTGTCCTGCTCAAAGGAATAATTTCCTGAACTTTGAACTGCGTGGAACAAACTGGATATCTCAAAATTTTTATTGGATGTGTTTGGGGAAATGGTAGGCGTGGAAGGAGTGTTAGGTGCTTTCCAATCACTTTCGACTATTAAAAAGGGCACTAGCCATTTCAATTTCCAATCGAATGAGCCCGTTTTGAAGTTTCTACGACAACGCGTTATATAAAAACCTTATATGCCCCCTGGTTATAATTTACAACCCTTGCCCTGAGGGCTGTGGGGGTTTGTCATCCTCAAAGACCTAATTTCCAAAACTTAAAACTACATTGAATAAAATGGCTATCTCAAAGTTTTGATTAGATGTGCTTTAGGAAAAGGTAGGCGTAAGAGGCGGGTTAGTTGCCCTCTAATCCCTTTCGACTATAAGAAAGGGCACTAGCCCTTTGAATTTGCAATTGAATGAGCCTTTTTTGAAGTTTCTACGGCAACGCCTTCTATAAAAAACCTTATATGCCCCCAGGGCATAACTTACAACCCTTGCCCTAAGGGCTTGCCCTAAGCGGGACTGTCCTCAAAAACATAATTTCTATCTGGAAAACAACTATGCTGAACAAAATGGCCATCTCAAAATTTTAATTGGATGTGCTTCGGGAAATGGTGGGCGTGGAAGGGGTGTTAGTCAACTTCCAATCATTTTCGACTATTAGAAAGGGCACAAGCCATTCCAATTTCAAATTGAACGAGCGCTTTTCGAAGTTTCTACGAAAACTTCTTCGATAAGAAGTGCCCTGCTCTAAAGAAAAAAAAATAAATAATACATTGTGCCAACATCGTTCTTATATGCCCCCAGGGCATAAATTAAAACCCTTGCCCCGAGGACTCTGGGGAGTGTCCTACTCTTTACTTAGTCCCCGTTTCTTGTCTCGTTCTCGAGGGTCCCCGTTCTTTACTTAGGCAGTGCGATCCCGCTGCCTATAATTTATGCAACAAATTTCTATATAAGCCCTATATGCCCCCAGGACATAACTTACAATCCTTGCACTGAGGGCTCTGAGGGGGTTATCATCTTAAAAGACCTAATTTCCAGAACGTTCAACTACGTTGAACAAAATGTATATCTCAAAATTTCGATTGGATGTATTTGGGAAAATGTTGGCGTGAAAGGGGCGTTAGTTTGCTATCCAATCACTTTAAACTATTAAAAAAAAGCACTAGCCCTTTCAATTTCCAATTGAATGAGCCCTTTTGAAGTTTCTACGACAATGCTTTCAATAAAAACTTTATATGGCCCCCGGGCATACCTTACAACCCTTGGCCTGAGGAGTGTGGGGGAGGAGTTGTCATCCTTAAAGACAAAATTTCCAAAACTTTCAACTACGTTGAATAAAATGGCTATTTAAAAATTTTGATTGGATGTGTTAGGGGAAAAGGTGGGCGTGAGAGGGGGGTTAGTTGCCCTCAAATCACTTTCGACTATTAAAAAGGGTACTAGCCCTTTGAATTTCAAATCGAATGAGCCTTTTTTTCAAGTTTCTACGACAAACTTTTCAATAAAAACCTTATATGCCCCCAGGGCATAACTTATAATCCTTGTCCTGAGGGTTTTGGAGAGTGTCCTCCTCAAAAATAAGTTTTCTATCTGGAAATCAACTACGCTGAACAAAATGGCTATCTCAAAATTTTTTTTGGATATGTTTGGGGGAATGGGTGTGGGGGGGCTAGTTGCCCTCCAATCCCTTTCGACTATTAAAAAGGGCACTAGCCCTTTGAATTTCCAACTGAATGAGCCTGTTTTTGAAGTTTCTACGACAACGCCTTTTATAAAAACCTTATATGCCCCCAGGACATAACTTAAAACCCTTGCCCTGAGGGTTGTGGGGGAGTGTCCTCCTCAAAAACATATTTTCTATCTGGAAATCAACTACGCTGAACAAAATGGCTATCTCAAAATTTTGATTGGATGTATTTGGGGGAATGATGGGTGTGGGGGGGCTAGTTGCCCTCCAATCACTTTCGACTATTAAAAAGGACACTAGACTTTTAAATTTCCAACCGAATGAGCCTGTTTTGAAGTTTCTACGACAACACCTTCTATAAAAACCTTATATGCCCCCAGGGCATAACTTAAAAACCCTTACCCTGAGGGTTGTGGGGGAGTGTCCTCCTCAAAAACATATTTTCTATCTGGAAATCAACTATGCTGAACAAAATGGCTATCTCAAAATTTTGATTGGATAGGTTATGGGGAATGATGGGCGTGGAGGGGGGGAATGTTGCCCTCCAATCACTTTCGACTATTAAAAAGGGTACTAGCCCTTCAAATTTCCAATCGAATGAGCCTGTTTTGAAGTTTTTTACGACAACGCCTTCTATAAAAACCTTATATTCCCCCAGGGCATAACTTAAAACCCTTGCCCTGAGGGTTGTGGGGGAGTGTCCTCCTCAAAAACATATTTTCTATCTGAAAATCAACTACGCTGAACAAAATGGTTATCTCAAAATTTTGATTGGATGTATTTGGGGGAATGATGGGCGTGGGGGCGGGCTAGTTGCCCTCCAATCACTTCTGACAATTGAAAAGGGTACTAGCCCTTTGAATTTCCAATCGAATGAGCCTGTTTTGAAGTTTCCACGACAACGTCTTCTATAAAAACCTTATATGCCCCAGGGCATAACTTAAAACCCTTGCCCTGAGGGTTGTGGGGGAATGTCCTCCTCAAAAACATATTTTTTTTCTGAAAATCAACTACGCTGAACAAAATGGTTATCTCAAAATTTTGATTGGATGTGTTTGGGGGAATGATGGGCGTGGAGGGGGGGGGGCTAGTTGCCCTCCAATTACTTTCGACTATTAGAAAGGACACTAGCCCCTCCCATTTCCAATCGAATGAGCCATTTCCGAAGTTTCTACGACAACTCCTTCGATACGAAGTGCCCGGGTATGGGAAAAAAAAACAAAAAAAAAACACATTGTGCCCACATCGTTCTTTACTTAGGCAGCGCTAGCGCGCTGCATATGAAAACGCAATTAATATACTGAATAATATCTGTTCGTGTTTATATTTCAATGCTGCTCCTTACTTTCAGTTGAAACAACTTTTTTTTATTTGATTCGAAAGGGAAAGATAATGTTCTCATTTCGTCTTACTGATTTTCATTTTTGAACGGTTCATTCCTGCAGTACTATACTGTATGCTATAAGCACATAAATTTTTCTCTTAGACTTTTATTTTTTGTAACAGGACGAGGAGAACAAGAAAAGCAAGAAGCTTCCTTTAATTTTTTTGTTTAATGCAGTAAGAGAAAATATAAAACAATAAATTTGCGTTTTTTGTCTTTGGAGTGGTCACTTTTATCTTTTAGTTTATCTTACGATCTGGTCCTGATGGGATGTTTTGAAAGACATGACATGGAAGAAAAGATTTTACTGTTGTTAGTATTCTGTGAAAATTTTCCTTGCTCTTTCCTGAAGAGTAGTTTATGAAGTATATGTGAGTCTTCATCTAAATCTCATTCTTGGCGAATCATTAGGTCTTTTATTTAAAATTAAGTCTTTCGTTTAGGTCTTATTATATTCGATATTGTTAAAAAAAAAAAAGAATGAAATAAAAAATTCCGGGCCAAGCTGGATGAAGGCATTCAAGCTCTCTGGCTAGTCATTCTGCGCTTTAAGAGGGAGCACATTGCAGCAAAAATGATGTACACCCTATATGTTCAAGAAAATCTTAGGATAACATGCTAAAATTCTGCAGAAGTCCAAAATCAGGATATGTCAAAAAATGACCACTCCGCTCAGAAAATGTCAAATGCTGAACTTGGATGGGTTCTTAAGGTGGTTTGATCATGTAGTTGTGCATCTTAAGAACGAATATAAGCTTCAAAGCTGCTTCAGACTTTGTTTCGCTAAAAAAATATATAAAAGCCAAATCTTGCGGGGAAAGCCCCGGATTTTTTTCTTAAAGATTTCTGAGTGCCATTTTAAAACTTGTCTTTCTTGCTGAATCTAACACAATTAAAGCACAAAAGGCATCAAACTAAGGCAGCTAAAACTATTTACCCAGCCCAAAGTTGATACAAAAGTCCAAATACATTAATTCTTTGAAAAAAAATAATCGTTTCCTACTAGATGTGACGTGCAAGATGTGAAAATTTTGTGCAAAAAGACACGGAGCCTTATTTCAACTGAGCAGTGGAGTAATCGCCAAAAGTAGCGGTGCAACTTACCTATTGTGTCGGTCAAAAATTATTTTTTAAAAAGTTCAGAGATTACATTTTAAAAGATGGTAGTGCTTCAAATATTACTGGTGAAAGCTTACAGGAATGGTCTAAAAAAAACTCAAATCCTCAGTTGAAACCTCCGAGTGTTCCTCATTGATTTTACAGAGGTTTGTTTCAGCTTAGCAAACGCCTTAGTCCTACTCGTCCTTGACTGTGTCTATGCTGTTCTCGACAAAGCGTTGAAACAGGCGGGCATTGCTGTTTGGATCTTCGACACAGGCATTTTACGTATTTCTAAGTATTTTAAGTATTTCTTATTGGGAAAGAGGGGCCTTTAATATACGAAGACACCAAGTTTTCAGAGAATGTTGAAGAGAGTGTTGAGCTTAATCAAAACGTGTTATTTGCATACAGGATGTGTCGAAAGGGTATAACTCAAGAATGACTGAAGGTATTAAGTTGAACTTTGAGGGAATGATTAGGGAGATGTTCAATTGACCAAAAAGACAATATTTGTATGATGCTTCTGCTACTACTCCTACCACTACTATTACTGCTACTACCACTATTTCTACTGCTACTATTAGTGCTACTACAAATACTGCTTCGGTAGTGACTACTACTAAGGCTGAGGATTGGGGTAAAAATTTGAGGAAATATTGAGAAGGAGGTTGAACTAAACCAAAACATACTATGTGCATACATATGGTCAAAAGGGCACATCAGAAATATCCTATGAACGGTTTACCACATCAAGCCTAAATTTACAGGGCATGATGAGGGGTATGTTCAACTGACCTAAAGGCAATATATGCATAATACTACTGCTACTAATACAAGTGCTACTACTGTTGCTATTGCGACTAATGCAGCAATACTGTTGCTACTACTCCTGCTACTACTACTGCTTTAATACTAGTACTACTAAGGCTATGGGTATGAAGGTGAAAATTTAACATGATATTGAAGGAAAAGTTGAACTAAACCAAAACGCACTGTGTGCATACAGGTTGTCAAAATGGAGTATCCAATGAATGACTTAGGATTCTAAGTTGAAACTTTCAGGGGATACTTAGGGGAAAGATCAATTGACCATAAGACAGTGTTTGCACACACTACTAATACTGCCACCGCTGCAACTACTACTACTGCTACTGCTACTACTAACATTACTACTACTACTAGTACTACTACTATTATTATTATTATTATTCTACTGATAACACTACTACTACTACTTGTACTACCACTAATATTATTATTATTATTCTACTACTAACAGTACTACTACTACTAGTACTACTATTATTATCATTATTATTATTATTCTACTACTAACACTACTACTACTACTACTAGTACTACCACTAATATTATTATTATTATTACTACTAATACCACCCCAACTACTGCCTCTATTGCAGCTTCTACTTACTAGGGCTAAGAATATTAAGCTAAAAATTTTAGGAAATACTGAGGGGGAAGTTGAACTAAACTAAAACACACCATAGGCATGCAGTTTATTAAAAGGGTATATCGGTAGTATCATAGGACCGGCTTATTGTATTAAGATATAACTTCCAGGGCTTGGTGAGGAGGATTTTCACCGATCAAAAGTGCAATATCTGCATGCCACTACTGCTACTACCGTAGTACTACTATTGTTAGTTCTACAACTAAGCCTGCTACTACTTCTTCTTTTCACATTAATGCTCTTAGCTGTTTTTGGATTCATCCAGAATCAAATATTTCCCCTTTTCTAAATGCTAAATCCTGCATATAAACAATGGGTAAATTGCATAATTTTAAATCCTTGTCCTTGGGCAATAGGGGATATGGCATACCTGGAAGTATAGCTATAAAACCTTTAGACAAGTTTTTAAAAAAAACGACAATTCAAAAATTTGGTCAGTGTTGAGTAAATGGAGTACCTAAGGAGGGCAAGGAGGGGGAGGGTCTAGTTGCCATCCAATCTCTCTTCAACATCTCCGCAACATATCTAGAAATTTCCAACTTAACAGTCATCAGTCTTTCTTTAAATATTGCTGATATTCCTCTTTCGGAACCAGCAAGCACATCGTTTGGACTGTGTTCGGCATCCGTCCCAACATTCACCTAAAGTTTTACCTTAATGCCCTAAGCCTTTTTGGAGACCCAGGATCGAACGTGTCCTCTTCTCCAATAAAAATCTTTATATATTAACAATGTACAACCTTCATAACTTATAGCCCTTGCCCTGGAGGCTGGGGAGACGTCAACCATGGAAGCAGAGTTATTTGACCTTTGAACTATTCTAAACAAAGTGATTATCTCAACTGTTTGATCTAATGCATTTTTTGAATAAAGGTTTGGGGAGTCTGGCTACCCTCCGGTCATTTTGACTCTTAAAAGAGGCACTAAAACTTTCAACTTCCAATCGAATAAGCCTCCTCCAAAGTTTATACGACATAAAACCTCTTATGTTAACAATAAGCAGCTTCCTTGCTCCGGGACTGATGGGCATTTAAACTCCTTAAGCAAAGTTATATGACTTTTGGACTTTCTTGAACACAATTTCAAAGTTTTAATCAGATGTCTTTAGGGAAACGGGCGCGGGTGGTTGTTTGCCCTCTAATCATTTTTGACTCTTAAAAAGGGAAATAGAACTTTAAATTTCCAATCGAATGAGCCTCCTCCGAATTTTATAGGACCACCGCTTTCATAAAAACTTAATGTGTCACAAATGGGCAACGTGCATAACTTACAGCCCTTGCCCCCATGGCTGGGATAAGGGATGTCAAACCCGAAAGCTTAGTTTTTGGTCTATTGACTATTTCAAACGAACTGGCTATCGCAAAATTTTTATCAGAAAAATTTGAGGAAGAAGGGTGTAGGAGGAGGAGCTGGTTGCCTACTGATTACTTTCCACTCTTAAAAAGGGACGTAGGTCTTTCGGCTTCAAATTGAACGAGCCACACCCGAATTTTTTTTTTTTACAATCACTCCTTCCATAAAAACCTTATATGTTAACGATGGGAAGTTTAAATAGCCTATAAACCTGCCCCAAGGGTTTCGTTTTTTTTTCAGCCTGGTAGGCATAGTTATTTTCGCTATGAACTTTTTAGAACAAAATGACTATCCCAAATTTTTTATCGGAAGTATTTGTGAAATAAGCCTTGAGGGCTGGTTGCCCTCCGATCACTTTTTATTCTTACATAGGGCAGTACAACTTCTGGTTTCCAGTCGAATGAGCACCCCTCTAAAGTTTGTACCGCCATCCTTTCCATAAAAACCTTATACGTTAGCAATGAGCAACTTGCAACCCGGAGCAACCCAGAGACTGCCGGGTGTTGACCATAAAAGCAGAGCTATTTGACCTCTGAACCATTTTGAACAAAATGGCTATTCTGAAATTTTGATAGGATATATTTGAGGAATTAAGGGGCACCGGAGAAAAGCTGGTTACCCTTTGATCACTTTTGACTCCTGAAAAGGGAACTAGAACTATCGATTGCCAATCGAATGAGCCTCATCTCAATTTTATAGGACCACCCATTTCATAAGAAACCTTATATATTAATAATGGGAAGCTTTTAAGGTGAAAATTTCAGAGAATGTTGAGGGTACAATGGACTAAATGAATTCACACTATGTGCATGCAGAAATGTAAAAAGGGCATATCAGCAATATTCCTGGAACTGCTCAGGATACTAGGTTGAAAGTTTCAAGGTATGTGAAGAGGGGTGTTGTGAAAAAAAAAAAAAACAAGTGCTATGTGAATACTTCTAATGCTACTACTACTAATGCAAATACTAAAACTATTGCTACTACGTAGACCAAGGGTATTAAGATGAAGCTTTCAGGGAATGTTTTGGGGGATGTTGAACTAATTCAAAAACAATATTTGCAAATAGGTTGTCTAAAGGGTGTATTGGATTTCTCTGGAATGCCTCAGAATATAAAGTTGAAACTTTCAGGGGTGTGTTGAGGGGGACGTTGAAGTAACCGAAAGGCGTTATGTGCATACTGATACTACTATTACCACTGCTACTACAATAACTGCTACTTATATGGCAAATTGTATTTAGATGAAACTTTCAAAGAATGTTCAGGATGAATTTAAACTAAATCAAAACACAATATGTGTATGCATGAAGCCAAAATATGTATCAGCAACATCTCAGGAATGGCTTAGAGTATTAAGTAGAAACTTTCAGGAGAGTATTGAGGACGGTGTTGAAATAACTAAAAGGCACCAAGTGCCTGCTATTACTGCTTCTTTTGCTAATGGTAAGGGTATTAAGGTGAAATGTTTTGGAAATATAAAAGTTAGTAGTAGTCATAACAGTAGCAATAGCAGTGGTGGCTGTAGTTAGTAGAAGTCTTAGGTGCAGAAGTCTTAGGTGCAGAAGCTTGTAGAAGTTTTAGTGCTCGTAGCAAAATTCACATAGGGCCTTTTCGTTAGATAAGGATGTTTTGTTTGAACTACATTCAAACACAACATTTGTGTGCAGTTTGTCAAGAGGAAGTATCAGCAATGTCTCAAATAAAAGCTGAAAATCTTAAAACATTAGATTGGCATTTTCAGCGCGTATTGGGGGGGGGGGGGGGTGAACTAATCAAAGGCTCAGAGCATTATGTTGAGACTTTCAGGACATGTTGAGGGTATGTTGAACTAATGAAACAAGGCACTATGCAAAATCTACCACGATTACTATTAATACTGCAACAACCACAACTACTACTTCTACTGCTATTGCTACAGCTACGACTGATACTGAGGTTAAGGATTTTAAGCTGAAACTTTCTGGAAATGTTGAGGAGTATGTTGAATTATTCGAAACATGGAATTTGCGTACTACTGCAACTACTATTGCTACTGCCACTACGGTGACCATTACTACATATGAGATTAAAGGTATTGAAATGAAACCTTGAGAGAATCTAATACTGAGGATTAGGTATTTAGGTGATACTTTTAGAGAACGTTTAGGAATATGTTGAACTAAAGAAGAAAACACGCAAATGCATGCAGACCGCCAAAAGGGTATATCTGCCATTACTAAAGAATGGCTTGGGATATGAATCTGAAACCTTCAGGGCTTATTTAGGGAGATGCTAAACTAAACAAAAGGCGCTATGCACATACTACTAGGGGGATTTTTAATTCAAAAAGCATGTTAAAAGGGTGTATCTGCAATGTATCTGGAATGGTTAAAGGTTTTAAGTGAAACTTTAAAGGGATGTTGGGATTTATTTTTGAGCCAATTCAAAACGTACTATATGCATGGGGCTTGTCAAAAAGGTGTATCAGCAATATCTCAGGAGTATTGCAATATCTCAGGAACGGCCAACGGTATTTACGCCCCTGTCCCCTTCTAACCCAAAATTATTGGAAAAATGAAAACGGAAAAATCACTAAAATTTCTTTTTCAACTGGTTTTAAAACTCACAACTATACATCCCTGAGCCAAAGGGAATCTAATGTAAAAGAAATATAATAGCAATAAATATAAACGTTAGTCTTTGTTTTTGTTTTCTAAAAGTTTGATTTGATTGAGCCTTCCTGTGTTTTTCAATTTCCTACATTTGCTTTTATATCCTGGGATAAAAAAGCGGATGAACAGCAACATTTATTAAATGAATTTTTTCGTTATACAGTCCCAAATTGAATATCTGTTGAAACCCCCATAATCTAATCTACTCCACAAAAGGAAATCCTATCCTTCTACAAATTGTTTCCTGGAATTTCTAATTAGGTTAGAAAACTTTTGCTTCTGGAGTTAGTTTTCCTAGGTTTTTCAAATTTTGAAAAATTCATTGAAGCCTGAGCTTTATTGATCTTCTGAACTTGTTTAGGGGTCAGTTATGTCAAGTCCAAAGAACAGCCTATACAGCGGGAAGAGAAGAGAAGGGTTACTGTTATTTTTGACTCTAATCCACCTATCACCCGGCCGATGAAATCCAAAAATTAATTGTGTTAAATCAAATCCTTGGTAATGAAGACTGCCAGTAATTGCATTAAAGAAAAACATCCAGCTGAAATACTGCTACAAAGACTACTACTATCAACTAACTGCGGTGTGTGAAGCCGGTCGTGTCAGCAAAACTCTTTACGCTCTTCCTCGACCCCAATTTATTCAAAACTTGACGCCCCTCCCATGAAGTTCCCGTTTTTATTTTACACCTCTCCTAATGATCTCTCCCCACCCCATTTGGGGACAACCTGCTTTTGTTTGACCCCAGATGGACAACCAATTTGACCCGTTGTTTGACAATCTGCCATCCTTCTTCTGTAAAACATGGTCTACCCAGTTTATTCTTTCTTTCGTCTCATCCCTAGAAACTCGGACCAAACTACATTTTCTGCACAACTTACTGGGTCAGACGGGTACTTAAGACTATCCTCAGACAATTTCTCAAGAAGATATTTGACAAACCTTTCTAAGCCTATCAAAGTGTTCATGTTTCAGGCCTATACTTGATTAAATAAACAAAACAAGTTTTTTTTTTTACTGAAAGTAAGGAGCGACGTTAAAATCTAAAACGAACAGAAATTATTCCATATATGAAAGGGGTTGTCCCCTCCTCAACGCTCGCTCTTTACGCTAAAATTTTTTATTGTTAGAAAATATAGAGTTGTGAGAAAGTCAAACTTTAGCGTAAACAGTGAGGCGTTGAGAAGGGGACAGCCCCTTTCATATACGGAATAATTTCTGTTCGTTTTAAGTTTTAACGTCGTTCCTTACTTTCAGTTAAAAAAAACTTATTTTTTTTATTTAATTTTTGAACATTTTTGAATTAATGCAGGTGTTGATATTAGCTCACCGTACATGAATAATTAAAACAAAATTTGCATATTAATTTCACTTTTATTTGGTTAAATGGCTTTCTCGAAACTTGTTTAATTTTATTTACGAACGTTTTTATTAGTAATAAATATACGTAACTTACGAATTAACTTACGTAACGAACTTCTATATTCAAAGATTTTTAATACGTATATTAGAGGGTTTGCCCCCTAATCAATACCTTGCTCTTTAAGCTAAAGTTCGAATTTTGTTCCAATTCTATAAAAATGACCCCTTAATCACAATGGCCGTTAATTAGAATAAATAGCTCTTATGAAAATACTAAGAAATATTTGGCTTAAGGAGCTAGGTGTTGACTAGGGGGTGAACCAAATCATACACGTAATATTTTCTGTTCGTTTTAAGTTTTGATGTTGCTCCTTACTTTCAGTTGAAAAACTTTTTGTATTTATTTAATTTCTGATCTTTTTCTTTGATAATGATGGGAAATACGGCGCCCTCTTCATAGCAGTGTCCCTTCCCCCATGAAAACTTCCTCTGTGGAAAGATCCTCTCATATAACCCCCGACCTACCCACCACCCTACCAGAAAAGATCCCCCTGAAAAACGTCTGTATACTTCACAATAACCAATACTATATGTTAATATCGTATAAACTTCAAAAGCGGCTCGTTTGATTGGAAATTGAAAGGGATGGTGCCATTTTTAACAGTTGAAAGTGATTGGAGGGCAACTACCCCGCCCCCCTCTCAGTCAAACCATTTCCCCAAACACATCCAATCAAAATTTTGAGAAAGCCATTTTGCTCAACGTAATTGAAGTTTTGTAAACATTAGTTATATGAGGATAACAACCCCCCTTCCCCACGGTCCTCAGGGAAGGGTTGTAAGTTATTCCCTAGGTGCATATAAGGTTTTTATAGATTGTGTTGTCGTAGAAACTTCAAAAAGGGCTCATCCGAATGGAAAAATTTTTTGTCGTAAAAACTTCAAAAATGGCTCACTCAATTAGGAATTAAGAGGGCTAGTGCCCATATTAATAGTCAAAAGTGATTAGAGGATGAATGTCCTCCCAAACCCATCATTTCCCCAAACCCTTCCGATCAACATTTTTGATAAAGCCATTTTGTTAAACGTAGTTGAAGGGTCAGAGAATTATGTCTTTCAGAATGACACCCCCCCCCCCTTATTCCTTAGGGCCAAGGTTGTAAGTTATGCCCTGGGGTATATAAGGATTTTATAGAAAGCGCTGTCGTAAAAACTTCAACAAGGGCTCATTCGATTGGAAATTGAGATTGCTATTACCCTTCTTAATAGTCAAAAGTTATGGGGGGACAATTGACCCCCTTCCCCACGCTCATCATTTCCCCAAACATTTCCGATCAACATATTGATATAGCCATTTTGTTCAACGTAGTTGAAAGGTCTGGAAATTTTGTCTTTGACGATGACAACCCCCCCCCCTTCCATAGCCCTCAGGACAAGGGTGGTAAGCTATGTCCTTGGGGCATATAAGGTTTTATACAGAGTTTTGTCGTAGAAGCTTCAAAAAGGGGTCATTCAATTGTAAATTGAGAGGACTAGTGGCTTGTTTATTGGTCGAAAGTGATTAGAGGGCAAATAAACCCCCCCCCCCACCCACGTCCATTATTTCCCCAAACACTTCCAATAAAAATTTTGAGATCGCCATTTTGTTCAACGTATTTCAAAGGCCTGGAAATTTTGTCTTTGAGGATAAAAAACCTCCCAAGCCCTAAGGGCAAGGGCTGTAAGTTATGCCTTGAAGGCATGTAAGATTTTTGCAGAAAGTGTGGTCATATAAACTTTGGAGGGGGTTTATTGGATTGGTAATCAGACGCTATAATGCTCTTCTTAAGAGTCGAAGTGACCGGAGGGCAGCTAAACACACAAACACGTCGTATTGTCCCGAACTGCATCTAATGGAAATTTTGAGATAGCCACTGTATTCAAAATAGTCTAAGTATCATATAACAAGGCTTTTGGGGTTGAAACAAACCCCGGAGATTAGGGGCAAGGGTTGTACGTCATGCCCAAGGGGAATTTAAAGTTTTTATGGAAGGGATGGTTGTTTAAGTTTAGAAGAGGCTCATTTGGTTGAAAATTGGAAGTTCTAGTTCCTTTTAAGCGCCAAAAGTGATGGACGGAATTTATCCCCCCCCCCTCTTCTGCAACCCCTCCTTTCACCAAACTCATCTAAGTGAAATTATGAGATAGCGGTTTTTTTTTCGAAATAGTCCAAAAAACATATAATAATGACTCTAGGGATGATACAACCCCCCAGCGCCCTGGGGATAGTGTTATAAGGTATTTTATTAGGGCAAATAATGTTTTTATTGAATGGGTGGCCGTACAAACATCCCATGGAGCTTATCTGATTTGAAATTGGAAATTATAGTGCCTTTTTAAGAATCAAAGTGTTTTGAGAGCAAACTGCCCCCCCCCCTCCTCGCTCAATTTGCCTTAACAGCTCCAATCAAAATTCGGATATAACAATTTTATTCATCGTAGTTGAAGGTTTCGGAAATTTTGTCTGTGAGGAAGACACCCCTCCCCTACAGCTCTCAGGGAAAGGGTTGTAAGTTTTGCCCTTAGGACATATAAGGTTCTTATAAAAATGGTGGATGTATATACTTGGATTGGTAATCATAAATTCTAGTGCCCTTTTTAAGAGTCAAAGTTATCTGAGCACAGCTACCCCCCCCCCCCTCCACACACAAACACGTCGTGTTTTCCTGAGATGTGTCCAATAGATATTCTTATTCAAAACAGTCCAAATATCTTATAACAAGGCTTTTGAGGTTGATACAAACCTTCAGAGCCTGAGGGCGAGGGTTGTAAATTATGCCCCTGGGACATCTTAAGGTCCTTTTAGAAGGGATGGCTGTATAAGCTTTAGAGGTGGCTAATTTGGTTTGAATTGGAAGCTACAGTTCCCTTTTAGAGTCAATAGTGATGGAGGTAAAAATGCAGCCCCTCCCCTCATCCAACGACCACTCTTTTCACCAAATGCATTTGATTGAAATTTTGCAATGGCCATTTTGTTTAAAATAGTACAAAGAACATTAACTGTGTTTCCAGGGTTGGAACAACCCCCCAGAGCCCCGAGGCATGGGCTTGAAGTTATGCCCTGGGACCATAAAAAGGTTTTTATGGAATGGATAGTCGTATTAAATTCAGATGGGTCTTATTTGATTTAAAATATGAGGTTATAGCGTGCTTTTTTAAAACCAAAGTGATTTGAGAGAAACTTCAAATCCCCCCCCCCCCCGACACACCCATCATTTCCCATAGCAAATATCCAAATAAAGTTTGTAGATATCAATTTTTTCAGTATTATTCAAACGTTCAGTAATTATGTGGAGTAATAGTTGTAGTAGCAGTAGTAGCAGTAGTAGCAAGTAGAGAGAGGGTAACTATTTCTAAGCGTACAAGATGACAGCCAATCAGAGGACTAGAATCCGTGTACGAACAAGATCATGTGCCTCTTTCTAGGCCATTCACCGGTTAGAAATACTGAGATGACAATGTAACATCAACAGGCTTCTGGAAAATTCATTAGCATGGATTTACGTAATTTCTGTTACATCACAATTCCACATTGAGACTTTGCTTATACTGTTCACGTTTCGAGGCTAAAGCAACAGTTCGTTTCAAAGGATTTATCCCTCCCTTCTTCTGAAACCCCTCCTTTCACCAAACTCATCTAAGTGAAATTATGAGATAGCTATTTTTTTCAAAATAGTCCAAAAAACATATCATGATGACTCTAGGGATGATACAACCCCCCAGCGCCCTGGGGATAGTGTTATAAGTTATTTTATTAGGGCAAATAATGTTTTTATTGACTGGGTGGCCGTACAAACATCCCATGGAGCTTATTTGATTTGAAATTGGAAATTATAGTGCCCTTTTTAAGAATCAAAGTGTTTTGAGAGCAAACAGCCCCCCCCCCCCACCACGCTCAGCATTTGCCTTAACAGCTCCAATCAAAATTTGGAGATAACAATTTTATTCATCGTAGTTGAAGGTTTCGGAAAGTTTGTCTGTGAGGAAGACACCCCTCCCCTACAGCTCTCAGGGAAAGGGTTGTAAGTTTTGCCCTTAGGACATATAAGGTTCTTATAAAAATGGTGGATGTATATGCTTGGATTGGTAATCATAAATTTTAGTGCCCTTTTTAAGAGTCAAAGTTTTCTGAGCACAGCTACCCCCCCCCCCCCTCCACACACAAACACGTCGTGTTTTCCTGAGATGTATCGAATAGATATTTTTATTCAAAATAGTCCAAATATCTTATAACAAGGCTTTTGAGGTTGATACAAATCTTCAGAGCCTGAAGGCGAGGGTTATGCCCCTGGGACATCTTAAGGTCCTTTTGGAAGGGATGGCTGTATAAGCTTTAGAGGTGGCTAATTTTGATTAAATTGGAAGTTCCAGTTCCCTTCTAGAGTCAATAGTGATGGAGGTCAAAAAGCAACCCCCCCCCCTCTCATCCAACGACCACTCTTTTCACCAAACGCATTTGATTGAAATTTTGCGATGGCCATTTTGTTTAAAATAGTACAAAGAACATTAACTGTGTTTCCAGGGTTGGAACAACCCCCCAGAGCCCCGAGGCATTGGCTTGAAGTTATGCCCTGGGAGCATAAAAAGGTTTTTATGGAATGGATAGTCGTATTAAATTCAGATGGGTCTTATTTGATTTAAAATATGAAGTTATAGCGTGCTTTTTTAAAACCAAAGTGATTTGAGAGAAACCTCCCCCCCCCCGAAACACCCATCATTTCCCATAGCAAATATCCAAATTAAGTTTGCAGATATCAATTTTTTCAGTATTGTTCAAACGTTCAGCAGTTATTTGGAGCAATAGTTGTAGTAGCAGTAGTAGCATTAGTAGCAAGTAGAGAGAGGGTAACTATTTCTAAGCGTACAAGATGACAGCCAATCAGAGGACTAGAATCCGTGTAAAAACAAGATCATGTGCCTCTTTCTAGGCCATTCAGCGGTTAGAAAATACTGGGATAACAATGTGATATCACCAGACTTCTGGAAAATTCATTAGCATGGATTTACGTAATTTCTGTTATATCACAATTCCACCTTGAGACTTTGCTTATACTGTTTGCGTTTCTAGGCTAAAGCAACAGTTCGTTTCAAAGGATTATGGAGCAAACATCAAATACAGTGGATGTTTTAGACGTTATTGCAACGCAAATTTATACCGTAAGTTCTGTTTATAAATTATTAATTTAGATATTTACATGGTAAATTTTTCCCAAATCATATTATTGACTAATGTGGATATACAACTCGATATCCCTGTTTTATGCTTTTTCCAAATATAATCATTTTTTGTCGGAAATGAATTTTAGCCCTCCACCCAATATATTCAAATTCATGGTATATATTTCTACATTATCTACGCAAGGAGAGAACGCAAGGGCCCATATGCAATACGGTTAAATGGCTACGGGCGTGACGATGTTGCAAAAAGCAAATGTAAGTTTTAAATTTATTGACATTTTCACTAATGAATTTTCTCCCAAGTCAATTTGTAGGACAGGGATTTTACCTTTTATCATTTCTATCATTTACACATGTGGATGTCAAGTTGCATTATAAAGGGTTTCGAAATAATTCCAGAATAATACAGGTTTTAATTTGCGTAATATTTGTTGTCATCTTTCAATTACAGCTTGCCTGGATTTGGGACACTCGATAAGAGAATTAACGGTCCCTTTATCACATGTTCCAGAAAATCTTGAAAATAACAGACTTGCACTAATGGATGTGATTCTAGAATCAAAAAAAGGTTGGTTTATACACAATGAAAATAAGCTATTTTCAGGAGATGACCTGAAGGAGTTAGACTATTCCCATTCAAACCAAGTAAGACCCCAGATTTTTCCAAAAGAGATAAAGAGTATTAATACGAAATTTTCAGGAAATATTGAACAAAATCAGAGCCTACTATGTCCTGTTTAGATTTATTAAATTGAAACTTTCAGGATATATAGAGTGGTTAGGGTGGGGAACAGTGAATTAATCAAATGTCACTATACGCTCACAGATGGTATTATTGCTACAATAAGTGTGTTTTTTTTTTGTTTTTTGTTAATTTTAATGCTTGTTTTTTAAATGATTTGAAAATATAGGTTGCTATTAATCCAATTTTCGGCTTTTTAAAAAACAGGATGGTTTATACACATTGAAAATAAGCTCATTCCAAAGCAGATAAAGAGAATTAATATAAAATTTTTGGGGATTGTTTGAAAAAAATCAGAGCCTACTATGTCCCGGTTAGATTGTAAATATGTTATAACAGTAATGCATATGGGGTGGCTATTAAATTGAAACTTTCAGAATATATTGAGTGGTTAGGGTGCAGGAGACAGTGAATTAACAAGATGTCACTATACGCGCACAGATGGTGTTATTGGTACAATAAGTGTGTTTTTTGTTTGTTTTAATGCTTGTATTTTAAATGATTTGAAAACATAGGTTGCTATTGATACAATTTTCGACCTTCTTAAAAAATAGGGTGATTTATACACGTTGAAATTAAGTGGCTGTTTTCTTTATAGGCTAGAAAGGTTTCATCACTACCTTCACCCCACCTGAAGAAACAAGTCACGTATCATATGATCGCATTGATGAAATGATTCAAATTGAAGCACCAGAGTAATTTCGTGACATTGTTGAAACACCATCGCATAACGATGAACGATAAGGTAAATTTTTTACAGGGATGTTATGATGGTGGTGATAATTTAGATGGTACCCCTGATAACATTATCAACGACAGGGAATGGACGGATAATTTATTAGGACAACATTTGTTGATGGTAATTCTTTAGATGCAGACAATAGCATAGTTGAACAAAGCAATGCAGTTAGTTCAGAGAGGGATTTATCATGGTTGAGCCCAAATACCATGCAAATTTTAGACAATTTTAGTCGCGAGTTAAATGAGAATCCTTCACCCTCAAATTTAATGAATATTGCCCCTTTTCAATCAATTTTAAGTGAACAAGAAAATGAATTCGTTTGAATGGATTTGCATAGCCCTAACGCACTAGAGGTTATGTTAAGCGAACTGGGGGATTTTACTCCACACACCAGCCCAATTTTTCAACAAATTGGGGCAGGGGATTTAGGTGATGATACACAATTCTCACCGCTACTGGAATCTCAGCAAATAAATTCAATTCTGAATACAATTGACGACTTCACTGCAACCTTTGGCGATCCGTTTAATACACTGATGGCAGGGAACATTATAACCGACCCCATAGATATTATTCAGGAATATGCAGAGAAAATCTGAGCACTGCTAGAAAACTGAAATCAGCTGTGGGGGGTTTGGACAGCATCAAGGCCTCAATTGTTTCAAAAATATTTTATTTAAATGAAAGTCATGGTGAGGTCTATGATAACTATGTGCATACCGAAATGTTGGACTTGCACCCTCTTTTGGAAAATTATGAGAACGTCTTTATGCAATGGGTAGACAATACTGTCTCACATCTTGACAGTTATAATGAGAATGGTAGTGGTTCAGTATTTTTATTTGTTTAAAATTTAAGTGTAAATGTATATGAATTAAAAAAAATATATTTTAAGAAGTGGTTGGGCAGGACCAAGGGCAATAGTTTTAAAATATAGTCCTGATTTAGAAGGATGCAAGGCCGTTCAATGAATATGTTTCGAAAGAGGCCAAAAATGTTTCATGTACGCATTTCTCATATCGGCTTCCCATCCTCTACAAGATGAAGCTACAAAGAAAAATTTGGACCACTGGGATGTGCATGGAAAATAAGGTTCTGATTTTCTCCGAGAAGATTCCTCTTGTTTAACAGATAAATTTCCCGTGACACTCAGGGGGATAGGTATTTTTGAAAGGGCCAACGCGCATTTAAATATTGGTGCTACTGCGCTACAGCACGAAACGGAATTTGAAGAGGGTGTGCGTTGTAATAAAAAGGGGGTAATATTACCAGTAAGGGGCCCATCTATTGAACCTGTAAAACACTGGGTTTGGCTGTTTTACACACCACCTAGTGAACCTAATTCAAATGTTCATTTCAATACCATTACGGATATTAGTAGAGTTCTGGGAGGGGGTCAGAACATAGGGGTATGTTACCATTGCCTAATGTCTTTGTCTAGATTTCGTAGTGAATTAAATCTATAAAATCACATGAAACACTGAAAATACACGGCTATCAATCGGTGGAGACAGTTGCTAGTGACCGGGCAATTTTATGATTCAGAAATTTTCAGAATACACTTTTGCAAAGTGATAAAATAAGTTTAGACTGTGAGGCCAAGCTCACAGATGTGAATCACCCACAATTTCCAAATCGTATCAAAGAACTTCAAGCAATTGTAGTTTCCTATGCACATGCGAAGAGAGACAGCACTAACATTATACGTTTCTTAGAAATAGTTGAGACTTTGGACGAGAATTATTGCACGATCAAAGCATTAACAAAATTAATTGTCACTGAAAATGGGGCTATCTCCCGTTTGAGACAAAAACACTATCCAATGATACTATCAGCAGAGGATCGTTTGGCCATTAAAAATAAGAAAATATGTTGGCTATGCAAGGGGAATTTGAAGAGGGGACTAAGGGGAAAGGGACTATGGAAAAAGGACTAAGGAGGGAGGGAAGGGGAAAGTAAGAGATCATAATCACTTGTGGCAGGAAATATCCTCAGGGGGTAGTAATTTTCGTGGCATAGCACACAAATCGTACAATATGAATGTATGCCAGCAGTTTTTTGTACCAGTTTTTCATTAACAATTCAAATTACGATTTGAAATATATTTTACCGGCTTTGGCACGGCTGCACAGGGAGGGAGGGGTGCAGACAGCCCATGGGTTAATAACTCATTTACCTACAATATTATACCCAAATCTGCTGAGAAGCTGCTGCTTTTAGAGTTCCAGTGGGAAACAGTGGATAATGGGAATACATGCCTGAATAAAATCTGCTTTTTAGATTCTTATAGTTTTTCCCCCAAGGCTCTGAGTCACCTAATTCAGGTGCAGAAAAGTGACAATTTTAATAGTATCCCTCTGCTTAAAAAGCGCTTTCCAGACAGTGAAATATATGACTTACTGACTTGTAAAAGCATATATACGCATAATTATTACAGCTCTGGTGCACGGTTAAGTGAGGAGAAACTCCCTCCCATTGAAGCATTCTTTAATTCACTTGCCAACAGTGAATGCACTGTCGAGGACTATTAATTTGCTTAGACAGTATGGGCTAAGGGTGGTTGTAAAAATGGTTGGGATTATTGTCGAATATACTTGGCAAGCGATGTGTTAACTCTTTTAGACATTGTCTGCAAGAACACAGACCAAATTTATTCAGAATTGCTAGGGCTAGACATTGGCTATTATTTTTCCACACCGCACCTCGTCATGGAATTAATTTTAAAAATAAGTAGGGAGGAAAGAGGTTTGATCACTGATGTGGATCAACACCTATTTGTAGAAAGATTTATGAGGGGGGATATGTTTTTCACGGGGATCGCATCCTAACAAAAGATCCAAGTGGCCAGAACTCTGCTGATGGTGTAAAGTTTAATGCTGTTTTTCTTGACATGAACTCACGCTACCCCTCGGCAATGCCTCACAATAGTTTACCGTGTTGCAATTACAAATTGCTTGAAAATCCTTGTTCCCTAGGTTTCCCTGACATTCACACTGTCAAGGAAAATGGTCCCCAAGGATGGTTTTTTTGAAATTGACGGTCACATACCATTGGAACTCCACGACACTGTAAAAGAGGTTGTTTTCCGTGTGTAAATAGACCGGTGACCAAGAATTCTTTGAGCCCATACAATCGGTCTCTGGTCGAGGATAAGGGCATGCATTGGACTCCCTCTAAGCAGAAACTAATTGCAGATTTGGACCCGAAGCAGAATATTGATGTTCACCACGTGCTATTGCGATGGAAGGTGACCAATGGTTTCAGGGTCACAAACATACACATAACCCTGCAATTTGACCAGAAACCCCACTTGAAAACCTTTATTGACAATTTTGTCAGTAAACCTTCACAGGCAAAAAGTGATGTTCAAGAAGAAATGAATAAACTCATTTTAAATTAAGCTTTTGGAAAAATGTGTGAAATCGTACGAAACAGATTGCTCTGCGACGTTAAAACCTGTCCCAAAGAATTGCCCGAATTGTCGCTGATCCTAACTTTACAAAATTCACGACCATAGACACCAATATGGTTCTGCTACACACAAAAAAAGAGAACTGTTGTTCTGAATAAGAATAGCGCGAGGGGAGTTCAGTACTTGAAATTTCCAAGAAAATTATGTTGTCCTTCTTTTACAATGTGTGTAAGGTACACTGGCCAAGGGAGAAGGAGGTTCAAGTTTACTATGGAGACACAGATCCTCTATTGTTAAAAGTTAAAACCGAAAATTTATTGGAAGATCTGGTAAATGGTGTACACATTGGCCCGCGGATGGATTACACGAATTGGAATGAGAGTAACTATCTCGACTTGGTGAAAGGCCAGGCCCCCAATGAATTATTAATTTAAAATTTGAGACGGGAAGCGATTTAATATCCAATGGGTTTTCCCCGATCCAAAATTATGCTGTGTTGAAACACACGGTAAGGTTGTAAAACATGCGTATAAAAGGGTGCCAACACACTTTGTAAAAATAATTTCGACATGAGTGTCTACACAGTAGCTATGTGGACAGTTGCCTAGTGCCAAGAGCAAAAGTACTGGCAATTCGCTCTCTACAATATAAGAACTATACTGTTAGAGTGAAAAAATGCCACGTCTAGCATATCCGACAAGGTCTATGTACTTGAGAATGGCGTAAGGGTACTCCCGCATGGCTACTATCGAATTTCAGATCAAGTTGAATGTATCGACTATCGAAAACAACCAGGTCTGAATATACTAACTTAAATTCAAAAAATGGTACGTGATTATTGGGGGGGGGCAACAATTTCTCAATATAATCTTCACTCCAATGCCATCATCGTCATCATTTAACATTTACTGCAGCTGCTATTGTATACAGAGTTTGTTTCCCACCACAGTGTGCCGCCCTTTCCGGCCCCAACCATGGCCGCCGGCCTTCGGCCCCACGGGTCTAGGGGGTCCCAGCCGCGGCCGGCCTTCAGCCAACGGAGGGGAGGGCCCTTGGAGGGGGGATTCTCGTCTTTTAAATGTTATAAATAGTGTTTTTTTCTTAGTCAAAAAATATTTTCAACTGTGCTGGTGTTGCTATTCTTGCTGTATTTTAATAGTTTCTTTTGTCAATAAATGAAAAATATTGTTCTTGTTGTTCTGTTATTGTTGCTATTGTTGTACAAAAAGTGTTGTTAATAAAAGAAAAAAATATGTCTTTGCTGTTCTTGTTGCTATTGAATAACGTAATTAGTAGATCTAAGGGAAAAGTATTATTATTTATTCATTAAACACGTATAGTTTACAGTTAGTTGTAGTCCAACTGCTGTCAACAGCAGTATTTATAAATTTAAAACACCCTTCAGATCTTTTCTCTTTGGCCTGTCAATGTCGGGGAAAACGACACTTTTAGCTCAAAAAATTAAAATTATAATAAGATGTTTTTGGAAAAACTAAAGAAAATTTACTATTGCTATAGTATTTGGCAGGAGTCCTATAATCAAATAAAAGCTATTGCCATTGCTATCTGCATGCCAATACAATTCATGCGAGGACTGGATGTTTTCAATAGTATTGAGCCAAACTCGTGGCTGATTATTGATGAATCCATTGAATAGTTCTCACAGGAAATGCTACAACTGTTTACAGTTCGCTCTCATCATGAACACATTTCCATAACCCTAGTTCTACACAATCTGTTTCATCAGAGCAAGTGTATGAGGACCCTTGCTTTGAACAGCACCATTTATATTATCTACCGTTTTGTTCGGGATTCAAGTTTTCTAATAACTCTCAATAAACAAACATATCCCGATCCCCCCAAATTTCTATTTTCAGCGTACACTCAGGCAACAAATAAGCCCTACGGGTACATTTTGTTAGATTTTAATCAGAATACACCCGAGGATCTGCGTTTAGTCACATTTTCGACAAAAAAATTACTGTATATATTCCGGTGAACGGTGAAAAAGGTTATTAATTGCCATCTCGACACTTATTTTCCGTTCTAAGCACTTCAAAGCACCCACTCAGGAAGGTCATAATCAAACATGGTGTTGACAAGGAATTCATTCATCTAATATCTGAACTTCGTTTAAATTTAACTGAGGGCAATGTACACTTGCCAGACGGTGTTAGACAACAGGCAAAGTAACATCGTTCCACTGTACGTGCCTTAGCTTGCAAAAACATAGGAAAAGATTTTAAAAGAAAACGTATCCTTCAGGCGGGTGGTTGTTTTTTTTAAACTTTTACTACCAATAATTACAGGACTTGTAAACAGCGTTCTCTAGATGGCTAAACCCTATAAATTGACTCCAATAGAATTGTCCTTTCACCAGTTGAACACTTTGAGGAAAATCTAAGCAAATTCATTTATGATGAAAATATTGCCGATGATAAAAAGCTAGTTTTACTTCAAGATGCACTTCGTCGCGTGGACAAAAATAGACCATATCGTGAGAGACCCGCCGCCGTCACCGTCACAGATCCCCCCTCCCAAACAGGAAAAACAACTAAAGATTCTGCAGCAACACAGTCAAAGGAGAAAGAATTGAATTCAATAGTGACATCAACTGCAAACCTATTGCCATTGACCTATCGGGCACAGAGTAAAAGAGTATTAACATATCTCATGTTGGAAATTGGTCGTGATGATTATCAATTTGAAGTCGATAGCACCGCGAACGAATTATAATTCAGGGAAAAAGTTATGATCAACTCAATTTAATTTGTGATATGGTTACAAATCGTAAAGGACTTTTATCATTAGATAATAATCTATAAAGCTTTCTAAATACATCAAACTTTACCAAAAGTCTTATTGGCAATAAGAAAATTCTAAAAAAAATAAGAAAAAATATAGTAGAGGTGCCAGCCCCCTAACAACGCCATTTAAAAAAGAAGAAGAAGATTTTAAATCAGTCTTGGAAAATACTAGCACTCCTAGTCGCAGCAGCAATAATTTACCAACACCAATGATGACGGCTAAACAAAAGTGAAAACGTATTGGTATCAACTCACCGTCAGAAGCACCACCCTCCAGTGTGCAAAAGGGGAAAGGACATTACACTACGTGTTTGCGTTCAAAATGGATGAAGTTTTAAAACATGTCTATGAAAATATTGGTGAAGTGGGAAGTCTAAGTTCCCCACAACATTTTATAAGGTTGCCTCTGACGTAGGTGGTGGCACTTCTAGAAATGCAAAAGAGTATCTAGAAAATGGACCGAGTTACACTCTGCATTGGAATCGTAGGCTTCGCGGCAAACAATATCGATAACCTAAAGTCTTTTCCCCACTGCATATAATGCAAATAGATCTTTTAACTCTAGATGTGATTCAAAGACGGTACAATACACCCTACAAATATATTCTAGTGTCAATCAGTGTCTTTAGTCGCTACGCATATGCCATTCCATTGCGATCAAAGAGAGGTGTTGAAGTTGCTCAGGCCTTAGAAAGCATTCTTGAACAAGATTGCAATAGAAAAATTCAAAGTGACCGCGGTAGTAATTTATGTTAATCCTCATGTGCAAAAGGTTCTATTGAATTATAATACAAAGCTATATCATAGTCACAGTCTGATAAAGGCTGCATTGGCTGAATGATTGATAAGAACGATTCGTCTATTAATTTTGAAATATTACACGCTGAAAAATACTGCTGCTTTTTATTTTTGATTTAGATGAAATCATGCAAATATATAACCAATGACCACATCGATCACTGTCCAGTGTTATCCCTCAGGAAGTTCATTGCAGTAAGACTACATTTGACACTTTTCTTAAACAATATTCCAGTGAAAAGATAATTTTGAAGAAAAAATTCAATGTTGGCGATTCTATTCGAATTAATAGAACCAGCAATATTTTTGAAAAAGGGAATTATTTATGAAGCACTGAACTTTTTAAGGTGTCCAAAATCCTAGACACAAAACCCACGACATATCGGCTGCGAGACACCAAAGATGATGAGATCTTCGGCAGTTTTTTATGAATATGAAGTACAAAAAGATAGAAACAGTAGTAAAATTTATCAAATTGAAGAGCTATTAAAGAGACGTACTCGCAGGGGCAAGAGACAGTTGCTTGTTCATTGGCTAGGATACAACTCTGATTTTGATTCTTGGGTTGCAGTTGAAGACATTAACAATTCCCAATGATTTCTATGTGACATTCATGTCCAATGTCTCCGATCCTCTCTACAATGATTTGAATAAGACAAGTGATTTTTGGACGGAACTCTCTCTCACTATCAAATTTGACGGCGCGTATGAAGTGGCTCTTGTCGAATTTATTCTCAGAAATACCTATAATACCCTGAGAAAAGATCGCAAATATGATATAAAAAATAGACCCTATGATTGGCCTCCACCACCCGATAGCGGACAACATAAAATTCAAATGATCAATTGGATGTATTATCCATATGTTGAGTTACCATACAAAGAACTTGCTTGTATGAATGATTTATGTCGTTCTATCAGTAAATGAGTTTCCGCTCGTAAAAAGGAGCCTTTCATTTCAATTATTCAAAGGAAGAGGGCAAGATCTACATTAGTTCACCCATTGCCAGTGAAAAGGTTATTCTCAATGATAATCTAAAAGATGTTCTTGGCTTTAAACTCAATATAATCAATGGTAAAAGTGTCGGAAACACTAATATTATTTTGCTGACTATTCTTGCCTTCTCCATGGGCACTTGTATATTTCTCTATGCTTTATTTGTTGAAACATCTAGTGTTGGCAATAGCAATGTCTCCCTCCTACGAGTTCTTTAGCAAAAAACCAATCAAGATCATATTCATCATTACAATACAAAGCATCTTCAGTATATCCCGTAAACACTTACTATTTGGAACTCTGCCAGTTAACACTAAGAACTAAATTAGCTGATCCCCTATCCATGTCAAACGGTTTGGCTGTGATTACATGCCATTGTCGACCCATCGTTGTTGGTGTTCAAAATAAACAAGATGTCTAATAGAAAAGTGGTATTCATTTGTCCTAATTTTGACTGCTATGTTGATACTCTTGGCCCAAGAATACTGGGCAATGGAATGGACCTTTACAAAGGTCGTTCATCAATGTCTGGCTATGTTCTTGGCAGTTGGTTTGCTAAGCTGTTTCGCTCTGCACTACCTCTGGCTAAAAAAATATATTTTACCAGCTGCAACAGACATTGCATTCTCTACACTATACCATTGGAGCTCTGGCAAGAATTTTAAAAAAGTGTTTCGGACAATCTTAGGTCCAGTGCGTGAACCCTTGGCGAACAATTGAAATATCAACAAAATGGAAAAGGTTTTAAAAGGTCGAGAAACAGTGCAACACTCATCAGTTTCTACTCAGGTCAGAAACGAAAGACATCACCCCTGTCAAAGAAAAGAAGGAGCAAGACGACACGTACAATAAACAGTAGAAGAAGAAGCTCCAGGAAGAGAATTGTTTAATCGAAACTGGATTTCTTTTCATAGACTGAACAATGGCATATCTACCACATAAGGATTCCCAACCTTCAATCACTTCATATTTAAATCTATTCAATGCAGAAAATGTTGATGTGAGTGAGAAACATGGATACTGTGAACAATTTTATCCACAACCACCCCTCTCCGATAATATCGACTTTTAATTTATTCTAATGAAGACTACTTTATGGACATGCCTTCGAAACTTAGAGATTTACATATGATAGTCAAGAAATCTGACAATGGAATGCCAATTCGAGCTGATGGAATATCCTATGAAAATTGTATATTGCATAATTCATTTCGTCATATCAGTGTCTACATAAATGGCACTTTGGTGAGCACAAGCAACAATCCCTCAAATTATACAAGCTATATGTAGTTCTTGTTGATGACACCCAAGTCATAAAAGGAATTGAGAGGTACCTCCAATGGATATGAATATATCACAGATACTAATAGTACAGATGGACTTAAAAATGCTACAACTAGTAAAAAGCTACAACTAGTGAATTACATCTAGTTGTAAAAATGTATCATGAGATATTTAATATACCCCAATGGCTACCACCAAATATTAAAGTGGATATAAATTTGACGCTTGCTCCATCCAATTTCATTTTACAAAGGAGCTTCCTGCCAATCCTGATGTAACTCTGTCTCTCACCTCGGCAATACTACATGTACGAAAGCAGCAGGTTATGAGTTCTATTGCTTTGGCAGTGGAAAACTGAAAGCCAGTGGAAATAATATGAAACTACTTGTTTCTCATACAATCACCAATCAACGTCATATTGCCACAGGCTCGCACACATTCACTGACTCTTCCTTCATCAGAGGGGAAATTCCGTCAAAATTAGCATTTGCATTTGTAAAAAGCGCTAGTGCAATAGGATTGTGGGCTGGCTGCCCAAAAAAATTTGAGATTTTTGGGCTTTCATATCTTGTCTGCAAAGTAAAAGGTATCCCACTCTACAATCCATCTTTTGATAAATCCTATAGGACGTTGTATGAATTGACAATGCAAACCCTAGATCATGATTCACAACTATTTGAAAATGGTATAACCGAAGAAATGTTCGCTAAAACACACGGTATGATTGTACTATACCTGTCTAGCCCTCAAGATATGAGTATAGTGCGAACGGGGAATGTGCGTTTAGAGTGTACACTTGCCGACCCATTACCTGAGAGCATCATACTAATCTCATTAAATCAGTTTGAAACCTATTGGAAAATCACTCCCGAAGGCAGTATTCCACTAGACCTTGCACCATGAACACCAGTCAAATAATCAGTGTATTTAATATGGACCCCTACATGTCCAATTACAGATCCTATTGTCTACCCTCGGACTTCCTTGGAAAGATTCAAATTGCAAACAATACTCTAATCATTGTTAATAGCATTTCGTCGACTGTGAATACCGGCCATTGCAATGGGAAAACTGTTATTCAAAATCAGAAGAGAGTGCAAGATCTGACGACTAAAAGTTGCGGTTTCCATGCGCTACTATATTACCATATATAGTAATCTTCAGATGTCGCGGTTACACTTACAAGCAGTTTTTAAAACATTTACATATACAATCTACGTCTGAACGACTTTACGGTGAAAAATATCCTCTCAGACCTGTATAATATTGATTTTAGTCCCCTTCGAGTAAAGTGCTTAAAAAATGTATGTGAATTTGTTTATTAATAAAAAAAAAAATGTATACAACAACAATGTCTTTATTCTTCACCTTAGATTTCTTCTTCTTCGGTGTATAGGCAACTGTTGAGAACCACTAATTCTGGTAGATCATTTGAATTCACTGTATATTGATCTTGATTGGCTGCAAAGTCAGGGTCACATTTTACAGTACGATGTAACTTCAATCTTGTCGTATCTCTTTGTATAGTCAATGATACTATTTGTATTCATATTGTGAAATTCACGTGTTTCAATTTGTCTATTTGAAGCATTATTACATACAATGTTTTCAAGTGGTGAATCACATTCGGTAACTGCCAAATAATAACCACTAGCTTTATAGTCATAAAAGGCAGTGTCTTCACAACGATGGCGTAGAAAGCAAATTGTCTTGTTACCCCCAACAGTTGAATCGTAGACCCAATTCTTCCTCCCAAAATAATTTAAAGCCACGACGACATCAACCTCATAGAAATAAACTAAAATCACGTTTAAGGTTCCTTCCAATCATACCAGGATATGTATTCTCCCACTGATCATATTTGTCATAGTGGCAATTGGAGCATAGTTGCTATCTAGGGTGAGAGTCACAAATTTCTTCAAGACATGAATTACAGCCTTTAATTTGTAATGCATATCCTCTATGTAATTTACATGGATTTATAATTTGCACTTTTCATTATATTCATCAATAATTGTACAATTCTCACATGATGACCAACTGCCAAGAGTATACTTACATAGTGGACATGTCTAGAACATTTTTTGTTTCCGGTGTCAACTCTCTCACAGCTAAAAAGAAACTGATCCATGTTCGATAAATTAAGAGGGGGATAAGAGAGAGAGAGGAGTAAATCTGTGACGTTACATAACCTGTTCCGAAGAGAGGGCCATCAACATAGAATCTATGAAAATGTTTTTAAAAGTATATCCATGATATTATTCTGCTTTGTTTCAATTAACATATCAATAAATTGAGTAAAAGCATTTGAGTCATGTCGTAAAAGCTTCATACAATAGTCCAATGGGGGAGAATCAGTTTTTCCTTATATATTGTCAAGTGTTCCCTGTGAAAATATCTTCCGCTGAAGAGATAACTCGAAAAAATCGTCAAAATCAAATGTTTTTCCATAATCATATTATTCGACTTAATTCTTTCTTTCTCAAATTTATTCATTTTTCAATCCTAACACTCTCACTGCTGACTCTAGACTAACTATGATTTGTTCTACTTCAAGAATATTCGATAACCTAAGAAAAAATCTAACAAAAAAGAAAGGGAACATTTTCGATTTCGAAACAATTTTATTGTGCTTGATCATAATTACAAAAATAATATATATTAAACATATATAATTACCGATATAACTTATTGTCCTCTATATACTTCACTATTGCAATTAAAGCACTTTGAAGTCTGATCACATGTGCTATATCAACTATTGCAGCGAAGCATAATTGGTCCTCCAATTTAAATTTACTCAAAGATAACACGTATCATGCATTTACTTCATCCCATTCAAGACAAAGGCATGATCCTCTCGTGATTTATACCGCAATATTTGCTGCTCTTGTATCATTGCTGCTGCTACCAGCTCCACTATCAACTTCTAATAGTGTAAAGATCCCACTCATTATTGCAAATATATCTCAATGAATAAATATATGACTATAGTCAAACTGTTCTCTTCTCGAATTCTATTTTCACACTAATAACAACTATACTGAAAATCTTCCTTATATTATTTATGCTTGCTAAGACCTCTTGGAGCTATTGCACGAATCCAATGTTAAAATTCTCAGAAGTCTGCTCTGATGTCACCTTGTTGTCCCAGTATTTCTAACCGGTGATTGCCCTAAAAAGAGGCACGTGATCTTTTTCGTACCCGGATTCTAGTCCGCTGATTGGCTGTCATCTTGTACGCTTAGAAATAGTTCCCTCTCTCTACTGTAGCAGTATGCAAATATGAATTTTTTTTCAACATCCCCTTCAAAACACGATGAAATTTTCAAACTTAAAACCATCAATCGTCACTGAAGCATTGCTAATGCGTCCCTTTGACAACCTCTTGACAACCTTTGACAACCTTTTGCATAGCGTGTTTCGATTTACTTCATTACAGGTACAATATTACCAGGAATTTTCGCCTTGATACCCTTAGGTTTATTAGTTGTTGTAGTAGCAGCAATAAATATAGTACTAGCAGCAGGGGTATAGTTAATACTAGTAGTCTTAGTTTCAGTAGTAGTAGTAGCAGTAACAGTAATTGTAGCAGTAGTTGTAGGAGTAGAAGCATTAGTATTGGGATGCAAATATTGTCTTTTGGTTAGTTCAACACCCCCCACCACAAGCGTTGTAAGTTTGAATTTCAAACACGAAACTGTTCCTAAGATATTGCTGAGATGCTCTTTTGACAACCTGCATACGGATGGCGGGTTGTCATCCGTACAACAGAAATATTATGGGAAAATTTCACCTTCATATCTTCAGAGGTTGTGGATTTCGAGCTAGCCAGAAGACACTGTGTTTATTCATTTGATGCTGCTTCCACGGTTACTATAACCAACGAGACTAATGGCATTAAGCTGAAACTTTTAAGGGATGTTTAGGAGGAGTTTCAATAAAAGAAAAACCCATATGTATGCAGGAATTAAAAGGGCTTATATGCACTATAGGCATAGGCAGCGAAAGGCAGCGATGCTTTATCATAGCTAGTAACATCATTGATACTTTTAAGGAGCTAATTTGATTGAAAATTAAAAGTTATAGTGCCCTCTTAAGACTCAAAAATGATTGGAGAGTAATCAGCCCTCCTTTTTAGCTCATAATTTTCCAGGCACATCCAATCAAAATTTTAAGACAACCATTTTATTCAGCATAGCTGAATGGTCTAGTAACTATATCTCGAGTTCTTTACTTTTTTTTGAAAAATTTATTTTGTGAAAAATGTTTTTTTAATGAATAAATTTAAAATTGCAGCCACATTCCTTCGTCTAAGGGAAACTTAATTCACAATAGATTTAGATTGGGGACAAGAGACCCCTAAAATAGCAACCAAAAAAACTTTTCCCGAATAAAAGCGACTGAAAAAATTTTCTTCCTAGCAGCTTGAGAATTACATCCAAAAGATCCCTACCCAGGGGGGGGGGGGGATAAAGCATAAAATAATCCAGTATAAGGAATGGGCACTTAGATTTTTTTTTCATCAAAACCAGGGTAGTTCCTAGGGTTGGAGGCTAGTGTCCCCTCCCCCCGCTCCTGACTCAAATATAAATAAAAGCCCCAGTCGTGGCGTTCTTTCAGCTGCAGTGCCCACCCAGTCTTGGTGTTCGGGCAGCCTGCTCAGGTTGCCCCCTTTTTAACGGTCCTGATCACTACTGAAATATTTCGAAATCATATTGCAAAGTGCTCTGTTAATATTATAAGGTTAAATTACGTACTACGTCACATCATATACTTCATAAAGTTCATTTGAACTATTAGAATAAAAAAAAAAATTAACTCAACGAAAAACGTTAACGTTGGCTTTGTCTCTGTTTGTGTCAAGAGTAAACCTCGAAAGTCATTTTACAATCTATTTTTCTAACATAGGAAAGCTAGTATCCTCAGGGTCCTTAAATTGACTTTCGATGAGATTTTTCTTCTCTATAAAATTCCCTTTTTGGTTGTCTGTTGAAAGAAAGTAAAAGGATAGAAGACCTTTCGTCCAGAATATTATATTTACTTTTCCCCCAAGGGAAATTCTTGATTGGAAAAAACTATTTGAAATAAAGCAAACTTTACCAGGGGCCTATCGAGCTCTATTCCCATTTCTACCCCAAAAGAAAGCTGGAATGTAACTGAAACAAAGAGTCAAAGAAATCAGAAAGTATGACAAAATCTTGCAACTCTAAATATTCTAAAAAAAATCTTGTAACTCTAATTAAATATTGGGAGGGGATACCGTAAGTGGGACAGGGCAAAAATCGGAAGAGGAGCATCAATTTGTTTCAAGTGACAATAAGCAACAAGAATTATTGCTAGGATTATAAAGGTCTATCCAAAATGATACACTTTAGCTAGCGCTATTTTGAGCCGATCGGATTGTTCATAGAGTTTTCTGATTGGCTGAAAAACTCTATGACAAACATTGATTTGTACTATTTAATTTCCGATTTTAGTAGAATCTCATTACGAATGGTCCTTAAGCTACATCATTAGCCACAGTCAGCCACAAAGGGAATCAGCCACTGAGCTCTACTATTTACTCTAAGGAAACAAAACTTAATGACGAGCCGTTTTAGAAAGTTCTCTCTCAAAATCAATCCAGCTGGAAATAAAAGGGGAGAAAATAGTCATAGTTGAGTAAAAATAGAGAATATTAGCAGGCTTTCTTATCCCCTTTTATTATAAATTATTACATCTAAATAATGTAATTATTTACATCTCTTTTATCATTTGAATTCGTTTGTAATTCAAATAAGAAAAGAAAGGGTGCTAACCCCACAGTGTTGGGCAAAGTGTGTATTTTTCCTCTTTCCGTTATAAATAAAGTTTCTATTTTCTTTCATTTAACGAAAAACATAATATTTTTATTAAATAAAATTTATACGCAAGAATTAGGTATATATCCAGATTACACGGAAGAAAAGCGCTAGGTAGCAATATGGAATGTTATCTACTTCTAGTTAATTTTTCTGTGTACAGAATTCTGATCTTTTCAGTCATATAACCTTTTTACGAAACTATGAAAAAAAGGTTGTCCAAGAGCCTGCGCGTGCACAAGAAAATGAAAAGAGTAAATTAAGGAAACAAAACAATGTTTGGATCACGGACGCTCGGGATGATGAAAAATGAAAAAAAAAATCTTGATATAGAAAGACATTGTTTTGATACCACTTGGAAGAAATTCTGGTATTTTTCTGGGATAGCGCCTATGCTAAATTCTTCATCCATTGACACACTGTACAACCGGTTTCTTCGTTAGTTTCTTTCAGCTTAGGGTGAGACAAGACAAAGAGAAGTGACAGAATAAATGGAAAAAAATATTTGAGGCTATATATTTGTACATTCGGGAGATGGGGGTAAGGTACTAGGACAATGTGAAGTCAGAAAACAATTCTTAATCCATAATATGTAGATTTGTTTTACCTTTAACACAATTTGCGTGAAGATCTGCTTTACTTTACCCCCATCCCCCGAATGTGCAAATATATAGCCCAAATTTACTTCTACAGTATTATAAAGTTGCTAAAGGATTGTATTTTTATCATAATTTGTGATATTTTTTTAAGATTAGCCAGAGAAACAGGTTCTACTTAGATGAAGTATTTAAAATAGGCACTATCCATAACAGAATAGTACCGAAATTTTTTATTTTAGTTTATATTCTTAGGATTATCCATATAGGGGACAGAAAAAATTCCACTTCTCTTCCTATTATTTGAGTTGCAACTCTTGCTGTATTTTGATAAGACCTACTTAGTCTTTTTTCCTTTCAGTGCCACTAGCCTTTTTTTACCATCCCTAGTTGTTTTTTCTTTATTTTCCTAAACGTTTCTTCTTTATTACAATTATTTTTGTTGTCTTTTTATTATTGTTTTTTTTTTAATATTATTATTGTCTAATTATCAATTAGAACTGGTCTATTACTGACCAACCAAAAAAAAAACATATAAGTCAATAAAACATTTTCAACCCTTTCGCTTTCCTTCTCTCCGTTCTTTATTTTTATTTTCACTTTACTTACTGTTCAGGAGATAGTTTTTTGTTAGTATATGTCACTACTCTCGCCTTTCCAGACCGTGGAAAACTATAGGCATCAGCACCATGTATTTGTTTTTGTTGTTTTATGGGGAAATGATTGCGTATCTTATCATAGGCAGGGCAATAGCGCTGTCTAAGTATTAAATAAAATTTTATAAGAAAAAATCAACTGAAAGTAAGGAGCAACATTAAAACTCAAAACAAACAGAAATTACACATTACATATATGGGGGGTAGGGTGGTCCTTATTTTTTCGCTTCAGAATTATAAACCTCCCACCCTGCCATTTTTGTCTACATCAGTAGTATGAACATACGACTTTTAAACGAGCCCATAGCCACTACTCCTTTTTTCCAATGGTTTAACGGTGCAAAGAAGGTTTAACAGGGCATCCTTCTTTTGGCGACCAGGTGCCGCAATTTTGTTTCTAGGCAAGAGTCCTGGATATTTCAGTATGATTAATTGGAATGTTAGTGGGATAATAGAAAATTAGCAATAATTTGGAATTCTGAATTGAGCTCCTAATCCCTCACACCTGTACAATGTAGTCAGCTGGAAAAATTTCTACCGGAGCCCTCTGGCGTCAAGGCATCCATAGGAAAATTAACATGGGATTTTAAACGCATCCACAGGGAAATTAACACGGGATTTTAAACGGCCCATTAGGTGTGGAGCTCTTAACCTCTTGCGCCTGTGCAATTTGGTCACCTGTTTCTAGGCAAGATTCCAGACGCAGCCCTGTGAAATCACGACAGCCCTGTTTCCAGGTGGTAGACTTCCCAGGTCTTCTATTTTTTTTCTGTTACCCCGTTTAGTTGTCTAGACGACCATTTTGTAAGAATCATGTATAAACATGTTTACGATGTCACTACTCTATATAGTTACATGTTAGTATATGTCACTACTCTCGCCTTTCCAGACCGTGGAATCAAACTATAGGCATCAGCACCATGTATTTGTTTTTGTTTTATGGGGAAATGATTGCGTATCTTATCATAGGCAGGGCAATAGCGCTGTCTAAGTATTAAATAAAATTTTATAAGAAAAAATCAACTGAAAGTAAGGAGCAACATTAAAACTCAAAACAAACAGAAATTATTACATATATGGGGGGTAGGGTGGTCCTTATTTTTTCGCTTCAGAATTATAAACCTCCCACCCTGCCATTTTTGTCTACATCAGTAGTATGAACATACGACTTTTAAACGAGCCCATAGCCACTACTCCTTTTTTCCAATGGTTTAACGGTGCAAGAAGAAGGTTTAACAGGGCATCCTTCTTTTGGCGACCAGGTGCCGCAATTTTGTTTCTAGGCAAGAGTCCTGGATATTTCAGTATGATTAATTGGAATGTTAGTGGGATAATAGAAAATTAGCAATAATTTGGAATTCTGAATTGAGCTCCTAATCCCTCACACCTGTACAATGTAGTCAGCTGGAAAAATTTCTACCGGAGCCCTCTGGCGTCAAGGCATCCATAGGAAAATTAACATGGGATTTTAAACGCATCCACAGGGAAATTAAACACGGGATTTTAAACGGCCCATTAGGTGTGGAGCTCTTAACCTCTTGCGCCTGTGCAATTTGGTCACCTGTTTCTAGGCAAGATTCCAGACGCAGCCCTGTGAAATCACGACAGCCCTGTTTCCAGGTGGGTAGACTTCCCAGGTCTTCTATTTTTTTTCTGTTACCCCGTTTAGTTGGCTAGACTAGACGACCATTTTGTAAGAATCATGTATAAACATGTTTACGATGTCCTAGAAGCCATTTTATTGATCATGTCTCAGTTTCTTTTTAGAGGTGAGACAGTCAAAGTCAAAATGTGTGCCTACACATTATTGCATATTGAAAGTGTTAATGAAATGGGGCCTAGAGTGCCTAAAGTAGTAGGGGAAAATACAAGGGGTTGCCGACTAACCCTAGAATGGGACAAGATGTATGCTGAATATGTTGTAATATTAAGCAAATTCAAGTCAGAATAACAATTATGCTTTGTGACTAAAGTGAACATAGTGACCATACAGACTACAAGACGGATTAAATGTGCTGGCAAAATATAATGAAGAGAAAAATTTATATAAAAAACTGTTAGTTTGTATATGGTAGTGAGAGTGTTAAAATGGAGAGATTTGAGAACCAGAAAATCTCACATAATCTAGTCAAATTGGAAAATGGTTAATTTTAGATGATGACTTTCTGGAATTATTTCTTCAAAGAAAAATATTTTCTCGAGAAATGCTTAACGATATAATTGTAACATATACCCCATCTTTGGACTATTGCATGAAACTTTGTCGTCGTGGTCCAGATGCATTTACTCAATTTATAGATATGTTAATTGAGACCAAGTAAAATGATATCGTGGTTTTGCTATTCTCTACTTAGACGGCCAGTTTTTAACCTCACTTCCCCTAGAAGACATCGTGAGTCAGTTTCTTTTTTGAAGTGAGACAGTCAATATCAAAAATGTTTTTACACACACACCTTTTATGTTTGTTTACGTTTGGGCAGTTGGTCATCCTGTGAGAATTGTGCTTTTGCTGATGACTAAATTAAAAGTGTAAATTATGCAATCCATGTAAATTGCATAAAGGATATGCAGTGCAAATTCAAAAAAACTGTAATTTATGTCTTGAAGAGATTTGTGACTCTCATAACAGAGGATTTTTATGTTCTAATTGTCACTATGACAAATGTGATCAATGGGAAAATACTTACCCTGGCATGATTACTAAAAACCCTAAACGTTCAGTTTGTTTCACGAGACTTGTGTCGTCGTGGCTTTAAATTGTTTTGGGAAGAAGAACCTGGTCAACAATTCAATTGCTGGAATAATAAAATAGTCTGGTTTTTACGACATGGCTGTGAAGATACCGGCTAATTTGATTATAAACCTACAGACTTTTATTTGGCTGTAACAGAAAGTGATTTTTCATATGAGAATTTTGTGCGTGAAATTGTTTCAAACAAGCAAATTGAAACACGTGAATTTTATAATATGAATCAGAGTAGTATTATTATTTTTACAAAGAGATTTGATGAGAACGAAGCAACACTATTATTGTAGAAAATGTGACCCTGAATTTTAATGCCAAGATGAATACAAGTTGAATCCTGATGAGCTTCTGCTGCTAATCGTTTCTGATGATTACCTATAAGTAGAAGAAGAAATCTAATAAGACAGAGTGTTTTGTATATATAAAAATTTTATTATTAAACAAATTCATATACATTTTTAATTCATTTTACTTTTGTGCCGAAATTTATATTTCGAATAATCTAAAGGTATACAATAGGCTTTGTATTTGGACATGTAGGGGTCCATGTAAAATACACTGATTATTTGATTCGTGTTCATGGCCCTAAGTCTAATAGACCACTACAGTAAGGGGTAATTTCCCAATAGGTTTTAAATTGATTTAGCGAGATTAAAGCAATACTTTCAAACAATGGCTCGGCAAAGGTATACTCTAAACGTATATTACCCGCCCGGCCAATACTCACATTTTGAGTACTGGAAAAATCAAATACAATGACACCATGAGTTTTATACCAATTTTTATACAAACTAATACCAATTTTGAAGGATTTTTGCCGCTGATAAATGGTGAATCAGTATAGGTGCGTACCCGTAGCGATATGGCGTTGATGTGTTTGTATGAGGAACGATTAGTTTGATATTATTCCAGCAGCTCTTAATTTTTCAATTGCCAAAGCAACAGAACTCATAACTTGATGTTCTCGTACATGAAGTATTGCCGAAGTGAGAGAGAATGTTACATCGGGTGCAGCGCAGAGAACTTTTCGCATAATAAAATTAGACGATGCGAGTTGTAGCTTTCTATCAATATTTAAAATGGGAGGCAACCATTGAGGTATATTGAATATGTCATGATTTAATTTCCCAACTAAATGCAAATCTTTAGTTGTCGCATCTTTAAGAATGTTGGTAGTGTCAGTATGTTTTATATACATAACCCAGAGCACATCCTCTCAACAGCTTATAAGACATTGGAGCCATCAAGATGAATTGTATATAACTTGCATAACTTGAAAGATTATTACTCGTGCTCAGCAATATTCCATTTATGTAGACAAATATTTGTGTAAATAAACGGTGTAGTACACAATTTTTGTAGGGTAACCCCTAGACCGCACTTGGTTTTTCATTGTTAGATTTTTTTAACAATGACACTTAAATCTATAAGTGTCGAAGTCAAATCTCTGAAATAATCTTCATTGGAATAAATTTGAAAATGAACATTTTCAAAGAGTGGTTGTTGCGGATAAAATCCTTCATAGTATCCATGTTTTACACTGACATCTAACTTTTCCGCATTGAAAAGATTCAGAGATGAGGTTTCTGAAGGGTGAGATTCTTTATGTGATGGATATGCCATTTTCTATGAAAAGAAATTCTTTTTCAATCTTTTTAATTTCTTTTTCTTCTTTGACCAGAGTGATGATCTACGCTTCCAGGCTGAATTGAGACTGATGAGTGATGAGGTGTTTCGCACTCTTTCTAAACCTTTTCCACGCTGTTTCAAACGCTCACAAGGGGTCGTGCGCTGGATTTGAGATTTTGCAAAACACTTTCTTGAAAATCTTTCCCAGAGCCCCAATAATGTAGTGTAAAGGACGCAAAATCTTCGGCAACCGGTGCAATATATATGTTTTAGCAAAGGGTAGTGCAGAGTGAAAAAGCTTAACAAACCAATTGCCGAAACCTTAACCGAACATTGAAGAAATACTCCTGTAATAGTCCATTCAATGACCCATTTAACTTGGTCCAAGCAACATAGCAATCAATATCAGCACATAAAAAGTGATTTCTATTAGCCAATTCACTGAATAGATCGAAAATGACATGTAACTACAGCCAAACCTTTTGTTATTGCGAGATCTCTCAATTAATTTCTTAATGTCATTTGACAGAGCTCCAAATACGAAGTGTTGACTGGAATGTATTGAAAGTGCTTTATATTGTAGTGGTGAATGCGGTCATTAGAGATTTTTCGTTCAAGAACACGTGAGAGGGGGACATTGATATTACCGACTCTCGATTTTTCGACAAAGGATGCGTAAAGAAATATACAACTGTCTGAGGAGAAGGTGGGTGGATACTCTGCGAAAATGACACGATTCATGCCCCTAGTGCTTCCAGCACTTTTACCATTGCTAATATTATTTTTAAAACCAAGAACTTCAGGAAATCCTCATTGAGAATAACCATTTCATTTTCAATGGGTGAGCTAATCTAGATTTTGCCCTCTTCCTTTGAATACTTGAATTGAAAGGAGTCATTTTTACGATATAAAATTTTTTGTTGATAGCACGACAAAAATCATTCATACTCCCAAACTCCTTATATGATAATGTGTCAAAGGGATATTCATATGAATTGATCTATTCAATTACATGTTGATCGTTAAAGACCGGCCAATCACGTTGTCTAATTTTTATATTCTATGTGTGATCCTTCCTTAGGATATATGTGTTTTTGGGAATACAATCTACAAGAGCAACTTTATACCTTCCCTCAAAATTAATGCAGGGGTTAGATGTAACCAAAAACCGCTTGTTTTATTCAAATCGTCATAAAGAGGACCAGAACATTAGACATGAATGTCACCTAAAAACCATTAGACATTATGAACGTCTCCAGCGGGTATTCACGCATCAAAATCAGAGTTTTATCCTAGTCAGAGAACAAGCAACTGTCCCTTACCCTTGCGAGTACGTGCTAATAATTTTTCAATTTGATAGGTTTCACTGTTTCCAACTTTTTGCAATTCAAAGTCATAAATATTGCCAAGAATATCTTCATCTTTCATACCACGAAACCGACACGCTATAGGTTTGGTGTCCAAGACTTTTGACACTTTAAAAAGTTCAGTACTCCACAAGTAATTTCTCCTTTCAAAAATATTTGTTGTTCGATTGATTGGAACAGTATCACCAACATTAATTTTTTTCTTCCCCGCCTATTCATTAGAATATTGTTTAAGAAAAAGTCTAGTGTTACTACGATGAACTTCAAGAGGGTTAGCATTGGACAAAGATTTATGGAGGCGTTGATTATAAATAAACATGAATTTATCTAAATCTTTAATTTATCTAAATCAGCCAATGTCGCCTTTGCAGGACTATGACTATGATAGAATATTGTATTATGTTTCAATGAAACCTTTTTTACATTACTCACTTCCACGATTAACAAAGCCGATTAACAAACTCACTTCCACGATCTGTTTGAATTTTTTATATGAATCTTGTTCAAAGATGGATTCAAGGGCTTTAACAATTTCATTGCATATCTTTGATTGCAGAGGAACTGCATATGCATAGCGACTAAAAACACTTATTGTAAGTAAAATATACTTATAGGGTTTATTATCACGTGTTTGAATCGCGTTTAGAGTCAAAAGATCTACTTGTAAAATAAGCAGAGGGTACAAGGCATTAGCTTTTCGATAGTCATGACCTGTAGTCCTATGATTTCGATAAAGATATAGCTGGGTTCCATTTGTAAATACTCCTCTGTTAGCTTCTTTTTGATTCCGGTAACCTTAGCAAGTGTAGAGGAAGAACTTAAACTTCCTGGTTCTCCAATTTTCATAAGCACCTTTCAAAACCTTATCCATTTTGAACTTCAACATGGTATGGAGTGTCCGCTACCCTTTTGTATACTTTTGGGTGATGATGAGTCAATATCAATACGTTTTTGATTTTGTCTAGCTACCAGCGGAGTCATCAAATCAATGTTTCTGCTAGGTGTGCTAGTATTTTCCAAGAAAGATTTAAAATCATTATCTTCTACCTTTAATGTTGTTGATGAATTATGTTCTTTTAATTTGTTTTGAATTTGCTTATTGGTAATAAGACTTTTGGGAAAATTGGACGATTTTAAAAATTTTTATCAATGACAATCAAGAGATTAGTCTTTTATGATTTGTAATCAAATCCAATAACAAATCAACTAAGTTTTAAATCTTGCCCTGGATTATAACTTCATTCTTTTTCTCGTCAATTTGGGTATTTTTAGTGATATTCGTCAAGAGTCTTTTACTTTGTTCATGATAGGATGGAGGCAACAAGTCTAAAATACTATAAGTCCTCTTTTTTTGGCTTCTTCAAAGTTTCATAACTATCATTATTTTCAGAAGGTTGATCAATGATATTTACTTTGAGTGGTTTTTCACGATAAGGTTTATGTTTGTTGACATGTCGAAGGGAATTTTTAAGCAAAATTAATTTTTTATCATTCGCAATTGTTTAATTTTTTTTAAAAATTATCAAGATTATCTTCAAAGTGCTCTTCAAGTGAAAGAGTTCAATTGGTGTCATTTTATAGGGTTTAGCCCTTTCTAGAGAACGGTATTTACAAGTCCGGTGATTATCAGCACGAATGATGAAAATAAATTATCACCAGCTTGAATAAGACGTTTTATTTTATATTTTGTTTTCTCTTTGCAATCAATAGCACGTAAAAGTGACCGATGCTGCTTTTTCTGTTGTTTAACACCATCTTACAGTCAAACATTACCTTCCGTTAAATTTAAACAAAGTTCCGACAAAAGATTAATAAATTCCTTGTCAATGCCATGTTTGAGTATTGATTTTCTAAGTCGTGGTTTTGCATTGGATATCACGGAAAATAAATGTTGATGTTCATGTTGCTTCTTCAACGTCATGATAAAACTAATGACCTATTTTACTATTCAAGGTAGATATACAGTAATTTCATTATCGGAATCAGTGACTAAACGCCAATCCTCGGTAGTGTTTTGATTCAGGTCCAATAAAATGCAGCCATGAGGTTTGTTAATAGCTTGATTGTATGCCGAAAGTAAACATTTGGGTTCACCAGGATTGATTTGTTTGTCTAGAGTTATAAGAGAACTTCAATACGGAACAACTCTATAGATGATATAGTAAGTGCAATTTAGAGCAAGTGTTCTTATACATTTGCTCTGATGAAAAAAGATTATGGAGCACAACAGTTACAAAACTTTTTTCATGATGAGACCGGACTGTGAATAGTTGTAACATTTCCTGCAACTATTCTTCAATAGATTCAGCTAAATCATCAATAATCAACCACGATTTTGGCGCAATGCTAGTAAACCCGCCAAGTCCTAGTGTGAATTTAATGCATGCATCAATACTCCCTTTTTCATAAGATTCTTGCCATACACTATAGCAATAATAGATACTTTTTGGATTCTTTAAAAACATTTCATCGCGGTGTTGAATTATTTTCGTTAAAAGTGTTGTTTTGCTGGACATTGAGGGTCCGCAAAAAAAGATCTGAATGATGTTTTAAATTAATACATACTCATCCAAGGTCAAAATGCAACTAACCAAACCTAACCTCAATCTGTTGAATAAATACTCCAAAAATAGAATACATGGTTTCTTCAATTCATATATTTAAATATATATACAATGGCACTGAAAAAACATAAAAACAAATATTTACATTGAAAATATAAAAAATAAATACTTAAACATTTTAAAATCCTTAAAAATGGCAATCTGAGGGTCAGAACGCTCCTCCGGCACCTACAGTGGCCAGTAGATGGTACTGCAATGGCCAGCAATTAGGCTCAGACAGGGCAAGGGCCCGCGGCAGGGTGAGGGCAAGAAACATAAACAGTTAATTAAAACTTGAAAATTACCACTTTGCGTGACGAAAAAACTTTTAAATAAAATATATATAATTATAAATATAAATGACAGATAAAAAAAGGTAGTGCTGAGCTGGGGACGGAAAAACGGCGCTCCTCCCCCAAAGACGGCCCCCCAACTATAGGGATTTCTCCAGACCAAGTTGCTTTCTGTAATTTACACGTTCAACTCGATCTGAAGTCAGGTACTGACCGTGCGGTAGTTGCCTCTTACCGTCCGCGAGTACATAGACTTTATCTGATATGGTTGAAATAGCATTTTTTTAACTCGAACTGTATAGTTTTTATATTTTAAAGAGCGAATGGCCATGACACTCGCGCTTGGAACAAAATTATTCTCTATACATTTCTTATAAACACTCATGGTGTGAAATTTTTGTTTACACGGTGCAACGGCAACCCCTTGCAGACTGTTTTGGTAACCTCATTGTGCGTTTCCACACAGTACACGTTTGGACCGGGAAACACACCATGGGAAACCAAGTCGCTCCCCGTCTCGGATTTTAATTCAAGCAGCTTAATCGGAGCCTGTCGTTTTACTAGCTCCGGATAGGTGGACTTATCCCAGTTTGTGTAATCTATCAGGGAGCTAATGTAGTCTCCGTTTTCCAAATTATGTCTTGTTGAAAATCAAAACATATTGTTTTGACTTTCAACAGGAGTGAATCGATGTCTCCATAGTCCACCTTAACTTGTCCCATCCCCGGCCACTGGCGCTTAACTACATTGTAATAAAAGTTCAACATGAGTTTCTTTGAAATTTCTAAAATGGCACTGCCAGTGGCAATTTTATTTATTTAATATTACGTTTCTCCTTTTATTATATAAAATGACCATATTGGAGTCCTCGAAAGTGAATTACCAGCAAGCTAGTTTGAAAGGGTGCTATAATCACCAACCCTTAACAGTTATATGGGGGGACCAGGACTCAGTGGTGCCTGCTCACACCCTCTATTCCGAGAATTTTACTTACCTAACACCGCTTAACGCAATACTTATATTTTTAGAGCTAAGTTTCGAAACCCCTTCAGGTCCCTTACAAGCTGTTGTATCAATGTGGATCAAGTAGACATAGGGCACTTGTATTTCAGTAGGATTCTGGCACTTCTTGAAAAACACATTCTGGAGGCAGGAGGGCAAGAGAGCATAAAAGCTTCCATCGGACTTTAAATATTTTTTCACTGAAGGCGTGTGATTTGTTCTCGCATTACTTACAGTCGCAAGTGTAGACTCTTCATCTGGACTTGGATAATTTGGAGGGTGTTTTTCAGACTGGTTGGATAATATATTAATTGGGTGCAAAGTCATAATAAAAATGGTAGTGGGTCGGTTGTTTTGTGTATTGAAAATTTAGAGGTTAATGTTACGAAATTTAAAAGTAATTCACTTTAAGGGGTGGTGCAGGGAAGGGGGATCAAAGATATAATACAAATTTAAGGGGTTGTCAAGGTGTACAACACTTTCGTTTTGATAAGGGCATAGAGAGCTTCAAGTGTTCAGTTAAAGTTGCGGGGCATAAACCTCGTTTCAATGATGTCACTACGACACATTTGGACAACTTGGCAGTTAATGGGGGTAAGGAGGGCGCATAGTCACCTAAAGTTGATTTTAGTTGTTTAAGGGGCATTATTCAGTAACACTTAAAGACATTGTCATATTTGAGAAGCAAATGAACGCTTAAAGATTAGGGTTTCGGTTTTACTATAGGATACAGAATATAGACAGGGGGAACTGAAAAATATAAAGAGTGTTGTCAATTCAGTATGGGCTCCGTCCACTGAATCAGTGAAAACCCTGGGTATGGCTTCTCTACGAGCTGGCCAAAGACCCTGATTCAATTGGACATTTTTTCCCCATTTCGCATATCAGTCGGGTTTTAAATGAGGTTAAAAATAATAATAAAAGTAGGACCAGCTACTACTGTCCAATGTGCTTATCTAGAATCTATAAAAAAGTAAAATTGAATAAAAAACTTGAGGTTCTGAAGCGTCTTGGATACCAGTCTGTTCAAATGGTTTCGAGAAACAATGCTACTTTACGATTTAGTAATTTTCAGAATTTTGTCTTGCGGAGTGACAAAGTTTGGTTAGACATCGAGGCCAAACTCATAAACGTGTTTGACCCATCAAATGTGAATCTTTTTAAATAACATTAAGCCATTATAGTATTTTTTGCCCATGGGCAAAGAGACTAGAGTAATACCAGGAAATTTGGAGAGGTATATGAGACATTTGGTGGGAAAGATTGTGTAGGCGCAGATATGGTTGCATTTATTAAAACAGCAAATAAGTCAATTTCACGGTTGCACAATAAAAATTATCCAATGAATCCACCAGAAGACGAGTTGGCGGCTAAAAATAAAGATACATATTGGGTTTGTAAGAAAAAATTTGTTGAGGGTAGTGGGGATTCCAATGTCCACGATCATGATCATTTAAGTAATCGCATTCTATCGAGAGGGAGTAAGTTTTCTTGGGTTGCGCAAAAATCGTGTAATGTAAATGTTAGGCAGCAACTCTTTCTACCGGTTTACATGCACAATTCCAACTACGATCTGAAATTCATATTACCAAATTTGGCCCGTTTACAGAAAGGTGAAGTTGTAGATGACATACGGGTAGGTGAGTCTTTTTCTTATGACATCATTCCCAAATCATCTGAGAAGTTGCTTCTATTACAATTCAAATGAAAACAATTGATGATGGTAATACGTGCTTAAATAAAATCGTTTCTTAGATTCCTTTATCTTTCCCCCAAATCCCTTACTCAAGTCATAAAAAGTACAAATAAGTGACGATTTTAATAGTTTCCCTCTCGTTAAACAGCACTTTACAGATGATGGAATGTGTATTTATTAACATGTAATTACATACACCTGTATGAGTAATACAATTCCATCTCGTGGCTACGTGAGAAGAAATTACTGCCTATCGAAGTATTTTATTATTCAGTTTACGATCTTCAATGCAACGCTGCCGATTATGAATTTGCTAAAAAGGTTTGGGTGAAGGGAGGGTGTAAAAATGGGAAGAATTATTGTAAAATGTTCCTGACAAGTGATGTATTGACGTTTTTGAACATTGTCTGTAAAAAAAAATAAATAAAATTTATGAGGAATTTGGGTTATTATTTTCAACCCCTTATTTGGTTATGGATTTAATTCCTAAAATTGTTTATGCATAAATAGGGCTGATTACCGACATGGACTAGCATTTGTTTGTAGATAGATCCATGCGGGGAGAGTGTGTTTTCTACGGGGATCGTGTCCTGGAAACCAATCCAACTGGACAACGCACCAGTGAAAAGTCGAATGTGCTTTTTTATATGAACTCTCTTTATCCGTCCGCAGTGTTTACCTTCTCTTTGCCATGAGGGAATTACAAATGTCTGAATGATCCTTCTGCTTCAAATTTCCCCAAAATTTACACTGTTGATGAGATGGACCGCAAGGATTGTTTTTCGAAATTGATGATGATATACTTTTGGAACTTCATGACTCTGTAAAGCACTTTATTTTACCGTTCATAAAGAGACCGGTGAATAGGGATTCATTGAGTCTCTCTAATTTATCTTTGGTAGAGGGTGGGGGTATGCACTGGTCACCTTCAAAACAAAAGCTTATTGCCGACCTTCATCTATCATGGAATATTGTTGTACATCATGTTCTTTTGTGGTGGATACTAGTAAACGGTTTCAATACCACAAAGATTCATAGAGCCATCCAGTTTGGTCGGAAGCCATACATGAAGACATTTATTGACACTTTTGTCAGTAAACGATCTGAGGCAAAAACAAAGGTTGTTAAAACTCAATTTAAATTCAGCCTTTGGTAAAATGTGGGAGCTTAGGCGCAATATGAGTCGTTGTGACGCTGTGACCGACCCAAAAGAATGTGCCCAAATTATTGCAGATCTTTATTTCACATTGCTCACGGTCATAGGCTCCAATACTGTCCTATTACATACAAAAAATATAGTTTAAAAAAACAATATCGCTGCTGGCAATGCCATTTTAGAAATTTCGAAGAAACTCATGTTGGAATTTTATTACAATGTTTGTAAGCATTAATGGGTGGGGGGGGCAAGTTCAAGTATATTATGGAGACACTGACTCATTCCTGTTAAAAGTTAAAACAGATAATCTGTTGGATGATTTGGAAAATGGTTCGCACATTAGGTCTCGAATGAACTCTTTCAACTGGGACGTAGTGTTTGGGTATTATTGGACCTAAGAATCGCGGGTCAATGAGATAAAAATTCTTTAATTTTATGTCCTTGATATCAAAACTTTAGAGCATAACAAAAGATCTTAGTGGAGTACATCAACTGGGACATAGGGTTTAGGTATGACTAGAATTAAGAATCATGGGCCAAAGACACGAGAACTATTTAATTTCGTGTCATTTGTACCAAAATTTCCAAATATAAAGCAGAATCTTAGAAAACAGCAGTTTTTAGGCACGATTGGACCTAAGATACACGAGTCTAAGAGACAAAAACTTTTTTAATTTCATGTCCTTGATACCAAAACTTTCAAATATAAAGAAAAATGTGAATTCTAGCTAATGCACATTGATCCAAAAGACGAATTTAATTTCTTGTCCTTTGTAACAAAACTTCAAAATATAAGGAAAATCTTAATTTGACGTAAGGCACACGGATCCAATAGACAAAAACACTTTTTGACTTCATCTCATTGGTAACAAAACTTCAAAACAGCAAGAAAAATCTAAATTCAACTTAAGGTACATGGATCCAAGAGACAAAAAAAACATTTTAATTTCGTGTCTTGATAGTAAAACTTCCAACTTATAAAGAAAAATCTTAATTTAACCTAAGGTATATGGATCCAAGAGACGAAAAAATATTTTCATTTCGTGTCCCTGGTAGCAAAACTTTCGAAAGAAAAAGAAAAATCTTAATTTGACTCAAGGGATATAAATCTAAGAGACAAAAACACATTTTAATTTCATGTCCTTAGTACCAAAACTTCCAAATATTAATAAAAATCTTAATTTTAATAAGACACATGAATCCAATAATTTCATTCACTGGTACCAAAACTATAAAATATAAAGAACAATTTTAATTTAATCGAAGGTACGTGGGTCCAAGACACGAAGAAAACATTTCAATCTCATGTCTTTGGTAACAAATCTTCCAAATGTAAACAAGAATCTTAGAAAACCACAGTTTTCAGGTACGATTGGACCTAAGACAAAAGAGTCCAAGAGATGAATAACTTTTTTAATCTTATATCCTTGAAACCAAAACTTCAAAATATAAAGAAAAATCTTAAGTCAACCTAAGGCACATAGTTACGAGAGACGAAACATTTTAATTTCATGTCATTGGCACCAAAACTTGCAAATATCGAGAAAAACATTAGAAAGCCATAGTTCTTAGGCATTATTGGACCAAAGCTGCATGGGTCTAAGAGATGAAAAAAATTTAATTTCATGTCCTAGATACCAATACTTCCAAATATAAAGACAAACCTTATTTGAACCAAAGGCAAATTGGTTCAAGAGAAGAAAAAACATTTTAATTTCATATCCTTGGTATCAAAACTTCAGAGTATAACGAAAAATCTTAGTTGAATACATCAACTAGGGCATAGTGTTTAGGTATGACTGGAATTAAGAATCATGGGTCAAAGACACGAAAACTATTTAATTTCATGTCATTGGTACACAAATTTCCAAATATAAAGAAGAATCATAAAAAACAACAGTTTTTAGGCACGATTGAACCTAATATACACGAGTCTAAGAGATGAAAAACTTTTTAATGACATGTCCTTGATACCAAAACTTTCAAATATAAAGAAAATATGAGTTCTACCTAAGGCACATAGACCCAAAAGACGATTTTAATTTCTTGTCCTTGGTAACAAAACTTCAAAATATAAGGATAATCTTAATTGGACCTAAGGCACACGGATCCAATAGACCAAAACACTTTTTGACTTTATCTCATTGGTACCACAACTTTCCAAACAGCAAAAAAAAAATCTAAATTCAACTTAAGGTATATGGATCCAAGAGATGAAAAAACATTTAATTTCGTGTCCCTGATAGGAAAGCTTCCAAATTATAAAGAAAAATCTTAATTTAACCTAAGGTATTCGAATCCAAGAGACGAAAAAAATATTTTCATTTCGTGTCCCTGGTAGCAAAACTTCCGAAATAAAAAGAAAAATCTTAATTTGACATAAGGAATATAAATCCAAGAGACGAAAACACATTTTAATTTCATGTCCTTGATACAAAAACTTCAAAATATTAAGAAAAATCTTAATTTTAATAAGGCACATGAATCCAATAATTTTCATTCACTGGTACCAAAACTACAAAATATAAAGAAAAATTTTAATTTAATCTAAGGTACGTGGGTCCAAGACACGAAGAAACATTTCAATCTCATGTCCTAGGTAACAAAACTTTCAAATGCAAAGAAGAACCTTAGAAAAACCACAGTTTTCAGGTACGATTGGACCTAAGACAAAAGGGTCCAAGAGATGAAAAAGCTTTTTTTAATCTTATGTCCTTGAAACCAAAACTTTATAATATAAAGAAAAAATCTTAAGTCAACCTAAGGCACATGGATCCAAGAGACGAATCATTTTAATTTCATGTCATTGGTACAAAAGCTTGGAAATATCGAGAAAAAATATTAGAAAGCCAAAGTTCTTAGGCATGATTAGACCAAAACTGCATGGGTCTAAGAGATGAAAAAATTTTAAATTCATGTCCTAGATGCCAAAGCTTCCAAATATAAAGACAAACCTTAATGGACCAAATGAAAATGGATTCAAGAGAAGAAAAAAACATTTTGATTTCATGTCCTTGGCTGCAAAACTTCCAAATACAAAAAAAATCTTAATAGGATCTTAGGTATACAGATCCAAGACACAAAAAAAACAATTAATTTCTTGTCCTTGGTAGCAAAACTTCCAAAAATAAAGAAAAAAAATGATTAAAACCTAAGGCACATGGATCCAAGAGACGAACTTTTTTAATTTCATGTCATTGGTACCAAAACTTCGAAATATATAGACAAATCTTAATCTGACCTAGGGTATATAGATCCAAGAGACGAAGAAACATTTTAATTCCACGTCATTGGTAGCAAAACTTCCAAATATAAAGGAAGAATCTTAGAAGATCATAGTTTTTAGGCACGATTGGACCTAAGACACATGAGTTCGAAAAATTGAAAACTTTTTAATTTCATTTCCTTGATACCAAAACTTCCAAATATAAATACAAATCTTAATTCAACCTAAGGCACATGGCTCCAAGAGACGAATAAATATTTTATTTTCATGTCCTTGGTACCAAAACTTCCAAATATTGAGAAAAATGTTAGAAAACCACAATTTCTTAGGTATGATTCGACCTAAGACACATGGGTCCAAGAAATGAATTATTTTATTTTCCTGTCCTTGATACCAAACCTTCCAAATATAAGGAAAAATTTTAATTGGACCTAAGGAACATGGATCCAAGAGACAAAAAACATTTTAACTTCATGTCGATGGTACCAAAACTTCCAAATATAAACAAAAATCTTAATTCGACCTAACGTACATGGATCCAAGAGACGAAAAAACATTTTAACTTCATGTCCTTGGTACCATAACTGCCAAATATAAACAAAAATCTTAATTCAACTTAAGAAACGTGTATCCAAGAGACGAAAAACATTTAATTTCAAGTCCTTGGTAGCAAAACTTCCAAATATAAAAACAGATCTTAATTGAACCTAAAGTACATGGATCCAAGAGATGAAGAAATTTATTTCATGTCCTTTGTGGCAAAACTTCCAAAAAATAAAGAAAAATCTTAATTCGACGTAAGGTACATAGATCCAAGAGACGAAAAGGCATCTAAAAAAACCTCTCAAAAAATCACAAGAAAAATCTCAGAAAACCACAGTTTTTGGGTATGATTGAACCTAGGATATATGAGTCCTAGAGATGAAAAACTTTTTAATTTCATAATATTGATTCCAAAACTTTCAAATATAAAGGAAAATGTTAATTGGACCAAAGGCACATGGATCCAAGAGACGAAAAACATTTTAATTTCATACCCTTGGTTCCAAAACTTCCAAATATAATTTTTCTTTATGTTTGGAAGTTTTAGTACCAATTACATGACATTACGAAGTTTTTCGTTCTTGGATCTATTTGCCCTAGGTTCACTTAAGATTTTTCTTAATATTTAAAAAATTTTGGTACCAAGAAATTGAAATTAAAAAGTTTTTTGTCTCTTTGGAGTCATGCGCCCTAGGTTCAATTATGATGTTTGTTCATGTTTGGAAGTTTAAGTATCTAGGCCATAAAATAAAAAAGAAATTGTCTCTTGGATCTATGTACCTTAGGTTGAATTAAGATTTTTCTTTATATTTCGGAAGTTTTGCTACCAAGGACATAAAATTATAATGTTTTTTGTCTCTTGGATCTATAAACCTTAGGTTCAATTAGGATTTTTCTGCATATTTGGAAGTTTTGCTACGAAGGACATGAAATTAAATGTTTTTCGTCTCTTGGATCGATGTACTTTAAGTTGAATTAAGATTTTTGTTTATATTGTGGAGTTTGGTGAAAAAAGTTTTTCATCTTTCGGACTCGTGTGTCTTAGGTCCACTCGTGCCTAAAACTGTGGCTTTCTAAGATTCTTCTTTATAAATGAAACTTTTGCAACCAATGACATGAAATTAAAATGCTGTTTCGTCTCTTGGATCCATTTAACTTAGGTCAGATTAAGGTTTTTTCTTTATATTTGAAAGCTTTGGTGTCAATGAAATGAAATTAGTAGCTTTGGTCTCTTGGATCTATTTGCCTTAGGTCTGAGTTTTTCATGTCCTGAACCCATGAGTCTTAGATCCAATCATACCTACAAACTATGGTTTTCTAAGATTGCTCTTTATATTTGGAATTTTAGCTAGCAAGGACATGAAATTAAACGTCATTTCGTCTCTTGGATACATGTACCTTAGGTCCAATTAAGATTTTTTTGAAGTTTTCCTACCAAGAACATGAAATAAAATGCTTTTCATCTCTTGGATCCATGTTACTTTGGTCCAATTAAGATTTTGCTTTATATTTGGAAGTTTTGGTATCAAGGATATGAAATTTAAGAAGTTTTTCATCGCTGGGATAAATGTGTCTTAGGCTCAATCACACCTAAGAGCTGTCGTTTTCTAAAATTGTTCTTTATATTTGGAATTTTTGTTACTAAGTACATGAAATTAAAGGTTATATCATTTCTTGGATACATGTACCTTAGATCCAATTAAGTTTTTTGCAGTTTTGCTACCAAGAACATGAATTTAAATGTTTTTTATCTCTTGGATCCATGTTACTTTGGTCCAATTAAGATATTTCTTTATGTTTGGAAGTTTTTGGTACCAAGGACATGAAACCAAAAATGTTTTGCCTCTTGGATAAAATTAAAATTTTTTCGTCTCTTGGATCCATGTACTTTAGGTTCAATTAAGATTTGTCTTTATATTTGGAGGTTTTGCTACCAAGGACATGAAATTAAAATGTTTTCGTCTCTTGGATCCATATACTTTAGGTTCAATTAAGATTTTTCATTATATATGGTAATTTTGCTACCAAGGACATGTAATTAAATGTTTTTCCTTCTCTTGGATCCATATTTCTTAAGTTGAATTAAGATTTTTGTTATATTTGGTAGTTTTGGTACCAAGGACATAAAATTAAAGTGTTATTGTCTCTGGGATCCATGTGCCTTAGATCTAACTAAGATTTTTCTTTATATTTCGAAGTTTTAACACCAATGAGATGAATTTAAAAAGTTTTTTTGTCTCTTGGATATTTGTACCTTAGTCCAATTAAGGTTTTCTTGATATTTGGAAGTTTTAGTATCAAGGACCTGAAATTACAACAATTTTCATCTCTTGGACCCATGTGTCTCAGGTCCTATCATACCTAAGAAAAATATAGTTTTTTAAGTTTTTTTTCATTATTTCGAAATTTCGGTACCAAGGAAATGAAATTAAAATGCTTTTTTCTTCTCTTGGATTTATATACCTTAGGTTCAATTAAGATTTGTCTTTATATTTGGAAGTTTTGCTACTAAGGACCTGAAATTAAATGTTTTTCTTTCGCTTGGATCCATGTACCTTTAGTTGAATTAAGATTTATATTTGGAAGTTTGGTGAAAAAATTTTTCATCTCTTGGATTCGTGTGTCTTAGGTAGTATCGTGCCTAAAAACTGTTGTTTTTCAAGATTCTTTTTTATAAATGGAAATTTTGCAACCAATAACTTGAAATAAAATGCGTTCTCGTCTCTTTGATCCATTTACCTTAGGCCAGATTAAGATTTTCTCTTTATATATGGAAGTTTTGGTATCAATAACATGAAATTAAATAGCTTTCGTCTCTTGGATTCATGAGGCTTAGGTCTAATTAAGGTTTTTCTTTGTCTTTGGAAGTTTTGATATCAAGGACATGAAATTAAAGAGTTTTTCATCTCATGATCCCATGAGTCTTATGTCATTATCCACAAAGATATAGCTATTAGGTTTTTTGACTATGCGGAAAAAATTGCTATCTAAACATTATGATCGGGCGACTTTGGGGAAAAAATGAGCGTGAAAAGGGGGCTAGCTGCACTCCAATATTTTTGTCACTTAAAAAGGGCACTAGAATTCTTGATTTCCGATTAAATGATCACTCTTTCGATCTTCTATGATCACTGGTTCGATGCAATCACCCTGGAAAAAAATCCGATAAAAACAAACACGCATCGGTGATCTTTCTTCCGACCAAAAAAAACGCAAAATTCCACATTTTTGTACATATTAGCTTGAAACCTCTACAGTAGGGTTCTTTAGTTTGAATCTGGTGGTGGCATTTTCATTAAGATCGTTTGATGTTTTAGGGGTTTTTGCCCCTTCTCCAGAAATTGATCCAAATTTGTCAGTCTCGTAACTTATGATGAGTAGCATTAAGTTTGATGGCTTTTACATATTTTGAATAAGCATCAAAGTCCAATTCTTTTGATGTATCTAGTATTATCCAAAACCTGTCTTTTGGAGTTTCGGTTACTATTGAGCCACATAGATCCTTACTTACAGTTCGGTACCATGAACTGTTATATTTTTTAAACATCCTTACTTTGTTTCTACAGTTTTAAATGGTGAATGTATGTATTTTTTTATAGTAATTCAAAAAACCTAGTTCGACTTTATTCTAGGGAATGAAGTTTCTATAACTACTTATAGAAAAATTAGGCATAAAGCTAAAAAAAATACATACATTCACCATTTAAAACTGTAGAAACAAGTAAGGATGTTTAAAAAATATAACAGTTCGTGGTAACGAACTGTAAGTAAGGAGCTATGTGGCTCAATAGTAACCGAAACTCCAAAAGACAGGGTTTTGATAATAATAGATACATCACAAGAATTAGACTTTGATGCTTATTCAAAATATGTAAAAGCCATCAAATTTAATGCTACTCATCACAAGTTACGAGACTGAGAAATTTGGATCAATTTCTGGAAAAGGGGCAAAACACCCCTAAAACATCGAACGATCTTAATGAAAATGCCACCATCAGATTCAGAAAATTAAAGACCCTTCTGAAGAGGTTTCAAGCTCCTATGTACAAAAATGTGGAATTTTGCGTTTTTTTGGTCGATAGAAAGATCACCGATGCGTGTTTGTTTTTATCAGATTTTTTTTTCAGGGTGATCGCATCGAACCAGTGATCATAGAAGATCGAAAGAGTGATCGTTTAATCGGAAATCAAGAATTCTAGTGCCCTTTTTAAGTGACAAAAATATTGGAGTGCAGCTAGTCCCCTTTTTAACGCTCATTTTTTCCCCTAAGTCGCCCGATCATAATGTTCAGACAGCAATTTTTTTCCGCATAGTCGAAAAACCTAATAGCTATGTCTTTGTGGATAATGACCCCCCCCCCCCGCAGTGCAGCATAATATTGATCATTGGTAAGTATAGAGACGGTATTCATGGGGAATTTCTTATGTGTAAACAGGAAGGGAGTTACGCGGGAGAATCTTTCTATGGATGAATTTTTTTACAGGAGTAGGGATTTTGACACCAATAAAACAGGAACTTGATACAAATAGATACATCAAAAGAATTGTATTTTTATGCTAATTTTAAAAATAGTTGCTTCATCAAATGTAGTCTAATAATCAAACGTTACGTGCCTGAAAAAATGCCTTATTTTCGCAAAATAGGGGAAACATTTTAATGTTTCCCCTAAAATTTATAGAATCTTACTGAAAATCTCACCATCAGATTCAGATAATCAGAAAACCCTACAGTAGAAGTTACATGCTCCCATCTGCAAAAATGTGGAATTTTATATTTTTTGCTGGACGAAAGATCACGGATGCCCGTTTATTTTTATTTTTATTTCTTTTTTTTTAGGAGTGATCTTATTGATCCAGTGGTCCTAGAATATCGCAAGAGGGCTCATTCGAACAAAAATTAGAATTTCTACTGCCCTTTTTAAGTGACCAAAACAATTGAAGGGCAACTAGGCCCCCTCCCATGCTCATTTTTTCCCAAGGTCATTGGATCAAAATTTTGAGATAGCCATTTTGTTCAACATAGTCAAAAATCTAAAAACAATGTCTTTAAGGATGACTTAATCCCCCGCTGTCTCCGAGGGAAGGGCTACAAGTTATGAACTTTGCCCATTGTTTACATATAGTAAAGGTTATTGGAAAGCATAAAGACGTTTTCAGGGGATTTTTTTCTGGTTGGGGGGTCAGGGGGGATTACGTAGAATAATCTTTCCATGGCGGATGTTTTCCTTAGGGAGGGGAAATTTCTGTTAAGTGGATGCTGGATTTCCCAGCATTATTTAAAAAACGATCAGAAGTTAATGATAAAAAAAAAATTTACCTGAAATTAAGGATTAATATTAAAACTTAAAATGAACAGAAATTATTACGCATATTAGGGTGTTCGCCCCCTAGGCAATATAGTGCTCTTTATGCTAAAGTTTTCTTTTAGTATATCTAAAAGAGCTGTCTATTCTAATTAAACGGCCTTTGTGATTCAGGGGTCGTTCTTAAAGAACTGGAACAAAATTTGAACTTTAGCGTAAAGAGTAAGATACCGATTAGGGGACGAACCCCTCATATACGTAATAAATTCTGTTCGTTTTAAGTTTTAATATTTCGTCTTAATTCCAGTCGAATAAACTTGTATTTTTTTTAATTATTTCAGTAATAAAGTCACATTAAAAGCCACACCCTTCAAAGTTAATAGTTAAAATACTAATGAAATTGATTTCCCCAAGCGCAAGCGATGGTAGCAGTAAACGTATTTTTTTATTTCGTCTCTAAGAATTAGAGACAAAATAAAAATTCATTAAGTACTTGTAAAATTGATGTCTGAATATCTTAACTTATTTAAATTGAATTTCGAAACTTGTAGATTAGTGCGGGGGGAGGGGGGGTATTTTTCGGTTTTTTTAGGGGGGGGGGCAGTCGCAGGCCAGGGTGGATTCAAATTCAAAAAGAGGGGGGGGGGCAGTCGCCGGGGGGGGGGGGGGTTAAACGCCGGCCATCATAGGTAAGACAGAGTCATTAGATTCAAATTAAAAAGTTCTATATTGCTTATTAATGGTCAAAATTAGTTAAAGGGTATCTAGCCCCTCCCTTGTTCTGTTTGTTCCGGGATAGGCCGTTATTTCCCATGGTTTTGAATTAAAATTTGAAATAGTTATCGTGTTCTAAATAGTTGAAAGGCCTATAAAGTGTGCCTCCGGGGTCGATGCAATCCCCGGAGTACGGGGGGGCAATGGTCCTAAGCAACGTAGATTACCATCATTTAAATAAAGTGTCAGCGGAATGTCTCAGAAATAGTTTGGGGATCGAATTGAAATCTAAGTCAAGCTTAAAGAGCAGAGGTTCCGAATTGACCTCCAATGTTGCCTCGAAGAAGGGAGCATAAGTAAATCCAAATAAATTTCGTGTATCAAGGCTTTGAAAATAGTATGCTGCAATGTCACGGGAACTACAAGGGGAAGGATTCCCCTTCGCCGTTCAAGATTCTCCTTCCCCTTCGGCAAAATACCGGCATATTCCAAGTCTTTAAATTGGTGACTTAGTATAAAAAAAAATTAATAAAAAAGGGCATTTGCATAGAACAAACTCAGCTTGTAGGTAAATTCCGAGTGTCTTAGTTGCTGAGCGAGCATCAAAAATTTAGTGAAAAGACTTTTGACCAAAATAAACTGAGGGAGCTGATAAATTCCAAGCATTTTTGTTGCTGGATGAGTACCACAAAATTAGTAAACAACTTTTGACTACAACAAATTTTTTTGGATACTCAGTCACTAGTTAAAAGACTTGGAATTTACCAAGTGGCTCAACTCCCTCAGTTTATTGTGGTCAAAAGAGCTTTTGTTATTTTTTTTTGGCAGTCAGCAACTAAGGAACTCTGAATTTCCCTACTAGCGGAGTTTGTTTTATGCCAAAGTGGTTTTTTATTAGCTTGATACTGAATCGCCAATTAAAAGACTCAAAATTTACCAAGTAGCTGAATTTGTTTTAGTCAAAAGGGCTTTTATTAATTATTTTTGGTACTCATCTAGCAACAAAAACACTCGGAATTTATCAACTCCCTCGGTTTGTTGTGGTCAACAATCCTTTCACTAAATTGTTGATTTTCAGTCAGTAACCAAGACACTCGGAATTTACCTACTAGCTCTGCAAATGCCCTTTTAATTTTTTTTTTTGCTAAGTTACTAATTAAAAGACTTGGAATATGCTAAGTAGTTGACTTTGGTGTAGTTAAAGGTAATTTTATTTATTTTTGGTATTCAACCAGTAAGTAGAAAACACTCAGAATTTATTAACTACCAGAGTTTATTGTAGCTAAAAGTGCTTTTATTAAATTTTCAATACTCCGTCAACAACTAAGACACTCAGAATTTACCTAATTGACTCCGGTGTATGCAAAAGTGTTTTTTACTAATTTTTTGACACTCAGTCACCAACTAAAAAAACTCCTAATTTACCATTTTCCTGAGTTTGTTTTAGTCAAAAGTGCTTTTATTAAATGTTTTGGCATTCAGCCAGCAAGTACAATACTCAGAATTTATCAACTACCTGAGTTTATTGTTATCAAAAGGGCTTTTATTAAATTTTTGATACTCAGTTATTAACTAAGACACTCAGGATTTACCTATTAGCTGAGTTTGTTGTATGCAAAGGTGCTACTCATTATTTATACTTTCTTAAATATGGTGACTTTGAGGTTAGAAATAAGTTACTGAAGATTATGAATATGATTTTCGAAAAAATGGAAATACCTAACAATTTTAGGAAAACCTAAATTTGGCCACTTTCTAAAAAAGGTGATAAAAGTGAGTTTGGTAATTATCTAGACATTATTCTGGTCTCTGTAGGTAGCAAATTACTTAGTAATATGATACTTTTTAGGCTGACAGATGCCATAGACAAAGTTTTAAGAGAAGAACAGTATGGATTTAGAAAAGGTATAGGATATCTCGACCAAATTTTCACTCTTAGGTTAATAATTGAGAAGTGCCTGAGTTGTCAAACACCTTTGGTCCTCAGTTTTATAGATTATGAGCAAGAGTTCAATTCTGTTGATAGAAGAGCTTTAGTAAAGGTTTTATCCTCATATAGTATACCAGACAGATACATTAAAGTGATTAGTGCTATGCACAAGAATAGCACTACTGCAGTTAAGGTAGGAAATGAGGTTAGCTGTTGGTTTTGCATTAAATCAGGAGTTAAGAATGGTTATGTTCTATCCCCCTCTGTATGGATTATTTAATGGACTTTATCTTAAGGAGCACAGGAAAGGCAAAGGGAGACCACCGAATCAAATGGGGAGAAAAAGTCTCCTGAACTTAGATTATGCTGAGAATTTATGCATCCTAGATGGAAGTGTGAACAAAATGAATGAACTTTTAGAGGTTTTGCGAGTTAAAGGTGCTAGAATAGGTTTGAAAATTAATGTTAAGAAGACTAAGTCCCTAAGGCTAGGAAAAAGTGAAGATGAAAAGGTGACGTTGGGTAATGAAAAGATTGATCAGCTGGGCAGCTTCACTTTCCTTGTTTTCCAGAGAAACTGCTGAAGGATGGTTCTGGGTACCCGGCTGACTGTTTGTATTTCAAACAACAGGCTGCTCAATTTCTTTCAAAACTGAAAGAAAGGCTGAGGTGACGATGGCACGTTTTGCGATGAAGGATGACAGATTGCCGAATATGGTTCTTTTCGGCCAATCGTCTAGGGCTAAACGGAAAGCAGGTCGTCCTCGTCTGGGGTGAGAGGACGTCTTAAAGAAAGATTGAAAGGAAATGGGAACTTCATGGGAAGGTGTAAAAAGGGAGGCTTTGAATAGATTGCGATGGAGGAGGAGCCTGCTTAGCTGTGTTGGCCTCAAGTGGCTTGGTGCTGCAGGGAGTTGTTTATTAGTAGTAGTAGTAGTAGTAGTAGTAGTATACTCAGTCAGCAACTAAGAAACACCAAAATATCTACTAGCTGAGTTTATTCTGTTTTAATGCTCAGTCAAAAATTAAAAGACACGGAGTTTACCAAGCAGCTGAGTTTGCTGCAGTCATGCGTTTTTTTGTTTTTTTTTGTATTCAGCTAGCAAGTAAAACATTGAATATATCATCTATCTGAATTTATTGTAGTCAAACGTGTTTCTTTTTATTAAATTTTGTACTCAGTCAGCAACTAAGGCACTCTGAATTTGCCTACTAGCTGAGTTTCTAGTTTGCATAAGGGCATTTTTATAAATTTTTTGATACTCGTCACCAATTAAAAGACAAGACATTTATCAACTAGCTGAGTTTGTTGTAATCAAAATAGCTTTTGTTATTTTTTTGGTACTTAGCCAGCAACTAAAGCACTCGGAATTTATCAACTCCCTCAGTTTATTGTAGTCAAAATTGCTTTTATCAAATTTTTGATGCTCAGCCAGCAAACAAGACTCTCGGAATTTAACTACTTGGTATGCTTGGTAGATTATTTTATTCTATTTTGCTCATTAAACTGACCATACACATTTTTTTCAGTAAAATAAAAATTATATTCTAGCTTTTAGAACGCAGGGGGTTTTGAACCCTACTCACATTAATTTCTGCTCGTTTTGAGTTTGACTTATTTTAATTTCTGTTTGTTTTGGGTTTCATTTATTTATTAATACCGATTTAGAATACCGATAGAATACCGATTTAGAATACCGATACCGATTTATTAATACCGATTTTGAATTTGACTCTGTTATTTGTTTTAATTTCTGTTTGTTTCGGGTTATATTTATTTATTGATACTGATTTGTGGTAGTTGTATGCTTGGGATAATTTGATTCTATTTTTGTTCTTTTTTGGCTTAATGGAGTTCTTTACTTTTTTTAAAAAAAGCTTATTTTGTGAAAAATTTTTGATGCTCAGCCAGCAGATTTTTGATGCTCAGCCAGACTCTCGGAATTTAACTACTAGCTGAGTTTGTTCTATGCAATAGTGCTCTTTTATTAATTTGTTCTATATTTCGTCACCAATTAAAAAACTTTGAATTTAGCAAGTAGTTGAGTTTTTTGTAGTAAAAAGTGCTTTTATTAATTTTTTGGTACTAGCCAACAAGTAAAACATTCAGAATTTATCATCTACCTGAGTTTATCATATTCAAAAATGCTTTTATTAAAGTTTTGGTACTCAGTCACCAATTAAAAGACTCGAAATATACGAAAACAGTTTTTTACATACATTACACTTGTATGGCTCAGGAAATGGTGGGACATGGGAGGGGGATTAGTTGCCCTCCAATCATTCTGGACTATTGAATAGGGCACTAGCCCTTTCAATTTCCAATCGAATGAGCCTTTTTCGAAGTTTCTACGACAACAAATAGCCATGTCGAAATTTCTACCAGATGCATTTCGAGAACTCTTGCCCTGAGGCCTCTGGAGGGGGGGGGGATCATTTTCAAAGATACAATTTTTGGACCATTTAATTTATGTTGAACAAAACGGCTATCTCATAATTTTTTTTTGGATGTATTTGGAAAATGGTGTGCATGGAAGGGTGGTTATTTGTCCTCCAATTACTTTTAACTATCAAAAATAGACCTTTCAATTTTCAATCGAATGAATTTTTTTCAAAATTTTGACACCAACAAATGGCCATCTCAAAATTTCAGTCAGATGCATTTCAAAAAAAAATACGAGGTGTTGGGGGGAGTTATCCATTCACTGATCACTACGAATCTTAAAAAAGGGCATTGCGACTTCAGATTGCCAGTCCAACGAGCTCCCTCTGAAGTTTATGCGACCATCCTTTCTATATATACCTTATATGCCCCCAGGTTATAACTTAATTTCCGGACCTTTCAATTACGTTGAACAAAATTTCTGTCTCAAAATTTTTATTGGGTGTGTTTGGGGAAATAGTGGGTGCGGGAGGCGGTATAATTGCCCTCCAATCACTTTTGAATATTGAAAAGGGGACTAGCACTTTCAATTTGTAGTTGAATGAGTCTTTTTCAAAGTTTCTACGACAACAAATAGCCATTTCAAAACTTATGTCGAATGTATTTTGGAAAAATATGAGGTCTGCGGGGGGGGGAGTAAACACCCTCACACACCGATCACACTGAGCTTCAAAAAGGTCACTAAAACTTCTGATTAAGAATCCAATGAGGCTCTTCTGAAGTTTATACGGTCACCCTTTCTATATGAACCTTATATGCCCCCAGGGCATAACTTACAACCCTTGCCCTAAGAGCTTTTGAGGGCGGTCATCCTCAAAGACATAATTTTCAGACTTTTCAACTACGTTGAACAAAATGGCTATTTCAAAATTTTGATTGGCTGGGTTTTGGGAAGGTTGGGTCTGGAAGGGTTGTTAGTTGCCCTCCAATCAGTTTTGACTATTAAATAGGCATAAGCCCTTCCAATTTCATATCAAATGAGCCCTTTTCGAAGTTTGTACGATAACTCTTTTGATACGAAGTGCCCCGGTCTAAAAAAAAATATATATATATATATATATAATGAATGTTTAATTGTGCCCACATCACTCTTTACTGAGGCAGTGTTTTTGCGCTGCCTATGATTAAGGAATAGCGAGAAGATAGGAAGGGGTAACTGAGGGCACAAGGAGGAAAATAACCACACTATATTTTACAGGATAATCGTCGATTCATAACTTACTTTTTCTATTGTATTTACTATCTCCTACTTTTTTTCACACAGGCAGCGCAATAGCACTGCCTAAATAAAGAACGATGTTGGAACAATGTAGTTTTTTTTTTTGGTCTTAGACCAGGGCATTTCGTATGGAAGCAGTTGTCGTAGAAACTTCAAAAGGGGCTCATTCAATGGGAAATTGGAATGGCTAGTGCCCCTTTTAATAGTCGAAAGTGATTGGAAGGCAACTAACACCCCTTCCAAGCCCACCACTTCCCCAAACACATCCAATCAAAATTTTTAGATAGCCATTTTGTTCAGTGTAGTTGATTTCCACATAGAAGTTTTGTAAGTTATGCCTTGGGGCATATAAGGTTTTTATAGAAGCCTTTGTCGCAGACTCTTCAAAAAGGGCTTATTCGATTGGAAATTCAAAGGGCTAGCGCCCTTTTTAATAGTCAAAAGTGATTGGAGGTCAACCAACCCCATCTCTCACGCCCACCTTTTCCCCAAAATATCCAATCAAAGTTTTGATATAGCCATTTTGTTAAATGTAGTTGAAAGTTCTGGAAATTAGATCTTTGAGGATGACAACCCCCGCACAGCCTTCAGGGCAAGGGTTGTAAGTTATGCCCAGGGAGCATATAAGGTTTTTATAGAAATCATTGTCGTAGAAACTTCAAAAAGGGCTCATTCGATTGGAAATTGAAATAGCTAGTGCCCTATTTAATAGTTGAAAGTGATTGGAATGCAACTAAAACCCATTCCACGCCCACCATTTCCCCAGACACATCCAATCAAAATTTTGAGATATCCCTTTTGTTCACCGCAGTTGAAAGTTCTGGAATTTATATCTTTAAGCAGGACACTCCCCCACATTATTCAGGACAAGGGCTATAAGTTATGGTCTGGAGGTATATAAGGTTTTTACAGATAGTGTTGTTGTAGAAACTTGAAAAGGGGCTTATTCAATTGGAATTCAAAGGGCTAGTGCCTTTTTTAATAGTCGACAGTGATTTGAGGGCAACTAATTCCCTCACGTCCACCTTTTCCTGAGACACATCCTATCAAAATTTTCAGATAACCATTTTCTTCAACGTAGTTGAAACTTCTAGAAATTATGATTTTGAGGATGACAAACCCTTAAATCCCAGAGGGCAAGGGTTTTAAACTATGCCACGAGGTATATAAGGTTTTTTAGAGAAAGTGATGTTGTAGATACTTCAAAAAGGGCTCATTTGATTGCAATTGAAAGGGGCTAGTGCCCTAATTAATAGTCGAAAGTCTATTAAAAGTCTATTAAAGTCTATTAGAAAGTCTCACGTCCACCATTTCCCCAAACACATTGAATCAAAATTTTGAGATAGCCATTTTTTTTTTTCAACGTTGATGAAAGTTCTGGAAATTAGGTTTTTGAGGATGACAACCTCCCCACAGCCTTCAAGGTAATGGTTGTAACCTATGCCCTTGGGTCAAATAAGGTTTTAATAGGAATTGTTGTTGTAGAAACTTCAAAAAAGGCTCATTCAATCGGAAATTAAAAGGGCTAGTGCCTTTTTTAATAGGCTAGTCGAAACTGATTGAAGGGCAACTAACCCCCTCACACCCACCATTTCCACAAACACATCCAAAAAAAAATTTGAGATTGCTTTTTTCAACCTAGTTGAAAAAAGCTCTTGCTATTTTGTCTTTGAGATTGAAAGTGATCTATTGAAATTTTGTGTTCATGCAAACGTTCACCTAGTTGTTGATGAGTCTTACCAATGTAAAATTTCCCACATGAACACGGGATTCTGTAGACACCACTACCCAGTACAGGGTCAGTTTTTATCCTTTTCTGACTTGAAGAAAAATGTTCAACTTTTTGTTCAGTTTTGAAAGAAACAGAGAGATTATGTTTTTTAAAAAATTTTCCAAGTTTATCGCCAAGTTTCGGGATTTATAGTAAAGTGATGAAATTTTTTTTTTCTCAATTGCCGGGGTAACTGAATCGAGGGGGACAGGCTCCTTATCTTCTTGTTTTGTCTTTTTTAATCGTCCATCTATGATATTTTCAATAAGTTTTATTGGGTAGCCATTGCAGAATAGAGTATCCTTATATGATTACGAGAACAGATTTTTAAAACTCTGTCGACTAAAGAGATTATTACCCCTCTTTTCACAGAAGGAGGGTAATGTGAAGAGAAAGTATTCTCTTATATAGAAAGTATAGAAAGTATTGAATTATAGAAAGTAATCGGAGTGTATTTTTAGTTTCGTTGAGAGGTGAAAGGAATTTACGCACCATAATTACGTTCAAAATCTAGATAAAAACCGCAAATCCATTTTTGTTGAAAAGATTTACATATGAACTTCGGTAATTTTAGGTACTAGTGGGCACCGAATTAAAAAAAAAAAAATAAGAAGAAAAAATGTGGGCAAAAAATCATCAAATTTAAAATAAAAACATACAGCCACAAAAAGTTTATGAAGGCTTATCTTCATTGGAAGTATAGTTGGCCTTAGGAACCAACAAATTCTAATTTTTTAAGTTTTTACCAACGAAAACGTCAAATTCTACGAGTTAGTTTTTCTTATCTTCTAAGTGTAAAATTACCACAAATTACGATTAAATAAATGAAACCCAAAACAAACAAAATTACAATAGATTACCTACTCAAACTCAAAACGAGCAAAAATTAAAAGCAGTAGAGCTGTCATCTTCCATGTCTTCTCCAAACCAGAACATAACTTGCATTTTCCTCAAAGAAAATAATACCCATGGATTGTCAGTTAAATATACATATGCTGATATTTATCCCTTAAACTCTTAACAATATCCAATTTATTAAAGTTATAAAAGTGAAAACATTTAAATTTTTTCATTAAAGTGCAAATTAGTTTCTGGCCTTAGAAAGCTGTAGGTGATTTGAGCCCTACTTGTGTTGATTTTTGCTCGTTTTGAGTTTGATTCGGTTGCTTATTGTATTTTTTGTTTCGTTTTGGGTGTCGTTTATCTATTGATTTGTGATAGTTTTATGATTTGTGCTTATTTGTGGCAGTTTTGCGCTTGGTAGATTATTTGATTGTATTTTTGCTCATTTTTAGTTTAATGGAGTTTGTTACTTCTCTTCGAAAAATCTATTTTGTGGAAAATTATTTTTAGTTATTTTATGTTCGTTTTATATTGACATAGTCTTTTTCAGGAAAAAATTATAGTTTAAATCTTTTCGGTTTTTCTTTAAGAATTCATGGTTGGGCCTGCTATTTATATTCTGGAGAAACCTTTTCAACAATTTTTAACAGCATACACCCTTTTGAAAATCTTGACACAAAAAGTAGTGTTTAGTTTAGATTGATACCTCCTCTATTTGACCTGAAAAATAAAACTTAATACCCCTCCCAAAAAATTCTATCTATGCTCATTGGCAGATTGGATACACTTACACACTTTTGGTTTAGTTAAATTTTAAGAGCAGAAGTAGTAACAGAAGTAGCTACGAAAGTTTGAACTTAATACCCTTCGATTTTGGGACATCACTGATATGTCTTATTTGCAAACGCATACACACGCTGCGTGTTAAATTAATCTTAAAGCAATATTTAGTTGTTAAGCAAAATGAGCAAATTGCATAACTGTGGGGAATTGATCTATGCAATGGCCCTAGAGATATTAGTACAGTAATAAAACGGAAAAAAAAACCAAACCGGGAACAAATTGATAAAGTAATGCTTTCTTCACCAACTGGACTAGAAAGAAAGCGCTGAACAACACATCCAAAATGTCTATCTCTAACCCTTTGCGAAATTGGTTTTTTTTTTTTCGCTATTTTTGTTATATTAATTTTTGTTTTTCATGAAAAAACGAAGTGTCACGAAATGAGTGGTTGATGCGTCTATCTGTATCAGAATTGAGAGCTGAAACTATTTCTGACGTTAGTTTTCCTTATAATCTTCAAATAAAATGAAAAAAAAAAACATTTTTAGCAAAACAATAGCAAAATTTCGCTATTTTCGTCAAAAAAAACTAAGTGATGACCATGATATCTTTTTTTTGTGTATGTTTTTTTTGTCCGTTAATGCAGATCACGATATGTGCACGATTGCCAGAAAGGGCACTTTCCACGGTATGGCAAATCTAGCATCTGTCACTCCCCCTCTGAAAAACAGAGTGGCACCAATCCCAAGAGGGAGTGTTTCTCTAGACGCCGTGACGCTCAAAGGTCGAGTCCCTATTTACCCTTTTCGGATAAGTGTAGCGGGGCTTTCTCAGATTCGGTACGAGAAAATATCACAGACCATTGTGAAGGATCATTCGCATTCCTTTACCAGCTCTGGTTGTCATCGACGTTTTTCAAGAACCCAAGACCTAACTGGAATGGTTTTATGCAATCGGTTTTCTCGAACTCGCTGGATGAAGATAAACAAACCCCTTGCGACAAGGCAAGTATTATTTTTTTGCCCATGATCGATCTGCCTTCTAGCAATAAGTTATGCCTATACTCAACCCTGTGCTTCATTGCTTGTCAGGGGAGGAAATACGGATTTACGCCAGTCGTCACATTCGATCAGCCACTTTGGTGAAAGGTAATGAAGATTATCAAGTCCAATATGTCAAATGAGCTGGACAATGTTATCATCAAATTCGGAGGCTTTCACTTGATGCTTCATCAACGGAGGCTGCTTTGGATGCACAGGGCACCTGATGCAAGACAGTGGGCTTAAAGAAATCTTGGATATAGTATACGCACCGGCAACGGTACCACATATACTCTCTGGGAAAGTGATTTCTAGAGCTATTAGAGTTCACATTCTCGTGAGCTCCGCTCTCTACGCTCATCTTTTAGGACAAAATGCGGGAACTTTGGCTACTTTCGGCCTTGAGAAACTCTTCAATGACACCCTTGAGGGAAAATGTCTCCCAGAGACCTTGACGAAGCACTAGAGCTACTGGAAAGTATTCAGGAAAGTATACCCAGAGCTACTGGGACTACTTGAAAGTATTATCAAACAGAAGATTGAAGATCTACGAGATCACCGAACAGCAAAGCTCTGGCTGCAGTACCTTGACATGGTTGAAAAGCTTCTCAAGTTTATACGTGCTGAGAGACTGGGCCTATGGGACCTGCCTTTGCAGGTTGCAGCAGAAATTCTTCCCTACCTAGCCGTTTCTGGGCAGAACCTTTACGTTAAATCTGTCTGGTTGTACATCCAAGAGATGACTAAACTTCCCAGTCGTCACCCAAAAATGTTTCAGATGTTCAGTGAGCAAGGCACGATTATAAGGTCAGATCGGTGCTGGGCCGCCCTCTCATCAGACTTATTTATTGAACAAGAGTACATGCGAAGCCTAAAGACATCGGGAGGAATCACTGGTAGTGGTGGCATGACAGAAGAATGGAGAGCGATTTGGGTCCTATCGAGGTCGTCGTGTCTTGAGGTCAACCTGTTGATGCAGAACCTGACGAATATCGGCTACTCTACAAGTGAGCAGCATCGCGACTTGAATCTGAACAGATAAAACCGTGACTGTGAAGATACCGCGAAGTTGGTAGGTTTCTTCGAAGTGTCATCCCCATTCAAAGGCATGTACAACTGAGAAACGTTGCAAATGGAGTAACTTCATCTCCAGGCGTGAATGTTGACGAAGTCAAATCAGCTGGGAAGAAAATCTTAGACAAGATGTCAGAAAAGGCCTTGAAGGAACACGTCTTTAAAAAGAAAGACCAAGTGACTCTAATGACCACAACAAAGTCGGGCTCCTCTGAGGTGGCGCACATCAACCCGGCGCTACTTTTTCAGATGTTCATTATCATTGCCCAGAGGTCTAGTCTCAAGGAAGATTATTTAAAGTTTGAGCTCTGTACCATTCCTCCTGCTCTTTTAGAAAGAAACAGATTTATGCGAAAGGCCAACAAGCCCGAGCTAGCAAAAGCAGTCTATCAGTCATGTGGGTTTGATGCTCAGTCCACAAGACCGGTGGGAATTACCAGCTTCGTCTTAGACGGGGACGCCCTTCTCCATCGTATCTCGTGGAAGGTCGCTTCCACATACAAGGCTATCATGTCTTCGTACACTCCTTACGTCGAGAAAAAGAATCCCCGTGCAGTTGTCCTCTTTGACGGATACGACGACGGTCCCTCAATCAAAGATGCAACCCATTTGCTTCGAGCTGAATCTGTCAGCCGCGAAGTGTTTTTTACCGAAGACATGAATCTTTGCATGAAGAAGAGGAGTTCCTTTCATGCAAGGAGAACAAATTGCGTTTTCTGAAGATTCTTGGAAACGCTCTGGTAGCCAGCGGTTGTGATCTATACCACTCTGAAGGAGATGCCGATCTAGACATAATGAAGAAGGCTACGGAATCTGCACTCCATAGCGACACTATTGTGGTTGCTGATAACACGGATGTTTCTCGTCCTCCTCATCTGTCATGTAGACACGAGTTCAAATCGAGTTTACTTCTCGCCGGAAGCAAAATTCGGAAGTGAATGCTCAGCTTGAGATGTTTGTGAGATAAACGACAAGCTAGGATCAGAAGTTTGCCAGCTAATTTCGTTCTGTCACGCCATACAGGGTTGCGACACAACATCGCACCTTTATGGTATCGGAAAAGGAAAAAACTCTTCAGTTACTGTTATTCAGCTCAAGTTTCAGAGACGCCGGTACCCTGTTTACCAAAAATCTGCATCTCATTATGAGATAGCTGCGGCTGGAGAGAAATCTTTGCTGATACCCTACAACTGCCAGGATCTCCCAAGTCGTGACACTGCCAGGAACAAATTCGTCCAGAGGAAAGTCAATACTGCCATCTCATTTGTACACCCACAAGAGCTGCCTCCGACTATAATCGCAGCGAAGTATCATTCGTTCCGAGTCTACAGCCAGGTTCAGATTTGGCTAGGGAATATGGTTGACCTCCTAACCTGGGGATTGGGTCTTCAAGGCAACGAAGTTTTAGAGCCAAAAATTACAGATCTCCCCGCTGCTCCTCCTCATCTTCTAAAGACAGTGAAATGTTCTTGTCGAGCTGATGGTTGCGACAGTGAGAGATGCTCCTGCAAGAAAAATGGCCTGGAATGCACCATAGCTTGTCGAGTATGCAGAGAAGTTTCGTGCAACAAAGTGAAGTGTCAAGAAGATGAATTTTCTGAGGATTAGCTTTAAGCCTGTGATTTAATTTTCCCTGTGATTTTTGGTTTTTTTGATCAATCAGATGTGCAATTTTCTTACGTTTTATTACAAATAATTTTTACCACGTCTTTTTTTTATAGTGATAAAGGTGAATGGATTTTGATCTCAAATGCCTGCGAAGAGCAAGGTTTTTGGGGAAGGGTGGGGAGGAAGGGTATTAAAAGGATCTTGAAGTATCTCAGAAAACCTAGTTTGTCAACTCAAAACTGATCTAGAAACTTCTATCGAACGCTTTGTTTTTTTTTACCTAAAACGTTAGAATTTGTTCATTTTTGTTTAAAAACAGAGTATTTCTGATTTATTTTTTGACCTTTCGGAGAAAGTAACATCAGATGTCGTTTCAGCTTTTAAACCTGATACAGAAAGACATAACAAACAACAGTTTCGTGATATTTCATTTTTTTCCAAAAAAAAAAATTAATAAACAAAAACGGCGAAAAAAACAAATTTCGCAACGAGTTTAGAGATGTTGATGTTGTGTATGTTGTTCAGCGATTTCTTCTGGTCTGGATAGTAAAGAAATCATTACTTTATCAATTTGTTCCTGGTCAAACCTTACTATTCCTGTACTATATAGTTACAAGACCATTCAGCTATGCTGAAAAAAAAGCCTGTCTTAAAATTTTGGTTGGAAGTGTTCGGAAAATTATGAGCTACAAAAGAGAGCTGATTGCCCTCCAATCACTTTGGACTCTTAAAAGGGGCACTAAAACTTTCAATTTCCAATCAAATTAGCTCTTTTAAAATGTAATTGACATTACTAGCCATGATAAAGCAGCACTGTCTATGATATTGCTTATCTCAGTAATGGTCAGAACCCCAGAAAAATGATGTACCTTACTTGCATAATTTAGTCACATTAACCTTGCATAGCTGATTAACGCTATGTTGACAAAGGTGATGCAGAGGCAATCTAACTGCCTATATGCACTTAGCTCACGCATCCAAAGCGTGAAATCTGCGAGAATTCAGTATTTCTCCTGAGAATTGTTTTTCCCTTTGAGTGATTAAACAATAAAAAGCTGATTGTTTCAACTGAAAGTAAAGATCAATATTAAAACTTAAACGAAAACAAATTTTTAAAATATGAGGAGGCCTCCTCCACAATACCTCACTCTTCATGCTAGTGTTATTTAACATGTTCAAAAAGCTATCTTATTCTAATTTAACAAACCTTGTGCAGAAAAGTAAGGCTAAGGCAGCCCACCAGCTTTCATAAGCTGTTATAAAGTAGGTTTTGGTTGGTGTGTTAATCTACCCTTTGTAGAGGGGTATAATTACGGTCCTAATGTGAATAAACTTGGTAGCGTGTCCTTAGAATTTGGTCCTACTAATTACATTGAGTGTACCGACTCGGAATTACTCGAGAAGCTTAAATTAGGTTGTAGAGAGGTTGTTTATAATATAATACTTTTATTTATGTCATCAAATTACACAGTCTAGAAAATTACACGGTCTGGATATATAATAAATAAAAAAAAGTTCTTTTAACTGAAAGTAAGGAGCGACATTAAAACTTAAAACGAACAGAAATTATTCTGTATATGAAAGGGGCTGTCCCCTCCTCAACGCCTCGCTCTTTACGCTAAAGTTTTTCATTGTTTAAAAAAAATAGAGTTGTGAGAAAGTCAAAACTTTAGCGTAAAGAGCGAGGCGTTGAGGAGGGGACAGCCCCTTTCATATACAGAATAATTTCTGTTCGTTTTAAGTTTTAATGTCGCTCCTTACTTCCAGTTTAAAAAAAACTTTTCTTCTTTTTTTTATTTAATTTTTGAACGTTTTTGAATAAATGCAGGTTTTGATCTTGGCTCACCGTACATGAATAATTAAACAAAATTTTCATATTAATTTACTTTTATTTAGTTAAATGGCTTTCTCGAAACTTGTTTAATTTTATTTACGAACGTTTTTATTAGTAACAAATATACGTAACTTACGAATTAACTTACGTAACTAACTTCTATATTCATAGATTTTTAATACGTATATTAGGGGGTTCGCCCCCTAGTCAATACCTTGCTCTTTAAGCGAAATTTTGAATTTTGTTCCAATTCTTTAAAAATGACCGCTTAATCACAAAGGCCGTTAATTAGAATAATAGCTCTTATGAAAGTACTAAAAAATCTTTGGCTTAAAGAGCGAGGTATTGACTAGGGGGTGAGCCCAATCATATACGCAATCTTTTCTGTTCGTTTAAAGTGTTTATGCTGCTGCAGTTGCAGTTGAAAAACTTTTTTTTTTATATATTTAATTTCTGATCTTTTTTTTTAAACAATACTGGGAAGTCCGGCGTCCCCTTCATAGCAATGTCCCTTCCCCCATGAAAACTTCCTTCATGAAAAGATCCTCTCATATAACCCCCGACCCATCCCCCCCACTACCAGGAAAAATCTCCCCTGAAAACGTCTGTATACTTCCCAATAACCAATACTATATGTTAACATTGGGTAAAGTTCATAACTTTCAGCCCTCCCCCCGGGAACTTCGGGGAATTAAATCATCCTAAAAGACATACTCATAATATTTTCGAACATGTTGAACAAAATGGCTATCTCAAAATTTTGATCAGGTGACTTTGGGAAAAAATGAGCGTGGGAGGGGGCCTAGTTGCCTCCTTTTTTCGTCACTTAAAAAGAGCACTAGAACTTTTAATTTCCATTCCAGTGAGCCCTCAAACGATATTCTAGGACCACTGGGTCGATACGATCACCCTTGGGGAAAAAAAAACAAAAAAACAAAAACAAACAAACAAATAAACACGCACCCGTGATCTTTCTTCTTGCAAAGAATGCAGAATTCCACAATTTTGTAGATAGGAGCTTGAAACCTCTACAGTAGGGCTCTCTGATATGTGAAGTATGATGGTGTGATTTACATTAAGGTTCTATAACTTTTAGGGGGTCTTTTCCCCTTTTTTCGAAAATCAGAAAAATTTTCTCGGGCGCCTAACTTTTGGATTTGGGTAGGATGGGTAGGATTAAACTTGATGAAAACTTATATATTTGAAATCAGAATTAAAATCTGATTCTTTTGATTATCTATTTGTATCAAAATACCGTTTTCTAGAGTTTCGGTTACCATTGAGCCGGGTCGCTCCTTACTTACAGTTCGTTACCAAGAACTGTTTGATATATATATATATATATATATATATATATATATATATATATATATATATATATATATATATATATATATATATATATATATATATATATATATATATATATATATATATATATATATATATATATATATATATATATATATATATATATATATATATATATATATATATATATATATATATATATATATATATATATATATATATATATATATATATATATATATATATATATATATATATATATATATATATATATATATATATATATATATATATATATATATATATATATATATATATATATATATATATATATATATATATATATAATGTTTTCTCTTGTCTCAATAAAACAGTGGTATTTCGAAACTTAGTAATTTGTATTTGTTTTGCGTTATTAATATTATATTTTATATTAAATTATTTCTGCTTAATTAGATGGTTACCACAGTACTTCCTCCTTTAGGAGGACAGTGTTTCACTTTTTTCGTAAAGGATTGGGATGCAAAACCATACTTTAGCGTTAAGACATAAAGAAAGAAAAACAAGCAAAAATGGGGTTTTTATAGGCCAAATGAAAATACTGAAAAAAACAAAGCGAATATTTCGAGAGGACAAACACCTCTCTTCTTCAGCGCGAAACGAAATAATGTGACCAAGGAAAAGTGCCGAAGAAAACAACAACAAAAAAATAAACACGGAAAGTCAATGTGAAAAGAACCAAAAAACCAAAGAAAAAACCAAAAACTTAAAATATGAATAAAATTCAATAAAAGCCAAAAATTAAAAGCATTAAAACCAAATACCTAACAACCATAAAAGCGAGTTATTCGCCAATATCCGCGATTTGCACAAAATCCAAAAAAATATGAACTGCCATCGACGCAACAAAATATTTAACAAAATATTGCTAAAGTAAAGAGCAAAGAGGGGGCATCCCCCACATACCTTCACTGAAAATTCCCCCGAAAAATTCGCCTCTCACAAAATATCTGTTTACTTCCCAATAATAGATGCTATGTGTAAGCAATAGGCAATATGCTGTTTTTAATTAAATGAAAAAAACAAGTTTTTAACTGAAAGTAAGGATTAACACTAAAACTTAAACGAACAGAAATTATTCCGTATACGGAAGGTGCTGTTCCCTCCTCAACATCTTGCTCTTCACATTAAAGTTTGATTCTATGTCACAAATCTACTTTTTAAAACAATGAAAAACTTTTGCGTAAAGAGTGAGGTGCTGAAAAGGGGACAAACCCTTTTCACATACGGAAATATTTCCGTTCGTTTTAAGTTTTAATGTTTTTAAAAAAAAATACTTGTTTTTTTTATTTAATCTCTGAACGTTCTTCAACTATATCAGGTTCGAATTTGGCTCACCGTAGGCTGCAAGAAAAATTTAACTCAAATTTGCAAATTAATTTTTGAAAATTTATTCCTTATATGAAGGAGTGCCCCCTCCTTATTACCTTATTCTTGATGCTAAAGCTGTTAGCACTTTTAGAGAAGCTTCCTCTTCTAATTAAAAAGTTCCTGTTTTGCAATAAACGCTCTTAAGAATGTGGGAAAAAAAGTCAAACTTTAGCTTAAAGAGCGAGGTTTTAAGAGGGGACACTTTTCATATATGGAGGGGGCAACCCTCCCCCACGCAGTTATCTTCTTCGGTAAATTTCATTTGAATAAGACTTTAATCTCTAATTGGTTTCTAAATCACTCCAGAAATGCCATTTTCCGTGTAAATTCTTTCCCAGAAGTCAAAAAACGCGGAAAAGAGCCCCCAGATAATTCCGCCGGAACCTATCCACATGAAAAATTGGAAGAAATCCTAATGTATGAAGCTAAGAGAGGAAAGGAAATAATAAATGATAAATAAAACCAAAAAAGGGTGAGAAAAACGAGGATTTTGTCAGCCATTGGTAAAATATGAAGACGAAAAACAGAAAATATTGCGACATGGACCTCCTCTAAGTCGTCCAAAAAAAAAAAAAAAAAAAAAAACAAGAATCTAACCTTTTAGAGTTCACTACACAAGATCCGAACAAACACTTAATGAAAGACCAAAGCCGAAAACAATGAAAAAAAGGATTTTACCGAAGAGATTGTGACAGAATCTTTTGCCAAGCAATACTTTTTGCTCTTCTGCCATTTTGGTTTTCATTAAATATGTAATAGGTTCTCTTAAATTTGATTTGGTGCAAATATCAAAGGGTCTTTTAATATTAAATTTTTATAAATTGGGCTTAATGAAATGTCTCCGGTGTCCCTATTTATAGCCAAATTCCTATTTATATATTTTTTTTTTATCTCAATTACCTCTTTGAAAGATTGCGGTAGGCTATTTACAGTAGATATTAAAGTTGCCTCCTCAAAAAGAACAAGATATGTGGGGTTTTCGAAAATATGCTGGGCCAATGCGGAATCAAAGTTGTCATTTTTATTTTTCAATCTCAGGGGCTTATCTATTGAAGGTTTTGTGTCATGCAAACGTTCACCAAGTTATTGATGGGTCCTCCCAATGTAAGATTTCCCACATGAACACGGGACTCAGTAGACACCACTAGCCAGTACATGGTCAGTATTATCTTTTCCTGAGTTGAAAAAATTTTCAACTTTTTGTTCACTTTTGAAAGAAACAGAGAGATTGTGTTTATTTAAATTTTTCCAAGTTTATCACTAAGTTTTGAAATGTATGGTAGAGTGGTGAGAGTTTTTTTCTCAATTGCCAGAACGACTGAATCAAGGGGGACGGGCTCCCTAGTTTCTTGTTTTATCTTTTTTAATCGTCTATCTATGATATTTTCAATAAGATTTATTTGGTAGCCATTGAAGAATAAAATATCTTTGATATAATTTAATTCAGAATTTACATGATTAAGTGAATATATTTTTAAAACTCTGTCGACTAAAGAGATTATTGCTCCTCTTTTAACAGAAGGAGAGTGATTTGACGAGAAGTGTAGATGCCGATCATTATGGGTCGGCTTTCTGTATATAGAAAATTCAAGGCTAGGAGTATTTTTTATAATCAAAACATCCAAGAAAGGCAGCTTTCCTGAATCTTCTACTTCCATTGTGAACTGGAGGTTTGAATCAAAATAATTTAAATGTACCAAAAAATCTCCAAGAGAGTCCTGTCCATGTTCCCAAACAGAAAGAATATCATCAACGAAACAAAACCAGAGGGAGTGTTTTAAGTGGAAACTATTCAAAGCAGATTGTTCTATGAAATCTATGTAAAAATTTGCCAAATAAGGAGATAATACAGTGCCCATGGATAGGCCCATAATTTGAAGGAAAAATTTATCTCGGAACTTATAATACGAAAAAAAACTTGTTGCAAAGACGAACTAGCCTCTTTATTGTGTCAATTTCCAAAGTTTTGTAATCTGACCAAGCAGAATTTTCCTCTAATTTTCTTTGTAAGGCCTGCTCACATTTATGGGCATCGCATGAAGTGTACATAGAAACTGCAACGAAACTAGATAAGATGTTTTTTTTTCTGTTGCACTTTGAAATTTTAACTTCTCAGCAAGATCTATAGAATTTTTTATGTAAGATTTCTGTGTGCTTAAAAGAGGCTTTAAAAATGGTGGTCAAGAACTTTCCTACACCTGTAGCTGGAGATCTATAACTTACTACAATTCCGGTACGTCCTATTTTAGCATGTTATAGTTCTCCAGCTATGAGGAGGAAATGGGGAGGAAAAAGTCTTCTTGACTTAGGTTATGCTGATGATTTAAGCATCCTAGATGAAAGTGTGAGCAAAATGAATGAAGTTTTAGAGGTTTTGCGAGTTCAGGGTGCTAGAATAGGTTTGAAAATTAATGTTAAGAAGACTAAGTCACTAGGGCTAGGAATGAGTGAAGATAAAAAGGTGAAGTTGGGTAATGAAAAGATTGATCAGGTGGACAGCTTCACTTACCTTGGTAAGTGGTTTATTAGTAAAGATCGTGGGAGCAGTGAAAATGTCAAAAGTAGAATAGCCAAGGATCAGGATGTTTTTTCACAGTTAAAAAAAGTATGGAAGAATAGGAAGATAAGCCTGCAAACCAAGATTAGAATATTAGAAGCTACAGTGATGACAGTGGTCAAATATGGCTCTGAAGTATGGGGGCGCTCCGAAAAGCGGATGAAGATTTTCTAGATGTTTTCCAGAGAAATTACTTAAGGATTGTTCTGGGTACCCGGATGACTGACCGTATTTCAAACAATAGGCTATACGAAAAATGTGTTTCAATACCGCTCTCTAGGGATATAATGAAAGAAAGGTTGATGTAGCCAGGGCACGTTGTGCAGATGAAGAATGCCAGATTGCCGGAGATTGTTCTTTTCGGCCAAGCGTCTAGTGCTAAGGGGAAAGCAGGTCGTCCTAATCTGGGGTGGGAGGACGTCATAAAGAAAGATTTAAAGGAAATGGAAACTTCATGGGCAGGTGTAAAAAGGGAGGCTTTGAATAGATTGGGATGGAGGAGGAGCGTGCGTAGCTGTGTTGACCTCAGGCGGCTTGGTGCTGCGGTGAGTTGTTAGTAGTAGTAGTAGTAGTAGTTTCGGCTTTGGTTTTTTTCAGTGTTTGTTCGGATCTTGTCTAGTTAACTCTAAAAGGTTAGATTTTTTTTTTTTTTTTTTTTTTTTTTTTTTTTTTTTTTTTTTTTTTTTTTTAGCGCTTAGGACGACTTGGCGGAGGTCCCTGTTGAAATATTTGCTGGTTTTTCGTCTTCATATTTTACCACTGGCTGACAAAATCCTCGTTTTCACACCCTTTTTTGGTTTTATTTATCATTTATTATTTCCTTTCCTCTCTTAGCTTCATACGACATGTATAGCCAGTGTGGTCTTAGAAAGTATTTAGAAATCCTAATACTTCCAGGCCGGCACTGAGGTTTTCAATAATCTAGTATTTGTTATTAAAATTTTTATAATATTCAATGCTACTACTACTGCTACTAACAACTCATCGCAGCACCAAACCGCCTGAGGCCATTGCCAAACTTGGGCTATATATTTGCACATTACCGGGGGGAGAGGTAAAGTATAGCGGGTCTTCGTGCAAAATGTGTTACGTACAATTATTCTGCATATTATGAAGGAAGAATTGTTTCCTGACTTCAAATTTTCTAAATACTTTACCCCCCCCCCCTCTTATGTGCAAATATATAGCCAGAATTATATATTTCCCATCTATTCTGTCACTTGTCTTTGTCTTGTCTCGCACTAAGCTGATAGAAACTAACGAAGACGCCCGTATGTTCTCGCGCATAATACACAAGTACTAAAATTCCGCCCCCCTAAGGAATAAAACTCAGATAAAATTCCCAAGTTTGGAAAGCCTTATTTTCCACAGAGGGGTATTGTTCTGGGGGGGGGGGGTATTTACTTGGGGATATTTTCGACGGGGGGAGGAGTTTTTTCAGTATTTTCTGTGGGGGTATTTTACGGGGGGTAAGCGCCTAGAACCCTGAGGAGGATGCCCCCTCCACAATACCTCGCTCTTCACACCAACATTATTTAAAATTTTCAAAAAGCTTCTTATTCTAATATAACGAACCTCGTGTTTCACTTGTTGTTAATAAGGGATTGGGATACAAAGTCACACTTTAGCAGGAAGAAAGAAGTATTTAAGAGGAGGTATCCCCCACATCCTACCACTGAAAATTCCCCCATAGAAAATTATTCTCCCCGAAAAATGTCTGTTTACTTCCCAATAACAAAATGCATAAGCAATAGGCAATAGGCTTTTCTTTTTTGAATTAAATAAAAAAAAACAAGTTTTTTATATATTTGAAAGTAAGGAACAACACTAAAACTTAAAAAGAACTGAAATTATTCCGTATATGAAAGGGTTTATTTTCTCCTCAACCCTTCACTCTTTACACTATAGTTTGACTCTTTGTCCCGACTCTACTTTTTAAAATAATAAAAATTTAGCGTAAAGAGCGAGGCGCTGAGAAGGGGACAGCCCCTTTTACATACGGAATATTTCTGTTCGTTTCAAGTTTTAATCTTGCTTCTTACTTTCAGTTGAAAAAAACTTATTTTTTATTTAATTTCTGAAAGTTTTTCAACTAATACAGATTCGAGTTGGCTTTTTGGTCCATGAAAAACTAAAACAAAATTTGCATATTTACTTTGGGAGGTTTATTCCGTGTATAAAGGATTATCCCCTCCTTAGTACCTTGTTCTTTACGTTAAAGCTGTTAGCACTTTTTAAAACGCTTCATATTCAAATTAAATGGTCAGCGTGTTTCAATAAACGCTCTTAAAAATTATTTCATCCATCTTCCACCTTTTCAAATTTTAATCTCTCTAGTTTAGCATTCAACTGTTCCTGAAAAGTATTCAACTGTTCCTGAAAACCTTCTCCCGATCCTCTAGGACTACTATTTAAAAGCCCCCCCCCCCCCTTGGGAAAAAATGACAAAAAAAAACAAATAAACACGCATCAGTGATCTGTCTTCTCGCAAAAATAGCGACATTCTACTTTTTTAGAGATAGGAGCTTCAAATTTCCACAAGAGGGTTCTTTCGTACGCTGAATTTGATGTTGTGATTTCCATTAAGATTCCTTGAAGTTTAGGGGAATCTCCTTATTTCCAAAATCGGGTAATTTTTTGTGGCCCGTAACTTTTAATGGGTAACACTAAACTTTGTGAATCTTATCATATCTGAAACCAGCAGAATAATTTGATTCTATTGGTGTAGCTAGTGATATTAAAATCCATTTTTTAGAGTTTTGTTTACTATTGAGCCGAGTCGCTTACCACGAACTTTTTGACTGTTGTCGTTGCTATGTTTTTTTTTTATCAATTTACATAGCAGTTTTGTGAATACGGTTTCTCTACATAAGCATAATCAGATCCTTAAACGAAAATCTCTAAATAGAACGGTAAAAAAAATTAATGTTTACATAATAGTATAAATGTATTATTATTATATGTAATGATAATGCAACAATATTATTATAATAGATAATAATATAATAAAAATTATTAGAAAGTGGGTGTAAAAACAATATTAAAAAATTAGCGCGTAAATAAATGATTAACATAACAATTAATGGTTTTAAAGTAAGAAGGCAACATTTTGTTTAACTAATTAAAATCTAACCTCCATTGGGTTGGACTCTTATTACCTGGATGGGGGTGGAGTAGCTAAAATACATCTGGTATAATTTTTTGTGCAGGAGGGGGAAGGAGTGTCAATTGCTTTTGATTTTCTTTTTTTTAAATAATATTTCTAGTTTTCTTATCTTGCATTGTTCTTGTTGTTCCATTCTTCCGGTTTCGTATTGCTTTCGTTTTTAGTCATTTGTTGTACTAATATAAATGAATAAATAAATCTTAAAGCGTCTTCAGCTAAGATTGAATATGCAAATCAATCTTAAAACGAAAAAAAAAATACTATTGTAGCATAAATGAAGCCCAAAATGAACAGAAACTAAATGAACAATCATAGCAAACAAACATACAACGTGTACTAACATAAATGAATAAATAACCTTAGAACGAATAAAGCTTTAATTAAATGTCTGAATCAAGATTGAAACGAACAAAAACCAATTCAAAGAAGAGTATGGGTACTGCCCCTTTCCCTAACTGTAAAAGTCTAAAACCTACTGCATCATTGGCGCTTTACTGAACACGGCTCTTTATTACAAACAATTCCTTACTTACTTATTACAACATGGAAAATAAAAAATAAAATTACAATAAAATCAAATTTTGAACTGATTGGGTTTTCAACACTTGGCATTATTATATAGCAAATATTTAGTTTAGCCTTATTTCTTCCCAAAACCGTTCACGACAAATTTAGTTTCATTACAAACAAGAATTTAGCTATTGCCTCCTTTCCTAACTTTAAAAACCTAAACCCTACTCTGTCATTGACGCTTCACTGAAAGCAAATTATATTAAAAATATTCTCTTTTCCAATTATTACAGCATTGAAATGAAAATACATATTACTCTATTCAAATTTCAATTATTCAATTTATTTATTGTAAAAAGAATTTTACTTTTTCAATTTTATTTATTCAATTAGAATTAAACCTATAGCCGCCTTATAGTATATTAAAAACTAAATACATATTAAATGCACTCAATACCTTGTGGCAATTAAATATTTCTCCTTGTACTATAGAAATATTTTCTTCAGATGCCTACTGGTTCAGAAATTTTAACCCACTGTGCTACTGCGCGTGTGGGCGGTTCTAGCGGACAACAAGCTGAACTTAATTCATGAAATCAGGTTTCAATCCAGGTTTTTAGCCTGTTGATAAATTATATTCTGATTATAACTGATATGACCTTTTAATACTTGCATGCGTATAGTGTTTTTCATTCAGTTGTAGCTCCCCCTCAACGTTTCAACTTAATTTACATAGTGTCATTAGTTAAAGTAATCGTAGAAGTAGTATTAAAAGTATACACAAACTGTGTTCTGGCTAGTTCAAGATCCGCCAAAACTTGACCTGAAAGGTCTAATTTAATAATATAAGCCGTTATTGAGATATTTACGTTTGGTGAAAAATGGGATAGTGGGGGGGAGGGGCTAGTTTCCCTCCATCACTTTGAACTCTTAAAAGGGAACAAGAACTTCCAGTTACAACCAAATGAGCCACCTCTAAAGTTTATACAACCGTACCTTCCGTAGGAACCTTAATACCCCAGGGGCATAACCTACAACCCTCACCCCCAGGCTCTGGTGGTTTATTTCAACCTTAAAAGCCTTCTTTTATGATCTTTGGACTATCAGAGGCAACGCTATAGCGTTGCCTAAAGTAAAGGCCATGCGGCACCAATGTTTTATTAGTTATTAATTAAAAAAAAAACTTCCGAAAAAAAATTTTCAAAGAAAAGAAAAGACCATTTTAAATTTAAGCTCAGCAGATATAAATACCTGTTCAAATTAAAACTCAAAACGACCAGAAATTACTATTAAAGAATAAATGAAACCCAAAACAAACAGAAATTACATAAACAGTCATGGCAAAAAACATACAACAAGAAATAATGTTAATGAATAAATAACATCTTAAAGCGATTAATGCTTACATTGAATATAAAATCAAGCTTAAAACGAAAAAAAAAAAAAAAATTCTATTCAAGTATAAATGAAACTTAAAACGAACAGAAATAAATAAACAATCATCGCAATTAATAATTTGAATAATAGATATTATTGAGTGTGATTCGTACATGTAGTGATATCAAGAAATGAGAGTGATAAAAGGGTTAAAACTGCTTACCGGTTAAGGTAAGTCTGAGGAATTGGTAAGAAACTAGTAAAGTTGAAGATGCCAAGAAAAGAATTTTAATATAGAAATTTCAGAACAGTCCTTAGAAATCCTAACTAGTTACCCAATTAGTCACCAACTAGTTAATTCCCAAGCTAGTTCCTGGAAACTAGTATTTTTTTTAACTAGATTCTGCCTGAAGGCATATAATTTTTAGGATTTCATCATTAGTAATTGTTACAGATATCAAAAGGATAACTCATTTGGTTTCGGTTCGTTTGGGTTTCATTTAGTCTCTAGAAACAGTAATTTCTGGTCCTTTGATTTTAATTTAATATAGGAACCTATATTTTCTACTGGTATTTTATTCTGATTGGTTTCGGTTTCGTTTTGGGTTATTTTATTCAATTTCGGTTCGTTTTGGGTTTCATTTATTCTTTAATAGTAATTTCTGGTCGTTTCAAGTTTAAGTTAATATAGGAGCTTATTCTACTGGACATTAAATTCTAATTTTTTTTTTCAATTTCGTTGGTTTTTTGGGTTTCATTTATTCTTTAATAGTAATTTATTGTCGTTTTGAGTTTGAGTTAATAAATTAACTTAGTTCTACTGGACATTTTATTCTTATTGTTTATTCAATTTCAGTTCGTTTTGGTTTCATTTATTCTTTAACACTAATTTCTGGTCGTTGTGAGATTGAGCTAATATAGAAACAGTAAAAATTGTGTATGACTCAAAATTGATTAATGATTATTCTACTAATTACGAACTAAGAGAAGACAATAGCTGCAGCATAAAGAGAGAACAAGATGAACTATTTTATGGAACAGATTCAAAATGTCCAAAGTTGTTCAATGATATTAATAATGTATTATATTTTATTTAACATATTTTCTTGTAATAATATTCTACTTATTGTTATTTCATTAGAAATGTTTTATGCATTACATTGTTATGAGTTCATAATTTTTTAGGGCATGGTTGCACATCAAACACTTAGAATGTCTTTAAAAAGTCGGAGATGTAAGCAAAGAAACATTCAGAGGTATAGGTACTACTAGCTGGCATATAGGGGGTATATTAGAGAACTGAGATAGATTAACAGAACTTATATCTTCTACCGAAAAATTTTGAATTGAATATTAAGTTTTTTTTCTTTTCGTTTAGAAAATTCAGAAGAGAACTTGAACTTTTCTTCACTTCTTCGAATAAACTCAGAATTAGAAGTGGGACCATTTCTCTCATGGGGAAAAAAATCAGAATAGAACTTGAACTTTTCTTCACTTCTTTGAGAAAACTGATAATTAAGGTTTAACTGAAGTGAAACCTTTTTTCTCTTCTTTGGAAAAATTCAGAGTTGAACTAACTTTTTTTTCTCTTCTTTAAGAAAATTCAGAAGAGAACTTGAACTTTTTTCACTTCGTGAGAAAACTAAGAATTAAAGCGGAAATTTTTATCTTGATGGTGAATTATCACAATCAAAGTATAACTTTTTTCTATCTTCTACGGAAAAATTTAGAACACAACTACATTTTTTTATGTCTTTGAGAAAATTAAGAACTGAAGTGGAACCTCTTTTGTTTTTTCTTTGGAAAAAAAAAAAATTGAACTGTAACTTTCTTCTTGTTTTTGAGAAAATTCAGAACAGAACTTGAACTTTTCTTCACTTCGTTGAGAAAACTCAGAATTAAAGTGGAACTTTTTATCTTCATGGAGAATATGTACAATCGAAGTATAACTTTTTTCTATTTTCTATGGCAAAATTTAGAACAGAACTTTAATTTTTTTATGTCTTTGAGAAAATTACGAACTGAAGTGGAACCTTTTTTATTTTCTTTGGAAAAAATTAGATTTGAACTGTAACTTTTTTCTTTTCTTTGAAAAAATTCTGAAGAGAACTTGAATTTTCTTCACTCTTTTGAGAAAATACAGAATTAAAGTGGAACTTTTTCTCTTCTTGGGGGAAAATTCAGAATCGAATTATAACTTTTTCTATCTTCTACGGAAAAAAAATTATTTTCGTCTTTGAGAAATTCAGAACTGAAGTGAAAGTTTTCTTTTCTTTTCATTTTAAAAAATTAGATTGAACTGTAAATTTATTTCCCTTCTTTGAGAAAATTCAGAAGAGAACTTGAATTTTCTTCACTTCATTTGAAAAATTTGAATTGAACTGAATTTGAATTGAACTGTAACTTATATATCTTCTTTGGGAAAAATTTAGTTTAGAACTTGAACTTTTCTTTATTTCTTTGAGAAAACCCAAAATTAAAGTGGGAACTTTTTTTCTTCTTAGGGAAAAATTCAGGTTTAATACACTACTTTTTCTGTCTTCTACGGAAAAAATTCAGAAAACAACTTGAAATTTTGTTCCTTATTCGAGAAAATTTAGAACTGAAGTGGTACTTTGGAAAAATTCAGAATGGAAGTATAACTTTTTCTATCTACTATGAAAAAATTTTTTTTTCATCATTGAGAAAATTTAGAACTGAAGTTGAATTTTTCTTTTTTTACTTTCATTAGAAAAAATTCGAATTGATCTCCAATCTTTTCTTTTCTTGTGAAAATTCAGAAGAAAACTCCAACTTATCTTCACTTCATTGAGCAAACTCAGAATTAAAGTGGAAATTTTTTATTCTTGTAGGAGAAATTCAGAATCGAAGTATACATTTTTTTTATCTGATATGTGAAAAATTAATTTCTCGTCTTTGAAAAAAATTCAGAACTGAAGGGGAGTTTTTTTTTATTTTCATTGGAAAAATTAGAATTGAACTGTTAATCTGTTCTATTCATTGAAAAAACTCAGAAGCGAACTTGAACTTTTTGTCACATTTTCTCTTCTTTGAGAAAATGTAAAAGAGAACTTGAACTTGTAATCAATAGTGTGAGAGTAATTTTTAAATGAATAGTGTGGGAAAGTATCGCCCCATTATCTAGGTTACATTGTGTTAACTGTCGTTTTTGATTTGCACATCTAGTTATAGATGGCAGCAACCCACTCAGCCATAAAGTCATAGCAGAGAGACTTGCAAAAAGTTAGATTCATATAGGTTCACTTAGAGTGGTGCGCCACCCTAAGTGAACCTAAATGAACCTAACGGTTTGCATATCTCTCGCACTATGACTGTTTTTTAGGGAAAAGGTGGGCGTCAGAGGAAGGTTAGTTACCCCCAAATCACCTTAATTTTCCTCCAAAGAACAGAAAAAGTTCCACTTTAATTCTGAGTTGTCTCAATGAACTGAAGAAAAGTTCAAGTTCTCTTCTGAATTTTCTCAAAGACATGAAAAAAGTTACAGTTCAATTCTAATTTTTCCAATGAAAATAAAAAAAGAAAAGAAAACTTCCACTTCAGTTCTGAGTTTTCTCAAAGACGAAAAATAATTTTTTTCCGTAGAAGATAGAAAAAGTTATACTTCGATTCTTAATTTTTTCCCAAAGAAGAGAAAACGTTACACTTTAATTCTGTGTTTTCTCAAAGAAGTGAAAAAAAGTTCAAGTTTTTATTCTTCCCAAAGAAGAGAAAAAGTTCCACTTTAATTCCGAGTTTTCACAACAAAGTGAATAAAAGTTCAAGTTCTCTTCTGAATTTTTTGAAAGAAAAGAAAAAATATACAGTTCAATTCTAATTGTTTTCCAAAGAAAACAAAAATGGTGCTACTTCAGTTTTAATTTTCTCAAAGACATGAACAAACTTAAAGTTCTGTTTAAAATTTTTCCGTAGAAGATAAAAAATAATTTATAATTCAATTATGAATATTATCCATGAAGGTAAAAAGTTCCACCTTAATTCTGATTTTTCTCAATGAAGTGAAGAAAGGTTCAAGTTCTCTTCTGAATTTTCTCAAAGAAAAGAAAAAAGTTACAGTTCAATTCTAATTTTGTCCTAAGAAAATAAAAAAGGTTCCACTTCAGTTCTTAATTTTCTCAGACATAAGAAAAATTAAAGTTCTGATCTAAATTTTTCCCTAGAAGATAGAAAAAGTTAAACTTCGATTGTAAATATTCTCCATAAAGATAAAAAGCTCCACTTTAATTCTGAGTTTTCTCAACGAAGTGAAGAAAAGTTCAAGTTCTCTTCTGAATTTTCTCAAAGAAAAGAAAAAAGTTACAGTTCAATTCTATTTTTTTCAAAGGAAATAGAAAAGGTTCCACTTCAGTTCTTAATTTTCTCAAAGACATAAAAAATTTAAAGTTATGTTCTAATTTTTCCGTAGAAGATAGAAACATGTTAGACTTTGATTGTGAATATTTACCATCAATATAAAAAGTTCCACTTAAATTCTGAGTTTTCTCAACAGAATGAAGAAAAGTTCAAGTTCTCCTCTGAATTTTCTTAAAAAGAAAAAAAAGTTAGTTCAATTCGGAATTTTCCAAAGAAGAGAAAAAACGTTTCATTCCAGTTCAACTTTAATTCTGAGTTTTCTCAAAGAAGTGAAGAAAAGTTCAAGTTTCTCTTCTGATTGTTTCCCAGTGAGATAAATGGCTATACTTTTAATTCTGATTTTGCTCGAAGAAGTGAAGGAAAGTTCAAGTTCTCTTCTGAATTTTCTAAACGAAAAGAAAACAAGTTACACTTCAATTCTAAATTTTTCCGTAGAAAATAGACGTTCTGTTAATCTATCTCAGTTTTCTAATATACCCCCTATAAGCCTCCTAGTAGTATCTATACCTCTGAAAGTTTCTTTTCTTACATCTCCAGCTTTTTAATAGACATTATAAGCGTTTTATGTGCTACCATACCCTAAAAATAATGAACTCGTAACAAAGTAATGCATAAAAATTTTTAATGAAATAACAACATGTAGAATATTAATATAAGAAAATGTGTTACATAATTATTATACATTATTGATATCATTGAACATTTTGGACATTTTGAATCTGTTCCATAAAATAGTTCATCTTGTTTTCTCTTTATGCTCCAGCTATTGTCTTCTCTTAGTTCGTAAATAGTAGAATAATCATTAATCCATTTTGAGTCATATACAATTTTTACTGTTCCTATATTAGCTAAATTTCAAAACGATCAAAAATTAGAGTTAAAGAATAAATGAAACCCAAAACGAACTGAAATTGATAAACAATCAGAATAAAATGTCCTTTAGAACTAAGTTCATATATTAGCTCGAACTCAAAACGACCAGAAATTCCTATTAAAGAATAAATGAAACCCAAAACGAATTTGAATATGAATAAAAATCAGAATAAAATGTCCGGTAGAAATATGCTTCTATATTAACTCAAACGTAAAACGACCAGAAATTAATATTAAATAACAAATGAAACCCAAAACGAACCGAAATTGAATAAACAATCATAATAAAATGTCCAGTAGAAATAAGTTCCTATATTAACTCAAACTCAAAACGATCAGAAATTACTATTTTAGAGTAAATGCAACGCAAAACGAACCGACGCCAAATGAGTTACCCTTTTGATATCTGTAACAAGCACTAATGATGAATAAATTATGTGCCTCCAGGCAGAAATCTAGTTAAAAAAAACTAGTTGGGGACTAGTTGGGAACTAGTTGGAAACTAGTTGGGAACTAATTGGTTACTAGTTGGGAACTAATTGGAAACTAGTTGCGAACTAGTTGGGAACTAGTTGGGGACTAATTGGGAACTAGTTAGGATTTCTAAAGACTGTTCTGAATTTCTATATTAAAATTATTTTCTTGGCATCTACAACTTTATTAGTTTCCGGGGTATTTTTTGTTAGAGGGGGGGGGGGGGATACTTTCCGTGGGGTGAGGTTTTCTGGGGGATTTTCAGCGGGAGATATTATCCATGAGCGGGGGTTTCCAGGGGGGTATTGGGGTGTTTGCCGTCCGGGGTGTTCCGCAGCAGCCGTTCTGGAGTGTAACCGCTGGTTACCCATATTACCAGCATCTTGAGGATTCGTCTAGCTGAAACAGGTGTGATCTAATGTCAAAATGTTATAACATTGCCTTTCACAGAAAGCAATTTTCTTCCCAAATCTCACTTCTGGTGTTTTGACATCATAGGTGGTAATCTTGGCACGACTTAAGGCTAAACTAAGTGCCCCTGAGATTTCTGGAAATTTCAATAAATTGCCTTTCACAGAAAAGAATTTCGGTTTGTTTTATTTAGTTCTTATTTCTTCGAAATATATTTTATTTGTTATTTTTTACTCATCTTAGCATGATTTTTGTTTTTACCAAACGGATGGGAGTATATAATTTCTTCTTTGGGGTGCTGCCCTTTCTGGATTCTGGGAGCACGTGTCCTGTTCCACATTCTTTGATTTAGGCTCTTTGGCTTATATTTTTCTATTTATTTATTTTTTAAACGTTTTTCTTTTCCATCTGCTAGGATTTAACTGCTGATTTTCTGAAATTTCATGATTTTAACACATTTTTTTTTTATTTTTAACTGAATTTTGTCTCAACGTTTAACATTTTGGTATTTTTTAATTTAAACTTTTATATTGGTTAATTTATCTTTTGCAAGATTTTATGTTTATAAAAAAATCTTGTTTTGTGTTTTATACAAATCTTGTTTGCGTGATATAAGGACAGATTGGCATTTTTAGGTCGCACAGTCCTGACTTTTCTAGACCTACGGAAGACCTTCCCCTGAACTCTAATTCATGGAGCTTTTGGGTCACCCATCCTTTTTAACTTTCTTTAATTTAAGCCTTTTTGCAAAGTTAGGCGATAATTTTTTTAAGTTAAGAGATAGGGGGCACCTCACGACATCGTATAAGGACATAGGACACGCCTCAGAACATCACATAAGGACGTAGAATGCGCCTCGCCCATCTTGGGGTCCTTATAGGGTATGTGAACACCCGTCTTCTTTGACTAAGTTTAAGTTATGCCTTTTAGCATATATTTTACTGTTTACCTGCTTTTTAAGCGTTTTGTTTTTCCGTTTGTTAAGTTTTAGCTGCTAGTATATCTTCCTCAAACCTTTCAAAATATACTTACTTTATCACCTACACTTGATAATTATCACTACCGGGGTCTTTAGTATTCTAGTCTTAGCCCAAAACTTGTCTTCCCTTTCTCTCTAAATTTTTCAAATTGCAAAAAAGCACCATTGGCCCCGACTATTATGTCCATAGATTTTTTTTTTAATTAGGAACGGAAAGATAACAATAAAATAACTAGTTTATACAACCACTCAAATATATAAGTTATTTATTTCAAAGGGTAAATCCAGTTAATCTATGCCAACGAAGAAAAGTTAGAAAATTGTATCTTGTTTCTTCATTTCTTTCGTTTAAAATATTATACATCAATTTACGTGACATAAAATGAACCAGTGAGGCTATTCTTCAGGGAAATAAGGGAATGGAAAATCGTAAATGAACGTCTATCCTAATCATTGAAACAAAGTCTGACCGGACAGTTCTAAATTCTAATAAATAGTTGACAAAGTTTGGGAGAAAAGCTTATCTGTAAGTAATATTCAGCTGCTTAATATAAAATTACCTGTATAGTGGTTAAGAGATTAAATATTATGGTGCCAATACTAGTAATTTATGTTTAGAGATGTAACGGAGTTTTAATAAGAAATAAAATAATCAGTACCTCTGATAGTGCAAATTAAACATCAAAATTAGTAATAAAAAAATTAGTTGGTATCAAGAAACTTAATTGCAAATATTTGTTACCCATAGAAGAACAAAAGTACAAAAATTCTAGTAGCAACTTCTTCCCAAAATTTTGGCTGAATCATAGGCAGCGCAATTGCGCTTTAGACCAGGGCACATCGTATCAAAGGAGTTGTCGTAGAAGCTTCAAAAAGGGCTCATTCGCTTGGAAATTGGAATGGCTTGTGCCCTTTTTAATAGTCTAAAGTGATTGTAAGGCAACTAACACCCCTTCCACGCCTACCATTTTCCCAAACATATCCAATCAAAATTTGAGATAGCCTTTTTGTTCAGCGTAGTTGATTACCAGATAGAAATTCTGTTTTTGAGGAGGACTCTCCCCTACAGCCCTCAGGGCAAGGGTTGTAAGTTATGCCCTGGGGGCATATGATTTTTATAGAAAGTGTTTTCGCAGAAACTTCAAAAAGAGCTCATTCGGTTGGAAATTCAAAGGGCTAATGCCCTTATTAATAGTCGAAAGGGATTGGAGAGCAACTAACCCCCCTCTCACGCCCACCTTTTCCCCAAATTCATTTAATAAAAATTTTGAGATAGCCATTTTGTTCAACGTAGTTGAAAGTTCATAAAATTAGGTCTTTGAAGATGACAACCCCCCTACAGCCCTCAGGGCAAAGCTTGTAAGTTATGCCCTGGGAGCATATAAGGTTTTCATAGAAAGCACTGTCGTAGAAACTTCAAAATGGGCTCATTCGATTGGAAATTGAAATGGCTAGTGCACTTCTTAATAGTCAAAAGTGATTGGAAGGCAACTAACACCCCTTCCACGCCCACCATTTCCTCGAACGCATCCAATCAAAATTTTGAGACAGCCGTCTAATTCAATGTAGTTGAAAGTTTTGGAAAATATATCTTTGAGAAGGAAACTCCCCCCACAGTCTTCAGGGTAAGGGTTATAATTAATGCCCTGGGGGATCTAAGATTTTTATTGAAAGTTTAGTCGTAGAAACGTCAAAAAGGGCTTATTCAATTGGAAATTGAAATGGCTAGTGCCCTTTTTAATAGTCGAAAGTGATTGGAGGGCAACTAGCCACCCTCTAACGCCCACCTTTTCCCAAAATACATACATTCAAAATTTTGAGATAGCCATTTTTTTCAACGTAGCTGAAAGTTCTGGAAATTAGATTTCTGAGGATGACAAGCCCCCCACAGCCCTCGGGCCAAACGTTTTAATTTATGCCCTGGGGGCATATGAAGTTTTTATAGAAGGAGTTGTCTTAGAAACTACAAAAAAGGGCTCATTCGATTGGAAATTGAAATGGCTGTAGCCCCCTTTTAATAGTTGAAAATGATTGAAGAACGACTAACCCCCTCTCAAACCCACCATTTCCCCAAACACATCCAATCAAAATTTTGGGGGTGTAGGGGGAAGAGGGCAGCTGCCCTCTGATCACTTTGATTCTTAAAAAGGGCACTAGAGCGTCTGATTAACAATCCAATGAGCCCCCTTTGAAGTTTCTGTGACCAAACTTTCTATAAAAACCCTCCTCAAAATTACAACCCATGCCCTGAGGGTTGAGGAGATTTGTTATCCTCAAAGACATAATTTCCAGACCTTTCTGATAGGCTTAACGAAATGGCTACATCGAAATTGTGATTGAAAGTTTTTGAAGAAATGATAGGCACGGAGGGAGGCATTTGCTCTCTGGTGACTTTGGACTAATAAAAAAGGCACTAGTCTTCTCAATTTCCAATCCAATGAGCCATTATTGAAGCTTTTACGACAAATTTCAATAAAAAAGTTGAATGCCCCAAAGCCATAACTTACGACCCTTGTCCTGAAGGCTATGGGGGGAGGGTTGTCATCCTCAAATAATTTCCAGACCTTTCAACAACGCTGTAAAAAATGGCCAAATCAAACTGTTGATCGGAAATGTTTGGGGAAATGATGGGAGTGGGGGGGATTCTTCATCGGAATACTTTCAACTATTAAAAAGGGCAACAGTCTTCTTAATTTTCAATCGAAAGAGCCCTTTTTGAATTTTTACGACAACACTTTCTATATGACATTATATGCCCCAGGGTATAACTTAAAACCTTTTCCCGGGGGCTCTCGGGGGGTTTGTCATCCTCAAATACATAATTTTCAGAACTTTCAACTACGTTGAACAAAATGGCTATCTTAAAACTTTGATTGAATGTGTTTGGGGAAATGGTGGGCGTGACAGGGGGGTTAGTTGCTCTTCATTCACTTTCGACTATTAAAAAGGGCACTAGCCCTTTCAAATTCCAATCAAATGAGCCCTTTTTGAAGTTTCTACGACAACTCCTTATATAAAATTCTATATACCCCCAGGGCATAGTTTACAGCCCTTGCCCTGAGGGCTGTGGGGGGGGGGTTATCATATTCAAATACCTAATTTCTAAAACTTTCAACCACGATGAAAAAATTACTATCTCAGAATTTTGATTGGAAGTTTGGGGAAATGGCGGGCGTGAGAGGGGAGGTTAGTTGCCCTCCAATTACTTTCGACTATTGAAATGGGCACCAGTCATTTCAATTTCCAATCAAACAAGCCCTTTTTTAAGTTTCTCTGAAAAACGCTTTCTATTAAAATCTTATATGCCCCCAGGACACAACTAACAACCCTTGCCCTTAGGGCTAAGGACGTTATTGCCTTTCAATTACTTTCGACTATAAAAAAGGGCACTAGCCATTTCAATTTCCAATTGAATGAGCCCATTTTCAAGTTTCTACGATAACGCTTTCTATGAAAACCTTATATGCCCCCAGGGCATGAATTAAACCCTTCCCCTGAGGGCTTGGGGGGGGGTCATCTTCAAAGACCTAATTTTCAGTATCTTCAACTACGTTGAACAAAGTGGCTATCTCAAAATTTTGATTGGATATGTTTGGGGGAAAGGTGGGCGTGAGAGGGAAGTTAGTTGGTCTCCAATTCCTTTCGACTATTAAAAAGGGCACTAGCCCTTTGAGTTTCCAATCGAGTGAGCTATTTTTGAAGCTTCTACGACAACGCTTTCTATAAAATCCAATATTCCCCAGGGAATAATTTACAACCCTTGCCCTAAGGGAGAGGCGGAGTATCCTCCTCAAAAACATAATTTGCATCTGGAAATCAGCTATGTTGAACAAAATGGCTATCTCAAAACTTTGATTGAATGTGTTTGGGGAAATGGTGGCGTGGAAGGGAAAGTTAGTTGCCTTCCAATCACTTTCGACTATTAAGAAAGGGCACTAGCCCTTTCAATATCCAATCAAATGAGCCCTTTTTGAAGTTTCTACGACAAAACGTTCTATAAAAAAAAATATATGCCCCAGGGCATAACTTACAACCCTCGCCCTGAGGGTTGGGGGGGGGGGGGGTTGTCATCCTCAAAGACCTAATTTCCAGAACTTTCAGCTCATAGACCTAATCATCCTCATAGACCTAATTTCTAAAACTTTTAATTACGATGAAAAAAATAACAGTCTAAACATTTTGATTTGATGTGTTTGGGGAAAAGGTGAGCGTGAGAGGGGGGTCAATTGCCCTCAAATCACTTTTGACTATTAAAAAGGCAATAGCCTTTGAATTTCCCATTGAATGAGCCGTTTTTCAAGTTTCTAAGACAAAGCTTTCAATAAAAACCGTATATGCCTCCAGGGTATAACTTACAACCCTTACCCTGAGGGCTGTGGGGGGGGGGGGAGTGTCATCCCCAAAGATACTTTCAACTACTTTGAACAAAATGACTATCTCAAAATTTTGATTGAATGTGTTTGGATAAATGGTGGGCATGGAAGGGGTTTTAGTTGCCTTCCAATCACTTCCGACTATTCAAAAGGGACTAGCCGTATCAATTTCCAGTCAAATAAGCCCTTTTCGAAGTTTTTACGATAACACTTTCTATAAAAACCTTAGATGCCCCCAGGGTATAACTTACAACCCTTGCCTTGAGGGCTGTGAGGGGAGGGGGTTGTCATCCTCAAAGACCTAATTTTCAGAATTTTCGACTACGTTGAACAAAATGGCTATCTCAAAATTTTGATTGGATGTGTTTGGAGAAAAGGGGGCGTGAGAGGGAAGTTAGTTGCCCTCCAATGAATTTCGAATATTAAAAAGGGCACTAGCCCTTTGAATTCCAGTTTGAATGAGCCTTTTTTGAAGTTTCTACGACAACACTTTCTATAAAAAACCCTATACACCCCCAGGGCATAACTTACAACCCATGCCCTGAGGGCTGTGGGGGAGTTTCCTTCTCAAAAATGTAATTTCTACATGGAAATCAACTGCGCTGAACAAATGGCTATCTAAAAATTTTGATTGGATGTGTTTGGGGAAATATGGGCGTGGAAGGGGTGTTAGTTGCCTTCCAATCACTTTCGACTATTAAAAAGGGAACAAGCCACTCCAATTTCCAATCGAATTAGCCCTTTTTGAAGTTTCTACGACAGCTCCTTCGAAACGAATTGCCTAGTCTAAAGAAAAAAAAAATAAAGATAAAAAAAAAAATAAGGCATTGTGCGAACATCATTCTTTAATTAGGCAGCGCGATTGCGCTGTCTATGATTGGAGTACGGAGGAAGGCATACGGATGTACACAAAATTCAGAAAATTTGGAAAAAATTCAAGATTAAGAGAGTAATTGCGAAAAAAAATAGGTTTCAAATCCATATAAAAGAAATTTTTTGCCTATTTTTGAGGGATGGAGCAATGTATAAGGGTGTACGTGAAGGGGATATGCACAACATGGTAATAATGAAGGCTGGAGCACAAAACTAACGCAATATACTTGAGATCAATAAAAAGGAAGACCTTTTAAATATTATTGGGACGGAGGAAGGTAGGGGTCTACACACATTTCAGAAAAAAAAAGTGAAATCTCAGATTAGGAGTAAAATTTCAAAAAATTGGCGTAAAATCCATAACGAATTTCGCAGACGGACAGAGGAAGATATAGGGATGTATGTAAATTTTACAATAGATGGAAAATTTAAGGTTTGAAGCGTAACTTGGAAAAAAAAAACTGGATGGAAATTAATGAAAAGGGAGGTTTTCAAATATTATCGGGACCAGAATAAACTATATTGTTGTCTGCACATTTTAGAAAATCTGAAAAAAATCCAATGTTAGGAGTGCAACTTGGAAAAAATGGCTTAAAATCAGTACAATGGAAGCTCTTTAGATAACATGGGAGCTGGAGATATTAAGGGGATGTTCTAAAATCAATCGCAAAGAAGCGTTTTTAAATATCTTGGGGGTTGAAAAAGGTATAAGGTATATGCAAATTTCAGAAAATCTGGAAAAGTTAAAGGTTGGGAGCGTCATTTGGAAAAATTTTGACAATAAAGAACAATATAATGTCGTAAACAACATTGCCATGATCTTTTTTATTCTAAATTTTTCGAGTTGGGGGGCAGCCCCCATCATATAAGGAATAATTTATGTTCGGTCTAAGTTTTAATGTTGCCCTTACTTCCAGTTGAAATTTTCTTTTATACTTATTTTAATAAATTCTCTTAGCTTCGAAGGTAAACTTTTTAGAAATCAATTAACTTTGAATATTGATGGAAATTCACATTTTCTCTTCAGAGCACAAAGATTGGGATGAAGCAGGAGCGTGCATAGCTGTGTTGGCCTCAGTGGCCTAGTGCTGCACTGAGTTGTTAGGAGTAGTAGTAGTAGTAGTAGTAATGCCATGCAAAAGTAAGCAAGATAACATGCACTCTTCTATATAAAAAACGAACTAATAAATAATGAATAATTTCTAAATCTGCCATCACGCATCAATTTTTCTAGGCAATTTAAATAAGATTTTCAAGGTTTTCAAAACCGAAGCAAAATTTCCGTATCTATCATAAACTTTTGTGAAATTATTCTATGTAACCTGATTTTGAAACAGAGAGCTTTCAATCATTTTTAAAGGCCACTTGACACCGGCACAGCTGTGCATAGTCACATAGTTCGATTCTGACTACTGGGGTCCGAATTACCTTCCTGGTACCATTAAATGTGATTATGCAAAGGATATTCGTAAAATACGAGAAATTTCTGTCAATAAAGTAATAGCAACCGTTTACTACGACGGTGAAGGGGTTGTACTTCTTGAACTTTTGACCTTTTAACATTTTCTTGACCTCTTCCATCATTCCCCAGCACATTCTTCACACACAAAAAATGAACGTCAGTGAGATCTTCGGTGGTAATTGCTGCCAAATTCACCTTATGGCCTAGACCTAGTCCCATCTGACCTTTTTTTATTCCCACGCTTTTCATTTTCGAGATGACATAAATAGTACCCTTTTTAGTGCCATATGGCACTGGCAGACGGAAGAATTTATAAAAAGTATGCAGATATGACCACTAACTTGCAAATGAATCTCTGTGTGATACTCTCACAACCCGCTAGCTCTGGTACAAAAGAAAAAAAGGAAAGGAGACATATCAGTACTACCCATATCTACATATCTACATAAAAAAAAGTGATTTTCCTTGTCGTTAAAGGTGGAGACTGTAAATTCTCCTACACACGCTTTTTAATTATGCTGCTACCAATGATGCACTTTTCTTTACGATCTGGTGGCATTTTCGAGGGGTTTCAGGTTCTTTTTCGGAATCTCTATGAATTTTTTATCAATAAACTTTTGCTTTAAAATTAACCGAAAGAATAATTACCACTCCTGAACCAGTGTTAGATCGCAATTTTTGCTCATTAAATGTTTTTTAGAAATAGGCTTTTCTACTTTTATTTAGTGTGTGCTCTGATTTGCCATTTAGACTTTAGAGACTTTTCAGCTACTGTAGCAACCTTGATGGCACTTATAGGTGGTAGAATTAAAGAAAAAGCAGTAGATCCAGCAATGGTTTTTAAATGAGCCATTAAATATCTCTCTGTGATGGTGTGGTAGCTCCAAATTTTGTTTTATCCTGCTGTTGAGCAGACAATTTATGAAACTTACTAAGGTGGCTTGGAGGGAGAGAATACGAGATGGGTGATTTTAAACCACCAATTAGGATTTTTGACTATAGATATTACAATTGTGCCATTTTATACTTCCAAGCTTTTTCACTTGAGAAATGGTGATAAGGAGTGCCGTTTATAGTACCACAGGGCCCTTAGCAGTGGCGAATCCAGGGGGGTGATGGGGGCGCACCTCCTAACGTAGTCTAAAAAAGTTTAATCTACTTAATTAACGTAAGTTTTGCGTTAATTAAACTTGCTCTTAACGCAAGTTTATCGAATCAACCTATTCCCCCCTCCCTAAATAAAATTCTGGATCCGCCCCTGGCGCTTAGAGTAGTAAAATAGTTAAAAACTGTCTAGACACGACCAACGGCTTTTAAATAATCTATTACAAATCTCCCTACGAAGTTCTGGTAGCCTACTGGCCCCAGCTTTTATAATTGAAAGATGGTACTGTTTTGAGTCCCATATCGCACTTGCAGATGGTGGAATTCATATAAGGCACGTAAATATGAGAAGTAGTTTATAAATAAGCTGTCTAACATCTCTCTTAGATGTTCTGGTAGCACTTTAGCCCAACCACTTGAAAAGTGCCACCAACAATGCCATTTTCAGTGCCACGTGGCGCTCGTAGAAGGTGCAATTTATGTAAAGGACGTAGGTATGAGCAATAGCCGTAAAATTAGCCATAAAGCATCTCTCTTAGATTTCTCTGGTAACCCGGTAGCCCTGGTAAAAAAAAAAAAGAAAAAAAAGGAGACATCAGTGCTCCCAAAAGGAGTCATCAAAGTCCTAAAAAGGAGACATCAAAGTCCCAAAAAGTGACTTTCCTTGTTGCTCAAGATGCAGGACTATTTTTCTATGCAAGGTTTTCAACCATGCTGATTCCAATTGTGCTCTTTTCATTTCAGTCTGACGCCATCTTTGAGAGATTTCAGTTTTTTAACCACCATAAATTTTTTTTCGCAATAAACAATTACTTTTAAGATTAACCAAAATAATAGTTATAATTGCTGAATCAGTGTCACATGGCAATTGTTGCTCAATAGAAAGTTTATTTTTCAAACCATGTTTTTCAACTTTTGGTTCCTAGGGGCTGTGTTTCAGTCTTTACTAGGTTGCAGCTACTGCTGCAACGGTGACTAGTAAAAATAAACTGTATATTTGATATATATTGCTAGTAATTGCTTAAAGCTCTGCAATTCAAGATTTTATTTCAGTGTAATTTTTATTTTTATTCTTATAAATTTAATAAGAATGATAAATTTTGGATATTACATTGACGCTTCCATGACGCTTAATAACGTAAGCTTTAACGCAAGCAAAGCTTAATAACGTAAGCTTTTACGCCACGTGGCACTTTTAGAAGGTGTACTTTTTATAAAAGCACGTAGATGTGAGCAATAGCTTTAAAATGAGCCACTAAGTATCTCTCTTAGGTTTAACTTTCAAAAACAAATATGGTTAGTTCACCCCTAAAAACGTCATAAAAAAAAGTGAAAAAATGTCAATTTTATATTTACATTTAACATTGGAGACTCCAGAGAGAGTAGAATGGGATCTGTTTGTTTTATTATTATTATTATTTTGACGCCAGGAGCGGTGAAGACATTGCTCTATCGGCTGTTTTCCTGGATGAACAGCAGCAGAAGTTAAAGAATGGAGCAGATTAGGCTTGTTGTACGTTGGCTATATAAGCCTAATCTTTACAGAATCAATTATTAAATAATCAAATTATCCACATTCAATTCAAATCACTCTCGACTTTCTATCTTGCTTTCGTTACAGATCTGAAGTTGAAAATTTTCAACTTTGTAATCAGTTTGCCTCACAGAGCTTAAGTGGCTTACGCCACAAATCTTATGGGACTTACCGACCTCAATTGAACCACAGTAAAACGCCTTTAGCTAAATAGCTAATGTGAAACTGACACAAGGAAAATTTGAAAATACTCCCAAAGGTTTTTCAGATTACTTAGTACTTTTTACTAGGAAAGGTTGCCAGAGGTAATGCGAAATTTCTATTAATTGACCGAAATAGTATATCCTTTTAATACTTTTTGTGGAAGAAGAGTATTTTTTTTGCTTTTGGGCTTTTGTGCCACGTGGCACTTTTAGAAGGTGTAATTTATAAAAAGCACGTAGATATGAGCAATAGCTTTACAATGAGCCACTAAGCATCTCTGTTAGGTTTAACTTTCAAAAACAAATATGATTAAGTTCACTCCTAAAAACGTCATAAAAAAAAGTGAAAATAATGTCTATTTTATATTTACATTTAACAAAGGAGACTCCAGAGAGTAGAATGGGATCTGTTGTTTTATTATTATTATTATTTTGACCCCAGGAGCGGTGAAGAATTGCTCTATCGGCTGTTTTCCTGGATGAACAGCAGCAGAAGTTAAAGAATGGAGCAGATTAGGCTTGTTGTATGTTGGCTAGATAAGCCTAATCTTTACAGAATCAATTATTAAATAATCAAATTATCCACATTCGATTCAAATCACTTTCAACTTTCTATCTTGCTTTCGTTACCGATCTGAAGTTGAAAATTTTCAATTTTGTAATCAGTTTGCCTCACAGAGCTTAAGTGGCTTACGCCACAAATCTTGTGGGACTTACCGACCTCAATTGAACCACAGTAAAACACCTTAGCTAAACAGCTAATGTGAAACTGACACAAGGAAAATTTGAAAATACTTCCAAAGGTTTATCAGATTACTTAGTACTTTTTACTAGGAAAGGTTGCCAGAGGTAATGCGAAATTTCTATTAATTGACCGAAATAGTATATCCTTTTAATACCTTTTTGCGGAAGAAGAGTATTTTTGTCGTACACATCATCTGGAATTTAATATTAGGAATTTTTAGGATTGTGCAGTAAGCTTCTTCACGAGTGGAAACTATCGGCTAACCCCGATTCAGCAAGATCATACAGATTAGCTTATTCTCGAGCAAAGTCTTACTAAAGGACTACTTATTGTATGATTGAATCGTATGCCGGTGTGAAGTCGTATATAAACATCGTAAATCCTCTCTAAAGGGATATTTATTCCATGATTGAATCGTATGTGATGTGAAGTCATTTAAACATGTTGCATTTGTTTTGACTCTATGCTTGCAGCTGTAAAATTTAAGATCACATAACTTAAGCTAATATTACCCAGAAAGTGAGCAAATCTGCAAATAAAATGCACCGAAATAAAAATTCACCAACTTTTGAAGAGCCTAATTGACACTCTTACCGAGTAATAAAGGGATTACATAAAAAAATTTGCTCTTAGTAATTTCTTCAGGATTTGAACTTAATAGCCTGAGGAACTTCAAAGGAATAGAAGTGGATATAAATTTTGGAGACTAATTTAAATTTTTGGCAAGAAGTCGGAGCTCAACTCTCAGCTGCTACTTCAAAGTGGCAGCTAGCTGCTACAAAGAATATTGTTCTGCGCAGAATATTGTTCTGCGCTTATATCAGGTAATGCTCTAAGATAAAAACAAGAGTGAATATCGAAAACAAATTTTTTCGGATACTTGTCTGGTTAACGCAGCAAACCGCTTTGCCTGGATCTATTTCTCTATAATCCTTCTTTTCAGCAGCACACACAAGGATTGTTTCAGTAATGTGATATTTGGATCCTAAAAGAAAGTGTAGGTGTCTATCACTGTCCGAGAAGGAGTTGGGTGAAAGGAAAATTTTAGTTTTGGAGTTTATTGTCCATATTTGATAGATAATGACAACGGGCTTTTGTTTTAACTCTTCTGTTAAGAAAACTATGAATCGTTCGATACCAGCCTCTTCTTTGATTGCCAATTGTCGTCATTGAAGTTATATCTGGACACAGCGTCATCGCGCTGCCTAAGTAAAGAACGATGTTGGCACAATGTATTATTTATTTATTTTTTGTTTTTTTCCATACCAGGGCACTTGGTATTGAAGGAGATGTCGTAAAACTTCGAAAAGGCCTCATTCGAACGGAAATTGGAGTGGCTAGTGCTCTTTTTAATAGTTGAAAGTGATCGGAGGGCAACTAGCCCCCCCCCTCCCAGCGCCCATCAATCCCCCAAACACATCCAATCAGGGTTTTGAGATAGCCATTTTGTTCAACATAGTTGATTTCTAGATAGAAAATATGTTTTTGAGGAGGACACTCCCTCACAACCCTCAGGGCAAGGGTTTTAAGTTATGCCCTGGGGGCATATAAGAACGATATTGGTACAATGTATTATTTATTATTTTTTCCTTTAGAGCAGGGCACTTTGTTTCGAAGAATTTGTCGTAGAAACTTCAAAAAGGGCTCATTCAATTGGAAATTGGAGTGGCTTGTGCCCTTTTTGATAGTCCCAAGTGATTGGAAGGCAACTAAAAAACCCCTTCCACGCCCACCATTTCCTGAAACACATACAATCAAAATTTTGAGATAGCCATTTTGTTCTGCGTAGTTGATTTCCAAATACAAATTATGTTTTTGAAGAGGACACTCCTCCACAGCCTTCAAGGCGAGGGTTGTAAGTTATGTCCTGTGGGCATATTTGGTTTCTATAGAAGGCATTGTCGTATAAACTTCAAAAAAGGCTCATTCGTTAGAAATTCAAAGGGCTAGTGCCCTTTTCAATAATCGAAAGTGATTGGAGGGCAACTAACGCCTCTCACGCCCACCTTTTTCCCAAACACATTCAATCAAAATTTTTGAGATAGCCATTTTATTCTACGTAGTTTTAAGTTCTGGGAATTAGGTATTTGAGGATGATACCCCCCCCCCCCAGAGCCCTCAGGGCAAGGGTTGTAAGTTATGCCCTGGGGCCTATATGGTTTTTATAGAACGCGTTGTCGTAGAAACTTCAAAAAGGGCTCATTCGATTGGAAATTGAAATGGCTATTGCCCTTTTTAATAATCGACAGTCATTGGAAGGCAACTAACACCCCTTCTACGCCCACCATTTCCCCAAAACACATCCAATCAAAATTTTGAGATAGCCATTTTTTTCCACACAGTTTCAACTTAAGGAAATTATACTATTAAGCAGGACCCCCCCCCCCCCCCCCCCCCCCCCCCCCCCCACAGTTCTCAGGACAAGGGTTAAAAGTTACGCCCTGGGGACATATAAGTTTTTATTAAAATCTTTGTCGTAGAAACTTGAAAAAGGGCTCATTCGATTAGAAATTCAAAGATCTAGTGCCCTTTTCAATAATCGAAAGTGATTGGAGGGCAACTAACGCCTCTCACGCCCATCTTTTTCCCAAACACATTCAATCAAAATTTTGAGATAGCCATTTTGTTCAGCGTAGTTGATTTCCAGGTAGAAATTATGTTTTTGAGGAGGGACACTCCCCCAAAGCCCTCAGGGCAAGGGTTGTATGTTATGCCCAGAGGTCATATAAGGTTCATATAGAACGCGTTGTCGTAAAAATTTAACAAGGGCTCATTCCATTGGAAATTCAACTGGCTAGTGCCCTTTTAATAGCCGAAAATGATTGGAAGGCAATGAACACCCCTTTCACGCCCACCATTTCCCCAAACACATCCAATCAAAGTTTTGAGATAGCCATTTTGTTCCATGCAGTTTAAAGCTCAGGAAATTATACCTTTGAGTAGGACACTCCCCCCAGGGTCTTCAAAGCAAGGGTTATAAGTTATGCCCTGGGGCATATAAGGTTTTTATTGAAATATGTATCGCAGAAACTTGAAAAAAGGGCTCATTCGATTGGAAATTCAATAGGGTAAGTGCCCTTTTAAGAGTCGAAAGTGATTTGAGGGCAAACTAACCCCCCTCTGACGCCCACCTTTTCCTCAAGTACATCCAATCAAAATTTTTAGATAGCGATTTTATTTAACTTAGTTGAAAGTTTTGGAAATTAGGTCTGTAAGTATGACAACACCTACCCCCCCCCCCCCCACAGCCCTCAGGGCAAGAGTTGTAAGTTATGCCCAAGGGGCATATGAGTTTTTATTGAAAGCGTTTTCGTAGACTCTTCAAAAGGGCTCATTCAATTTGAAATTGAAAGGGCCAGTGCCTTTTTTAATAGTTGAAAGTGATTGGAGAGCGACTAACACCCCTCTCATGCCCACCATTTAAAACACATCCAATCAAAATTTTGAGATATCCATTTTGTTTAACGTAGTTGAAAGTTCTGGAAATTAGGTCTTTTAGGATGATAACTCCCTCAGAGCCCTCAGTGCAAGGGTTGTAAGTTATGCCCTGGGGGTATATACGGTTTATATACAAAGTTGTTGTAGAAATTTAAAAATGGCTCATTTTATTGGAAATTGAAGTTGCCCTTTTTAAGGGCTGAACGTGAGTGGAGAGTAATTAACCCCCTCTCACGCCCACCATTTCCTCAAAAACATTCAATCAAAGTTTATAGATAACCATCTTGTTTCAACGTAGTTGAAAGTTCTGGAAATTATGTATTTAAGGACGACAAACCCCTCCAGAGTACCCAGGGCAAAGGTTGTATGTTTTGCTCTGGGGGCATATAAGGTTTTTATAGATAGAGTTGTCGTAAAACTGAAAAAGGGCTCCTTCAATTGGAAATTGAGAGGGCTAGTGCCTTTTTTTTAATAGTCGACAGTGATTGGAGGGTAACTAACCCCCCTCTCACGCCCACCATTCCCCAAAAAACATCCAATCAACATTCTGAGATAGCCATTTTGTTCAACGTAGTAGAAAGTTCTGAAAATTAGGTCTTTGAGAATGACAACCCTTCCCCCTACCCTCAGGGCAAGGGTTTTAAGTTATGTCCTTGGGGCATATAAGGTTATTATTGAAAGTTTTGTCATAGAAACTTCAAAAGGGTGCATTTGATTGGAAATTGAAAGGGATAGTGCATTTTTTAACAGTTGAAAGTGATTAGAGAGCGACTAACGCCCTTCTCACGCCCTCCATTTCCCCACGCACATCCAATCAAAAATTTGAGATAGCCATTTTGTTTAACGTAGTTTAAAGTTCTGGAAATTAGGACTTAGAGGATGAAAACCGCCCTAACAGCCCTTAGGGTAAGGGTTGTAATTTATGTCCTGGGGTATATAAGGTGTTTTTAGAAAGCGTTGTCGTAGAAACTCAGAAAGGTCTCATTCGATTGGAAATCGAAAGGCCTAGTGCCCTTTTAATAGTCGAAAGTGATTGGAAGACTTGACATTTTATACTAAAGATCGATGTGGGTATAATGTATTATTTTTGTTGTTTTTTAGACCAGGGCACTTCGTATAGAAGGAGGCTCATTTGACATAAAATTGAAAGGGCTGATGCCCTTTTTAATAGTCGAAAGTGATTGTAGGGCAACTAGTCCCCCTCCCACGCCCACCCTGCCATTTTCCTATTATACTTGAAAACTAAATGTTGCCTTAAGATTAAACCAAAATGCACTGTGTTAATGCTAATTCCCAATAAGGCATCTCAGCAATATCCAAGAACGACTAAGGGTATTATGTTCAAACTGTTTTGGCTACTTCTACTTTTAAAATTTAACCAAATCAAAATAGTATCGAAGCTATCAAAGAAAGTAAACAGATTTTTTTTTTTTACGAATGGCATCGTTTTCCATTTCAGGTTATCTAGAGGAGGTATGAGACTAAATTAAACACTACTATTTGTGTCCAAATTTTTAAAAGGGTGTATGTTGTTAAAAATTGCTGAAAATATCTCTCCAGTATACAAATAGCAAGCCAAACTATAAAATCTTAAAAAAAAACGACAAGATTTAAAGTATTATTTTCTTTTTCCCTGAAAAGACTATGTCAATATAAAATAAACAAAAATTAATTAAAAAAACTTTTTCACTAAATAAGTTTTTCAAAGGAAAGTGAAGAACTCCATTAAACAAAAAATAAGCAAAAGTAAAATAAAATAATCTAGCAAACGTGAAGCTACCATAAATCAACATCGATAAATAAATGAAACTCAGAACGAACATAAATTACTATAAATAACCGAGTAAAACTCAAAACGAGCAGAAATAAACATAAGTTTGGTTCAAAACCACTTTATCTTCCCAATGCCAGAACATAATTTGCACTTCAGTGAAAAAAATACAAATGAATGTTCATTGTCAGTTTAATATACATACTGATATTTAGTAATCAAAATGTTAATATTATTTGATTTATTAAAGATATAAAAGTAAAAAACATTTATATTTTTTCAAGTAAAGTGGAAATTGTGTTCCGGTCATGGGAAGGTATAGGGGTTTTGAGCCCAACTTATGTTAATTTCTGCTCGTTTTGAGTTTGACTCGGTTGTTTATTATAATATCCGTTACGTTTGGGTTTTATTTATTTATCGATGTTGATTTGTGGTAGTTTTTCACGTTTGGTATATTATTTGATCTTAATTTTGCTTATTTTTTGCTTAATAGAGTTCTTTACTTTTCTTTGAAAAACTTGTTTTGTGGAAAAGGTTTTTTTAATTAACTGCCATAAAAAATTTTGTGTGAGAAGCGCAGTATAAGAAGTTCAGAAATTGAAAAGATTCGTACAGAATTGAAAATTAGCAAAAAAAATAATAGGGTAAGGAACTTGAGCTCACTGTCTTGTTTCTTGACTCCAATTCTTTTTTCGTGAAAAAAAAGTTGTAATTCTTTGGAATAAAACTTCACAAACTTGCGAAGAAATTAGTAACCTTGAAAAAGAAAAACCAATTAAATATATAACTATGCAGACAATCTTAAAAGCAAGTCAACCAATCGAAATGGGAGAAAAAAAACAGTTTCGACAACGGACAACGCAGAACAGGAAAGTTTTCGGATTAAAATTAAAAAGCAATTGAAAATTAAAATTAAAAATCGCTGAAAAAGATAAAAAGCCGAATGATAGCACAACACAGCACATTGAAACAGTGTGGCCAGATTGGCTTATTTTACGCCAAACTGGCTTATTTTGTTGGCGACTGGCGTAAAAATTTTTGGAACTGGCTTGTGGCTTAAAACTTGGCTATTTTTATTTTGAGCTGGCTTATTTCTTGGCGTGATTTAATTTTTTGGAAGAATTTATATTTTTTTGGCAAATTCATCCGATTTTCGAACGAACGAATGCTCACGAAAGGTCAAAATCACGTTTTTAACTCTATGGTCAAAATACGAATCTAACCGCGGCACTGCGGTGAAGTTTCAAATCCTAAGAGACACGTGGCTTCGTAACAACAGCATAAAAAGCATTAGCCATTAAGTCATGGGGTTGAACTACAGCTGAAGGTACAGTATATTAGCTGTTACTTATTAGTATAGAATAACAACAGGAATCAAACTCATAACAGACATGTCTGTCACATCTACAGATCCTGTTTAATTGTTTAGTTCATGTGAGTTGTCCAGGAGTCGTCATGCTGTCGTCATGTACACTCTAGCTATTTTCTGTGGTTTGTATCTCTGTACAAAAGATTGGGTACACAGCCTAGCCGACTGGGTACACACCCCAATGTATTGGGTACTGCCTCCAATATATTGGGTACCCCCATACATGTTTTCACTTTTTGTCTAGGCCTATTCTGAGAAAATACATATTTATTTATATTTGAGGTTTTCTTTGCATCACTTCAGTTTAAATATGCTCAAAGGAAGAAGCAAATTGGTCATTGGTTTTCTCAGAATACATGCAAAAGTGAAAATCGTTATGGGGCAGTTGGGGATATTAATTGTTTTATGTAATACCATCAACATAATGTACTACTTCACCCCTGCAGTAGTACCCCACAGGATCTGTACCTAAGAATTTGAGTGCTACACCCCACAATCAGTACTACATTAAACATGGCATAGGTCCTACTACGCTATATATGGAGTAGGTCCTGCTATGCTATATATGGAGTAGTACACTTGGTTAGATGTAGGTATCAAATTCTGAGGTACAGATCCTGTGGTATACTACAACAATGGTGAAGGAGTACATTATATGTTGATGGTTTGTACATAAAACAATTAATCCCTAACTGGTATGGGGGGGGATACCCAATGCATTGAGGTGTGTACCTCAATGCATTGGCTACCAGCAAATTGGGTACATGTCACAGAAAAATAGCTGGTGTACATGACTGGTTTGCACCCCCCATTTTTTAGCAGTGAGGAGCATCAGCTTGTGACAGAAGCAGGATAAGTAGATGAGTTACCCTTGCTTTGATGTCTGATTTCTTTGTTACTGTTGCTGTAGCCTAGGCCTATAGGGTAGCCTAGGGACAATGCAATTTAAAGTAATAATAATTTACTGGCCAACTTTTATTTCATAAAGACAATACATTTATTTATATTTGAGGTTTTCTTTGCATAACTTCAGTTTAAATATGCTCAAAGGAAGAAGCAAACTGGTCATGGGTTTTCTCAGAATACATGCAAACGTGAAAATCGGTATGGGGCAGTTAGTTAGGGATATTAATTGTTTTATGTACTACCATCAACATAATGTAAGAGGCTTTCCGTATATGAAATTCCGTATATGAAAGCGGCTGTGCCCTCCTCAACACCTCGCTCTTTACGCTAAAGTTTTTATTGTTTAAATAAAGAGTTGTGAGAAGTCAAACTTTAGCGTAAAGAGCGAGGCGTTGAGGAGGGTACAGCCCCTTTCATATACGGAATAATTTCTGTTCGTTTTAAGTTTTAATGTCGCTCCTTACTTTCAGTTTAAAAAACATTTATTTATTTAAAGGTCGCGAAAGCGGGGGGTTTGGGAGGCGGCAGCCCCCAACTGTATCTCCTAATCCCTGTACGTTTTAAGGTTCGAACTTTTGACTCAGCCTCTTTAAACTCTTTAGAAAACGTAGTTTTTTTTCAAATAATAGCAATAAGGCCCAATGTCCATTGTGTGTTTCGTTGGGAAGTCTTAACCCCATCTTGAGTTCTGTGTGTATATTTTAGAGAGGCCCTCAAATACGTCATTCAACCAAGAATATCTACCATTCGGTCTCAACAGAATTTGATAACGATTAATAGCCAGTGGCCCGTTATTTTGCGTATGGGGGACCCAATCGGAGTTCGGGGACCAGTCATAGAAATCAACCAAGAAAGCACACTTGTGCTTCTTTAAAGAGGCATACAACAACAGTGTTAATCGATCTTTGGTCCCAGAGAGGTGGGGAGGGCTGCGTTTTGTCATGTCCTAACCAAAGAACATGCAACATTTCATCCACCTGTGACTTTTCCTTCATGGGGAAAATCCGGACGGAAGTTTCCCCCCCCCCCCCCCAACCACATCCCCTTTCAGAGTAAAGCTATGAAACATAGCCGAAATAATCGGTTATGAAACATAGCCGAAATAATCACGAATAATTAATGCTAATTTTCTAGGAGTCACGTCGACGAACTTGGCTTCGCGGAAAGCGGAGCTGGTCTTGGCTGCTCATGTAGCCTGTCATTCGTCGGTGAGAACAATCGACCATCTTTCTACTATCATCAAAAACTTATTTTCTGGGCTTATTGGTGAATCGGTGAGGCTAAAGAAAAAACTAAATGTTCCGCTCTCATTAGAATGTGCTTGGACCTGAACCCTGAAGGAGATAGTGGTTGACATTGGAGATGGTAAGTACTCTCTAATACTGGATGAGTCAACTGATGTCTCTACAATGAAGTTCATGTGTATTTGCATTCGATATTACAGCCCGAAGTTGAAAAAAATAGTGTGTTCTGCGTTAGGAATGGTTGAAGTACCATTAACTACAGCTATTATACTCCACGCAGAACTCACAAAATTTCTTGCAGAGTGCAAAGTACCTCTCAAAAACCTGATTGGTATTAGCACTGATAGGGCAAATAACATGTGTGGCGCAAATCACTCTCTATTTACATTGCTGAAAGCAGATGGGTTACCCCACTTTCAGGTTTTCAAATGTACGTTTCCGAGGTGGTGGAAGAGTTGCCGAGCAACCTAGAATTTTCTCTCGGAAACGTACAAGTGGTTTAGCGTAAGCCCGTTGCGAAGGGAAGCGTACGGCCAGATATATAGACTGATAAATCATGGAAATTCGCCCCTTAAAATTGTGGCCCCTTCAAGTTCACGCTGGTTGTCGTGATACACCGCAGTGTGTAGAGTTGGTGAGCAATACCTCGAACTGACAACACATTTCCGCATCGCCAAGGAAAAAGAGCGGTGCTATAATGCAAGAACTTTACACGAAATGTACAGTGATAAGCGCAACCGTCTATACATTGTCTTTCTGAAACCGCTATTGGCCGACTCTCAGAGGGTGAACATACTATTTCAACACTTGAATGCAGACCAATTTCGTCTGTTTCAAGAGCTGAAAGATTTGGTCATGTGCATCCTGCGCAGGATCCTTCGACCGTCTGCAGTTAACGTCAACCTTGAGTTTCTAATTTGCTACCTTCCTGTCGACCAGGTAGACTTTGGGCATTTGTTTCTTTCTGAACTCAGCGAAGCTGATCTTCCAAGCGAGATGAAAGAGGAAATAAAGCTTCGCTGTCACGGCTTTCTCAAGACGGCTGCAAGGTCAGTTCTGAAACGTTTACCTCTTGCCATTGATTCCCTTCAGAAATTGAGAATTCTCTCTCCGAAAATATGTTTATCTCAGACTAGACCAAGATTCACCGACCTACCTCTTAGTGTGATTCCAGTGACAGAATTTGGAGACAAGGAAAACCAGTGGAGACGCCTGCTTCAGGTTGACTGGAATGAACATTGTGGCGGAGAACTTCTAAAAGACTCCTCTGAGTTCTGGGTCCACGTGCTTCAGTTTTGTGACCCTATTGGAGAGCCAGTCTTTCAGGATTTGGCAAAGTGGGCATTGTCGTTGCTGAGTTTGCCTATCAACAACGCAGTCGTTGAGAGAGCGTTTTCTATGATGAACTGTGTAAAGTCAAAGCTTCGGAATAGAATGCTTTTACCAATCCTAAACACAATTTTGATTTTTCGACTGTGGATGTCTGTCAGTGGCCACTGCTGTTCGTCATTCGTACCATCGGCCAAAATGACTTCGTTCAACAGTTCTATATATTCGAAAAATGGAGCTGAAAATGCGTCTGACAGTGGACGATGTGGCAGAGCTGAAGCGCTTGACGCTGATAGGGAAGAAGATGAACTCAGTGACATCTTAGAGGTATTTGGTCAATCTTAAAGGGCTATGAAAGACGAATATTCTTAATCACCGAAAATTCCACCCTGGAGCATTTTTTTTTTCCAAACTGCCACTTTTTTTTAGTTTTCCCGTCATAAAGCGCCTTAAAAGGTACGCACTCACTCAACGACTGGCAGCCAGAGTTCGGACAGCTATCTTGCGCTAAAGGTCAATATAATTATGATAAGTTGTAAACTTCTGAAATCGATGAGTGAGTTGGCTCTCGCAGCACAGCAACAAAATTCAATTCTTTGTTTGTCTTACGTAAAAGTATCGAAATTCATAACGCGTGTCATTCCCAATCTGGCCCACGAACTTCCCATCCATGTTTAAAGTGGTGGAATGTTCGGACTTCGTGAAAATGTGGCTCATCAAACAGAAAACTGGGAGATCGGTCCCAGCAAGAACAAATAAAGACTAAGAACCTTCGTCTCCCTATCTCGATACTACAACCATGCGGAGTCGAATAAAATACGGCTGATACCTGGCAAATTTGAGCGGAGGTGGAGCTGGCGCGGAACATTACAATTCGTTACCTCAACAACTAACTCTTCGCATTACAGCCCCGGAGAAAGAAAAATTTAGTGAGAACAAGTGAAAGTGTTTGATTACACTTATTATACAAGCCTGGAGGCCTGCTACGGTGTTTCCCTCGCAAATGTGTGGCGGCGATGAGGGAAAGTAGACGGCCGTCAACTCAGTGCTCAGCCAGTTCTCAAATTGGCTCCAACTCCGCTCAGATTTTACGGGTTATCCAATAGTCAGTGCATGGACTAAAGACGGAGGTTCTACTCAGTCTTATTTTTTCTTGGTCCCAGGGACGTATTGTGGTGCGTGATAGCCAATTATGACCCTGGAATGGACTTGTGATAAAGACAAAAGTACGATTTTGTTCCTTGTGTACCTTTCGTAGCCCTTTAACGGCGTTTTAGCATCGCATTTAGCATTGGGAAAAGGATTTTATTCCAAAGCTTTGACTTTACACAAAGTGATTCCCATAATTTTATGAATCTATATGTGATAATATCCAATGATCTGATTTTTGTTTGTGTATCTATGTGATAATAAACTAATGAAATAATGATTTTTTTTTGTTTTTGTCTGCGGGTTACGGTCGTTATTTAGTAATGCATCATTATGTCCAACCAATACATAAGGGCTGGGACACAATTTTAAGAATTTGTTCTGGCAATAACTCTATTGCGCCTCTGACTGAATCGAAATGTTGACATTAAAACGCATTGGGTCACAGAGTATCATTATAGTAATCGGAGGTCCGACTCAGTGAAATTATGGGATACAGAAATTGCGGCGCACACACGGACAGTGCTCGAACTTACACTGGAGAAATCGAGCCGGTGGGCGTCCTCGTCAATAATTTCCCCGAACTGTAGTACAGGAAAGTAAGCACGGTCGAGCATTTTCTGAACATAGCGCGCGGGAATTTCTGTAAAGTCTCTAGAGTTCCACATGGGGTAGCGGTTTATTGCAATTCTACTAATTGCAGCCTCAAAATAATCTCTACACTGGAACTGAACTTCCGCAAACCAGGGAACGAATTAAAAGGTGGATAATGCCAGTAGGATCAAAGGACCTGAATAGTGGTGAGTATTTCTATAAAATGGCCGTCAAAACTTGGACACCATTAAAGTAAAGTTAGCTTTTGGGCAAAAATTGTCTGGCTTATTTTTGGCTTGTTTTTCAAAGGCTGCGGCTTACTTTTTTGTTCACGATCTGGCCACACTGCATTGAAAGCCCAAAGGAATTCAAATCTAAATCCTGCTTTGTTTTTGTGAAATTTAGTTGGTATTAATAATCTTGCATCAAAATGAACAAAAAACATGCTAAAGGGCTATAGGCTAGTCATTTATAGTTCTGGCCTATTTGTTGCATACTTTTATTTAATTTCGGTACTTATAATTTTACTGATGACATCCTAGAACAAAAGAGACACAGCTTTAGATTCCTATTTTAGTTTAGACACAGTTTAGACATCTATAGGTTGTTCTCATGTTTCTGACAATTAGCCTAATGGTTCAATTCTTAACAAGCTACTTTTCACTATCTTGGAAAATGGTTAGGTTAGGAAAATTCAAGGATAAAATTCTACTTTAGTTACTTTTGGCTATCATGGAAAGGGGTTGGGTTAGGGAAATGACACTTTCAGGGATGGATCTAGGCTACATGCTAAGGTATGTCCTGGGAGGTACTTTGAGTACCTACCTCCACTCCTTCCCCCCTCTATATAATGGTAAATTACTGCACATTACTAGTTGTTTTAGCTCACATTTCATCCTATATTACTATCATAATTATAAATCACTGCTTACCTTACACAACTTCAGCTTTTAACCTTGTTCGTTAAAATATATTCCAAATCCTATTTTGATTTAACAATCCATTTAAATTATTTACTATATAGCTGACATTGCTTATTGAACCTGTTTGTGATGTCACAACTTTGCTTATCATAACCCCTTTAACAGTAACATGCTGGTACCATGGGGCAGAAGGCAACTCTGTGTTGATAAGCCATTTAAACTTTATTAATTAGGGAAAGGATTTAACAAGAGATAGACCAGTAAAAAAATCCAAATTGTTTTTAGAGGACAAATTATGTTATGAGAAGATGGTTTTTATTTTTATAGGTCCATGCACTCATGAAGGGAAGATGTTTTTAAAATCCCCCTTCCCCCCAAACTCAAAATTTTCCTAAATTCTACTTTAGAAGCTTTTTTAAATATTTCTAAAGCACTAACACATAGAGCACTAAAAACATCAGAATCAACTTCAGAGGACAATTTTTGTCATGGGAAGATGTTTTTGTAAATCCCCCTTTGCCCCATTCTCAAAATTTTCCAAAATTCTACTTTAGAGGCTTTTTTAAATATTTCTAAAGCACTACAAACATCAGAATCAACTTTAGAGGACAAGTTATGTCATGAGGAGATTTTTGAAATCCCCCTTCCCCCCCCAAACTCAAAATTTTTTTTGAAATCCCCCTTTCCCCCTCAAACTCAAAATTTTCTAAAATTCTATTCTAGAAGCTTTTTAAATATTTCCAAAGCACTAACAGATAGTGCACTAAAAACATCAGAATCAACTGTAGAGGCAAAATTAATTCTACAATAATTCCCCCTTCCTCCCCAAACTCAAAATTTTTTTGAAATCCCCCTTTGCCCCAAACTCAAAATTTTCCAAAATTCTACTTTAGAAGCTTTTTTAAATATTTCTAAAGCGCTAACACATAGAGTGCTACAAGCATCAGAATCAACTTTAGTGGACAAGTTATGTCATGGAAAGATGTTTTTGAAATCCCTCTTCCCCCAAACTCAAAATTTTCCAAAATTTTGAGTGAGGAAGACCCCCTCCCCCCCCCCCTACAGCACTCAGGGCAAGGGTTGCAAGTTATGCCCTGGGGTATATATAGAAAGGGTGGTTGTATATGCTTTAGAGAGGACTCATTGGATTGGTAATCAGAAATGCTAGTGCCTTTTTTAAGAGTCAAAGTGATCATAGTGCAGCTACCTTCCCCCCTCTACAAACACACACAAGGATATTGTGTTTTCCTGAGATGCATCCAATAGATATTTTGAGATAGGCCTTTTATTCAAAATAGTCCAAAGATCATATAACAAGGCTTTTGAGATTGATACAAACCACCACAGTTTAAGGGCAGAGGTTATAACATGCCCCTGGGGCATTTAAGGTTCTAATTGGAAGGGATGGTTGTATAAGTTTTAGAGGTGGCTCATTTGGTTGAGAAACTTCTAGTTCCCTTTTAAGGGTTAATAGTGATGGAGGTCCACTAGCCCCCCCCCCCCCAACTACTCCTCTTTTCACCAAATGTATATGATTGGAATTGTGTGATGATAGTTTTGTTTAAAACACCCCAAAGAACATATAACAATGCCTCCAAGGTTAGAGCATATACCCAGAGCCCTGGGGCAAGGGTTTTAAGCTATGTCCTGGGGGCATATAAGGTTCTTATGGAATGGGTGGTTGTTTTAAGTTCAGATGGATCTAGTTTGGTTTTAAATTGGAAGTCATAGTGTCTTTTTTAAGAGTCAAAGTGATTTGAGACACCCCCTACAACCATTGTTTTCCATAACAAGCATCCAAGCAAAGTTTTGAGACATAAATTTTTCAGCATTGTTGAAAAGCTCAGTAATTATGTGTTTGGGAATGTCACCCCCCCCCCCCCCTGCTTGATGCCTCAGGGTAAGGGCTGCAAGTTATGCAATTTGTTCATTGTTTACATATAGCATATGTTATTGAGAAGAGGTATGCATGTTTGACTTCCAATTTCCCAAAATACAAAGGACATCAAGATGAGTCTTTCAGGGAATGTTGAGGGATTTTTCAACTACATCATAAAATCTTATGTGTATATAGTTTGTCAAAAGGGTGTCCCTCAGGAATAACTGAGTATATTAATTTGGAATTTTCAGGGAATGATAATGAAGCTGATCAATTGAACAAAAATCCAATATTTGCTTGCTACTACTACTACAACTAGGGTAAAGGTACCAATGATTCGACAGTACAATTTAGGAACCTCTGTAAAAGTGTTCCTCCAAAACAGGATAACTCTGCTTAGTTGTGACTTGGAATCTCTTTTCTTGAAGGCGATGTTATATTTTGACAATGCAAAATATGGACACTATATCAGATGCACTTAGATAAGAAAAGAACATTCAATTCAATCGGTTTCCTGTTTTCAATGAAAAATGTGCTCCTGACAATTTTTAACTATATAATGTTCAAACTGTCATTACTTGGTTGTTTTTTAGTAAAAAAAGTTGGAATCAACACCAATGTATCAACATACATCTGATCTTCTCTAAAATGTATCCACATTGGCTTTTCTTGATAAAATCAAATAAAAATGGCAGCTAATATTATATTGACAAAACTATGTTCCAAGTGACAATAATTATTGCCTGATGTAGTGAAATACAAGGCCAACTAAAAATTTTCCTTCAGCCAAATTCAAACATAGATATTGCCTTCTATCATGAGATCTGTTTCTTTTGAGAATATCTTGTAGTAACCTTGTCGAAATTTTTGACTGACAGCAACAGGCCCTGTCAAAATATAGGTGACTCTGTCAAAACTTCACTGAACATGTAAAACAGATGACAAAGAATTGGTGTCGAAATCCAAGGGTCCTCTGATGAAAACAGTTGTCAAATTTATGGCTACTTCCTTAACTACGAGAGATTTTGATGATTATTATTTCTAATAATATTTTACATGAAAAAAACATAAGAGGTTTTCATTAAATAGTAGTTTTACTGTTTTGATGCTAGATGCTAGATTTTTCCGTTATCTGAGGAACTGGCACTTGGCCTTATACCATGTTTGTATTTGATTTGGTTGCATTTGTCAAGCATTAGACAAGTATTTGATTTAGTTGATCCCAACATCCTGATTCATTTATTACTGAATAAATTTGAAAAAACATTGATTTGGTTGATCACAACATCCTAATTCATTTATCACTGAATAAATATTTACTTTTATAACTTTAATCAATCAAATATTATTAACATTTTGATTAATAAATATCAGAATATGTATATTAAACTGACAATGCACATTCATTTCTATTTTTTTCAGTAAAATGCAAATTATGTTCTGGTCTTGGGAAGGTGTAGGGGTTTTGAGCCATACTCACGTTAATTTCTGCTCGTTTTGAGTTCGACTTGGTTATTTATTATAGTTTCTTGTTCGTTTTGGGTTCCATTTTTTTTTATCGATCCTGACTTCTGGTAGTTTTACGCTTTGGTGGGTTATTTGATTTTTTTTTGTTCATTTTTGGTTTAATGGAGTTCTTTACTTTTCTTTGAAAAACTTATTTTGAGGAAAAGGTTTTTTAAATTTATAAATAGAAAGAACAACAAACAAATATTTTATTAAGGTTATAAATATGGCTATCAGGGGTTGGGACGGGTACTAATTTGTTAAAAAGGAGCATAAGATAAGGAATGTAATGGCGTGATTTTTATTTTAAGTTAGTTTTGTACATGGCCTAGGGCTATACATGGGATCACAGAGGGAGTGAAGGTGAATTGTCACACAACATACCATAAAAAAAAGTATAAAAGTGGCCCTATTTGTTTTAGCACATCTCCTTCTGGAGAGCCACTTTCCTATATATTTACCAAAATTGGCAGTGATAATGCCGCATTCCCATTCTCTAAAAGAAAATACACTACTAAGAGATAGTGAAAACTTCTTTAAAACATTCTAAAATATTTACTGACATCATTCCTTAAGGTGAACCAATAAAGGTAAATTTATACAATATTCTATAACTTACATGGGGATAAGGTGAGCACCACTTGAATAAATTCAACCACGTCCTTCTTGATGGCCCCATTTATAACCCAAGAAATGCATAAGAAAATGAAAGAAAACACTAATACAATGAAATTCTTACTTTGTAATATGCAGGATGTTTCTAAGAAAATAAGATGACTAGACCTGAGATGTCCTATGCCTTCTAAGGCCAGAACATAATTTGCACTTTACTGAAAACAATCCTTGTTTTGAGCTGAATGTTTCTAGTTCTGATAATACAAAAGAAAGTTAAAAAAATCAAACAAAAACAAATGAATATGGATAGGCAGTTTAATATGTGTTGGCTATGCTTCTATTTATTCCTGAAGGTCTTAATGATATGGGATTTACTGAAGTTTAAAAAGCAAAAATATTTAAAATAGTTTGTTTTCAGTAAAGTGCAAATTATGTTTTGGTCTTTAGAAGACATGGGGGGCATCAGCTCTACTCATCTTAGTTCCTGTTTGTTTTTAGTTTGAATTGGTTATTGATAGTAAATTATGTCCCTTTGTGGTTCCATTTATTTTTTGATGGCGATTTGTGGTATTTTTACACTCTGTGAGAATTTTTTGACTTCATTTCTGCTCATTTTTGGTTTGATGTAGCTCTTTACTTTTCTCTGAAAAACTCCTTTTGTGGAAACGTTTTTTTAAGTTAATTTCTGTTGGTTTTGAATAATATAGTCTTTTTCATTTATAAAGAAAAGAAGATTTTACGTACCGTATTTTTGTTTTTTCATCTATGAATATCCATTTCTGTATTTATGCTGAACAAAAATTTTTCAACAATTGTCAATAATATTAAAAATATGGGCACACATAGTAACCTTTTATTTAGTTTTACTCCTCCTCAAGCTTCTTTGAAAAATAAAACTTAATACTCTTCCTAAGACACTGTATCTATGGTAATTTGACAACCTGGCTGCACTTACACTCTGGATTTATTCCAATTGTAACAGCAGAAGTAGTAATAGTAGTTCCCTGAAGTTTCAATTTAACACCCTCATTTGCTCTTGAGATATTGGTGAGGCATCTTATGAACAACCATCATTCACTTAGTGTGTTTAAATTCAGTTTTAAAGCAACATAAACTTTCAGTAAACGTCTCTACTATATACCTATTCCACTCCTAAGATATCCCACCCAAATATCTTGACAACCTGAAGCTACTTTAGGTAAAAACTTACAAAGATCTTACATTATTCCGTATTAATAAAAAAGATTATGGCAGCATTGTTTCTACATTAAATTTTAATCCAAACCAAACAAATAATTTAAAAAACAAAGTTTTTCCAATGGAAGTAAAGAGCGAATTTGAAACTTAAAACAGACAAAAATTCTTACTTAACAGATTTTTCTGTAGATTTTTCAGATTTTGATGTAGCTCTTTACTTTTCTCTGAAAACTCCTTTTGTGGAAACGTTTTTTTAAGTTAATTTCTGTCGGTTTTGAATAATATAGTCTTTTTCATATAAAGAAAAGAAGATTTTACGTACCGTATTTTTGTTTTTTCATCTATGAATATCCATTTCTGTATTTATGCTGAACAAAAATTTTTCAACAATTGTCAATAATATTAAAAATATGGGCACACATTGTAACCTTTTATTTAGTTTTACTCCTCCTCAAGCTTCTTTGAAAAATAAAACTTAATACTCTTCCTAAGACACTGTATCTATGGTAATTTGACAACCTGGCTGCACTTACACTCTGGATTTATTCCAATTGTAACAGCAGAAGTAGTAATAGTAGTTCCCTGAAGTTTCAATTTAACACCCTCATTTGCTCTTGAGATATTGGTCAGGCATCTTATGAACAAGCATCATTCACTTAGTGTGTTTAAATTCAGTTTTAAAGCAACATAAACTTTCAGTAAACGTCTCTACTATATACCCTATTCCACTCCTAAGATATCCCACCCAAATATCTTGACAACCTGGAGCTACTTTAGGTAAAAACTTACAACGATCTTACATTATTCCGTATTAATAAAAAAGATTATGGCAGCGTTGTTTCTACATTAAATTTTAATCCAAACCAAACAATTAATTTAAAAAACAAAGTTTTTCCAAAGGAAGTAAAGAGCGAATTTGAAACTTAAAACGGACAAAAATTCTTACTTAACAGCCTATTTGATACATATCAATAAAACTAATATAATAAAACCAACTAATTATGTTTTCCTATGCTTTTAGGATTATACAAAACTAGCACTTCACTGAAAACACAAAATAATAGAGAGTTTTGGTGCAGCAAAAGCAAACCAATTAAGGAGACTTTTTAAAGAATAAAAATATTATCAATCCCTTTTAAGATAAAACAAAAATCCATTTTAGGATTTTGCTGTATTTTTTTTACATTTAATTTGGTATCACTTCTGCATAATGGCTCAGTTCAATGACTGGCTCTCGTTTTGGTTCTGAAAAGAACATGTCATGATTAGTTTCTACACAAATTGGAAGTAAAGCCATCTTGATAGTATTAGGACTATAGACTAGCTTTAGAATTTGTATCGTAGCTTGAAATTCACTGTTGTATAGAGAGAAACAATCAGATTTCCAGAGTTCGTATTATGTCTTATTTGATCTTCGTTTCAAGTAATACTAAAGCATATTTTTTACAATTTAAGACTGTATATTACCCACTGTTGGTGTTGTAGCTGGCGAGACCAAAATGCTACCTGATAAATCAATCCAATGTTTTTGCATGCTGTTTAATTACTTCGCGGTTATTAAAAAATATTTAGTTTTAGGCTAATGTTTTTAATATAATTTTAATTGTATACTGAAAGTTACCGATGGCACAACTGGTGTAGACTGAAAAGCTTTATAGATTCGTTTAGTATTGTCAGGCTACATACTCACTTTTGACTCCTAAATCAATAATCCTGATTTTTATACTTGACTTTTGTGTTTTCAGTAAAGCGCTAGTTTTGTATAATCCTAAAAACATAGGGAAACATAATCAGTTGGTTTATTTGTACTAGTTTTATTGATATGTATTAAATAGGCTGTGAAGTAATAATTTTTGTCCATTTTAAGTTACAACTTCGCTTTTTACTTCCATCAGGGAAACTTTTTTTTGTATTAGTAGCTCTAAATAATGAAAGTGTCAATCGTTTTTCATTGCTTGAATCTCTGTGCATTTTTTTTTTTTTTAATGAAGATTTGTATTTTTATACATAGCATAATATCATTGTGAAATAGAGAAAACAATTGGAGGAATGTATTCTTTGGAAATGATTTTAAAACAAAAATGAAAACGAAAAAAACATGAAAATCTGAATAACAGAAAGTTTCTAACATTATAAACTATGAATTTTGTAAAGCAAGAATATTGTGTTCAGACATTAATGTTGAAATCAATTCTCGCAAGTTAACTTTACCTTACATTTTGATAGCGTCTCCTCCCATGTGCTTTGTTGTGTTCCCTAGGATAAAATCTATGTAAACAGGGATGTGGTGCAACCCTGCATAACTACTTTTACACACCTAATCAATTTTTAAACTCACTTACCCTAGAATTTTATTCTTATTCATGTCACTTTAATGTACTGCATACCATACAAGTTAAGTGCAGTAAAGTGGCCATTGGCCATTTTGCCATTGGCCAGTTGCCATTGACCAATTGGCCAGTGTAAAGTGACCATTGGCCAGTGTTAAGTGGCAATTGGCCAGTGGCAAGCATACTTTGCCAGTGGCAAGACATATTTTTTCTTTAAAATACTTATTTAAGTATGAATTCACTTCAAAATTGTACTTGCCCTGTACCAGTGGCAAAAGGCTTCAAGTCAGAGCCAATAACAAGTAACCAGGAAAAATAGAATTAAAATTTAGAAACATAGTCCTAGGAAAACTCCTTAGATTGTGGTCTATCAGACAAATTCTTCTTAGCAGCATAAACCTAGTGTATATATCTTCTTAACAGAAAACTATTCTTTCACAGCTCTGACAATTAATTTTATTATATCTCAATTTTATTTTAGAAATTTCAAACCTAATGAGGGATAGAGCTGGTTTTTTGAAACAGAACAAATTTAAACTGGCTGCAGAAGTTTGTAACCTATTGGGTCAAAGATTCAGACAAATCAGAGAGTTCAAAGATGCCTTGAAATATCATCTGGTAAATATGCATCATATTTCCATGGTTCTTTAATGTAGACTATATGGGTTTATTTATTAGTGTCAGGTTCAAATATACGTAAAAGAATATATGTGAGTGGGTTGTAAATTTGAAAGGAAAAGGTAAATTACTTGAAAAAGACAGAAAATTTTGAAATTTATTTGACCCCTCCCGCCACTCCCTCTTCTTCAGTTCCGCATAATTGCCTAGTGTGAAAAAAATGTGAGTTAAAGGAGGCAGTAGAAGCCTTCCTTCGTCATTAGGATATCCTAGGGTCAAACAGCTCAATTGTAATAAACTGTAAGTAAAGAGAAGGCATAACCCTTGTCAGTGGACGGTTCCCAAGTAAACTGATAGGTGATAAGATTTTTTTTTAACTTGGGAGAGGGAGGAGAAGTAAATCTACCTGATCCTTAAAAGAAATGCAAAAAGAGACAAATTGAAATGCAGTGAATTGTGAGGAAATTAAAAATTCTGAGTCGATGGTAACAAAAAATGAGAGATAATTAAAGACATGATTTTAGTTGATCAAACGTTGGCACAATGTATTATTTTTTATTTATTTTTCGTTTAGACCAGGGCACTTTGTATCAAAAGAGTTGTCGTAGAAACTTTGAAAAGGGCTCATTCGATTGGAAATTGGAGTGTTTTGTGCCCTTTTTAATAGCTTGTGCCCGATTTTAGTTGATTAGAAAATTTTGAGATAGCCATTTTGTTGAAAGTAGTTGAAAGGTCCGGAAATTATATCTTTGAGGATGACACTCCCCCACAGCCCTCAGGGTAAGGGTGGTAAGTTATGCCCTGGGGGCATATAAGGTTTTTATTGAAAGCTTTGTCGTAGAAACTTGAAAAAGGGCTCATTTGATTGGAAATTCAAAGGGCTAGTGCCATTTTTAATAGTCAAAGTGATTTGAGGGCAACTAACCCCCCTCTCACGCCCACCTTTTCCCCAAACACATCCAATCAAAATTTTTATATAGCCTAGCCATTTTGTTGAACGTAGTTAAAAGTTTTAGAAATTAGGTCTTTGAGGATGATAACATGATAACCCCCTCAGAGCCCTCGGGGCAAGGGTTTTAAGTTGTACCCTGGGGGTATATAAGGTTTTTATAGATAGTGATGTTGTAGAAACTTCAAAAAGGGCTCATTCGATTTGAAATTAGAAGGGCTTGTGCCCTTTTTAATAATCGAAAGTGATTGGAGGATAACTAAACCCCTCTCACACCCACCATTTCTCCAAACACATCCAATCAAAATTTTTAGATAGCCATTTTGTTCGACGTAGTTAAAAATTCCGGAACTTATGTTTTTGAGGATGACACTCCCCCCACATCCCTCAGGGCAAGGGTTGTAAGTTATGCCCTGGGGGCATATAATGTTTTTTTTTATAGAAAACGATGTCGTAGAAACTTCAAAAAGGAATAATTCAATTGGAAATTGAAACGGCTAGTGCCCTTTTGAATAGTCGAATGTGATTGGAGGGCAAGTAACCCCTCCTCTCACGCCCACCATTTCCCCAAACACATCCAATCAAAGTTTTGAGATAGCCATTTTGTTCAACGTAGTTGAAAGGTCCGGAAATTATGTCTTTGAGGATGACAACTCCCTGACAGCCCTCGGGGCAAGGGTTGTAAGTTGTGCCCTAAGGCATATAAGGTTTTTATAGAAAGCATTGTCATACAAACTTCAAAAAGGGCTCATTCGATTGGAAATTGAATGGGCTAGTGCCCTTTTTAATAGTCGGAAGTGATTGGAGGGCAACTAACCCCCCCCCCCCCTCTCACGCCTACCATTTCCCAAAACACATCCAATCAAAATATTGAGATAGCAATTTTCTTCAACGTAGTTGAAAGTTCTGGAAATTAGGTCTTTGAGGATGAAACCTCACCCCCCCCCAGCCCTTAGGGCAAGGGTTGTAAGTTATGGCCTGGGGGTATATAAGGTTTTTATTGAAAGCGTTGTTGTAGAAACTTCACAAGGGCTCATTCGATTGGAAATTGAAAGGGCCAGTGCCTTTTATAGTAGTTGAAAGTGATTGGAGAGCAACTAACGCCCCTCTCGCGCCCATAATTTCCCCAAACACATCCAATCAAAATTTTGAGATAGTCATTTTTTTAACGTAGTTGAAAGTTCTGGAAATCATGTCTTTGAGGATGACAACCCCCTGATAGCCCTTAGGGCAAGGGTTGTGAGTTGTGCCCTAGCGCCTATAAGGTTTTTATAGAAAGCATTGTCGTACAAACTTCAAAAAGGGCTCATTCGATTGGAAATTGAAAGGGCTTGTGCCCTTTTTAATAGTCGGACGTGATTGGAGGGCAACTAACCCCCCTCTCACGCCTACCATTTCCCAAAATACATCCAATAAAAATATTGAGATAGCAATTTTCTTCAACGTAGTTGAAAGTTCTGGAAATTAGGTCTTTGAGGATGACAACCTCACCCCCCCAGCCCTTAGGGCAAGGGTTGTAAGTTATGGCCTGGGGGTATATAAGGTTTTTATTGAAAGCGTTGTTGTAGAAACTTCAAAAGGGCTCATTCGATTGGAAATTGAAAGGGCTAGTGCCTTTTATAGTAGTTGAAAGTGATTGGAGAGCAATTAACGCCCCTCTCGCGCCCATAATTTCCCCAAACACATCCAATCAAAATTTTGAGAAAGCCATTTTGTTTAACGTAGTTGAAAGTTCTGGAAATCATGTCTTTGAGGATGACAACCCCCTGATAGCCCTTAGGGCAAGGGTTGTGAGTTGTGCCCTAGCGCATATAAGGTTTTTATAGAAAGCATTGTCGTACAAATTTCAAAAAGGGCTCATTCGATTGGACATTGAAAGGGCTAGTGCCCTTTTTAATAGTCGGACGTGATTAGAAGGCAACTAATTCCCCTCTCACGTCCACCATTTCCCAAAAACACGGCAAGGGTTGTAAGTCAAGTCCTGAGGGTATATGTAAGGTTTTTATTGAAAGTGTTGTCGTAGAAACTTCAAAAGGACTCATTCGATTGGAAATTGAAAGGGCTAGTGCCTTTTTTAGTAGTTGAAAGTGATTGGAGAGCAATTAACGCCCCTCTCGCACCCACCATTTCCAATCAAAATTTTGATTGGACACATCCAATCAAAATTTTGAGATAGCCATTTTGTTTAACGTAGTTGAAAGTTCTGGAAATTAGGTCTTCGAGGATGACAACCCCCTCACAGCCCTTAGGGCAAGGGTTGTAATTCATGCCCTGGGGGCATATAAGGTAGTTTATAGAAAGTGTTGTCGTAGAAACTCAAAAAGGACTCATTCGATTTGAAATTGAAAGGGCTAGTACCCTTTTTAATAGCTGAAAGTGATTGGAGGCTTGACATTTTTATAGTAAAGATTGATGTGGGTACAATGTTTTTTTTTTTTTTTTTTTTTTTTTTTTTTTTTTTTTTTTTTTTTTTTTTTTTTTTAGACCAGGGCACTTCGTATCGAAGGAGTTGTTGTAGAAACTTCGAAAAGGGCTCATTCGATTGAAAATACAAAGGGACTAATGCCCTTTTTAATAGTCGAAAGTGATTGGAGGGCAACTAATCCCCCTCCCACGCCCACCCTCCCATTTGCCCATTATTTTTAAAAACTAAATGTTGCCTTAAGATTAAATCAAAATGCACTGTTTTAATGCTAATTCCCAATAAAGCATCTCAGTAGTATCCCAAGAACGACTAAGGGTATTATGTTCAAACTTTCGGGGCTACTTCTGCTATTAAAAGTTAACCAAATCAAAATAGCGTAAGTGTATCCAAGCTATCAAAGACAGCAAACAGATTTTTTTACGAATGGTTTCAATTTTTCTATTTCAGGTCAACTAGAGGAGGTATGGAACTAAATTTAACATTACTATTTGTGTCCAGATTTTAAAATGGTGTATGTTGTTAAAAATTGCTGAAAATTTTTATCCAGCATACAAATAGCAGGCCAAACTGTAAAGTCTTAAAAAAAAACGAAAAGATTTAAACTAGTATTTTTTTTTCCCTGAAAAGATTATGTCAATATAAAACGAACAGAAATTAATTAAAAAAAACTTTTTCCACAAAATAAGTTTTTCAAAGAAAAGTAAAGAACTCCATTAAACCAAAAATGAGAAGAAATAAAATCAAATAATTTACCAAGCATGAAACTACTACAAATCAGCATCGATGAATAAATGAAACTAAAAACGAACAGAAATTACAATAAATAACCTAGTCAAAATCAAAACGAGCAGAAATTAACATGAGTAGGGCTCAAAACCCCTATGCCTTCCCAAGGCCAGAACATAATTTGCACTTTACTGAAAAAATATACAAATGAATGTGCATTGTCAGTTTAATATACATATACTGATATTTAGTAACCAAAATGTTAATATTAGTGGATTTATTAAAGTTATAAAACTAAAAACATATATATTTTTTGCATATATAATATAACATACAGCTTTATAGTATAAAGCTGTCTAAATATCTTATTGTTTTAGTCTTTACAGCTTCTAGAATGGGGATGGAATTTTTCGCCTCTCTTGGGAGAGGTTTCCGATCAGGATTATAGGGAGTTGGAAAAATGTCTTCAGTTCGGATTTTGGTTCTCGCATTACCACTAAAACGGAGGCACAGATCATGTCGTCTATTTTCCAGGTTTTGATTTTAAACTTTTCTAAGAAGTAGAGGAAGCCAACTTCCCTTCCCGTGCAATTATTTTTAAATTTACTTCCCTTCCCGTGCAATTATTTAAAATTTTAAATTATTTGATATATGTATATATATATATATATATATAATATATATATATATATATATATATATATATATATATATATATATATATATATATATATATATATATATATATATATATATATATATATATATATATATGTATATATTTCCTATTGAGAAATTTAACCAAGAACCCATCCATCTCACCAGTGGTGCCATTTGAAGGGTACATTTTTTTCCCTTTCCCCCTAGAATTTGAAAATGTCTTTTCTACTGTCTCTTCATTGAAAAATTCCTGCAGTATGTATTCCTCCTTATTACTACTGCTGCCGCATGCTGGGTACCAAGGACCGAGTGAAGCTTGATCTTCTGTGGCTGCTTCCCCCGAGAATACAAATCTTATAACAGTTACGATTATGCGAAGGATAAACATAAAGGGAGAATTTGATTCCCGCCATAATTTCTCGATTCAAATGAAATTGCGTATTTGCCACCCCATAACTTCAAAATAAAGAATAAAACAATAATTGTGCTTGTGCTTAGTTCAAATATTTCAGAGGGTCTATGCAATGGAAAAAGCCTGGTTGTTACTGAATTGCGTAACAATGTAGTTAAACCAAAATAATTACCGGAGAAAAGGCTTGAAAAGAAGTATCATCTCGATAACTTTCTCTGAAAATTGGCGTTCAATTTACAAGAAACTTCAAATTTTTGAAAAGATGCATAAGAACCATATCTGCTGATATCCGTTTCAGGGTCTTTCAGCCAGGAAATATAACGGAGGTGGGGGTCAGCCTTTCTGTGCTTTTGCACATCCTTCCTGTTTACCTTCCCTAGAGTTCTTCAGGTACCCATTTAAAGATAGGTCGACTCTGGCTGAGCTTACTGAATCACACCACTGAAAGCCCGTTCTATATGTAATAACCAGCTACACTAGGGCTCGAACCCCCTTCCTTACAGACAAAGGAATTTAGGTCGAGCACGCCAAACAATCGGCTAGACGGTCTCATGTCTATAAATATACACAGCTTCCCAAATATTTCTGCATGCCAATTGGAACTTCTTGAGAGGGTTAAAGTTTAAAGCTTTGAATAGATTGGGGTAGAGGAGGAGGATTGGTAGGAGGATGAATAGAGTAGAGCGTAGCCGTTAATTGGTCATCTGGCTTGCTACTGCAAAAAGTTGCTATGAATGGCAGAAGTAGTAAAAGATTTCCCATCCCTCCTGTGCAGCTTTCTTGAATTGTTGTAAAGAAAAATGTTAGCTTTAGCAATATGTATTATTTGTTGTTTTCTAATCCTGTTTAATAATAAGCTATTTTTTAATGCGAATTTGACCCGGGGCCTGCGACAAACATTCGAAAAAATAAATATCCTGTCTTATGACGCTTATCATTAATAATAAGTTTACTCTATAAATAAGTCTCTTAGACTTGAAGATAAAATATTAGGGCATTTTAAAGTGTTTGTTTTTTCACATTCTTTATTGAAAGTTTTTCGCGCTATTTATTCATCTTATTTCGTTATACTGTTTTAATAGCTATTTTCTTTTTAGGAAGAAAGAGAACTTAGTGAAATTTCCGCCGACACTCTTAGCATGGCAATTGCTGAAAGAAACATTGGTGAAGTTTACCTAGAACAGGAAAAATTTGACGATGCGCTACAACATCATAAAAGATATAATGGTGAGACTTCTATTTCATATTAACTCTGGTGATATAATGTGATCCAATGCAGGGGTTGATTTCGGGGGTAAATACACCACCCAGAAGGTCGAAAGCTGCTCTATGGATACAGGAGCGAAAAATACCAATTGGGGAGCCCAAGTTCCGTTGGTGTCGCTACCAGTCATTACTTCTGAATCCACCCTGTATCTGTATAGCAACTTGCTTACTTTATTACTAATTATGCTATTATTTACCTATATTGTTTTAACCTATACTATTCTATCTACTATATATGATTTAGTTTTGGTGAGATGCAGCTAGTCAACAACTACGATTTGAGATTGTAGATCCTTTAAAGCGAGTAATAGCCGTTTCCTTGGAGAGTGGAGACCGTGTCTGTCAGGATGTTTTTTAAGTCTTACTTGAGAGTATGCGTTTATACTGTTGTTTTTTCGCATTGGTTGCAGTGGTAGCAGTTACCTAGTGAGGAACGAACCACTGCTCATAGTAAACCAAAATTATTTATTTTGAAAACAAATAAAATCGACATGCAAAGTACACCATAGGAATCGCCATGGCCGAAAATGCTACAAATGAAACTCAGAGTCCTTTGGCTTGAACAACAAGAAAAATCCTTTTTTTTGCATGGGAAGTACTTAAGTATCCTCTTTTTTTCCTCCACTGCTAGCTGGGTAGTGGATAATCACAGAGAGCTGTTTAAGATCTCATTTTAAGTAAATTGCTACATCTAACCCGGTTTTTTAATTAACAAAACATAATATTTAAAATACAAGTTTTTGACAAAAACTGTATCCTTGTAAACAAGATGGTGATTGACGATGATGATTATGAAATCGTCGGTTACATGTCAAGGCGCGTCGCCTTAACGGTTTAAGTTGGTACTTCGTGATGGTTGCATTGATCATGGTTACAGCAGTAGCTGCAACCTAGTAAAGAGCGAACCACATCCCATAGTAACTAAAAGTTATAAAAACGCGTTTTGAAAAAAATGCCTAGTAAAAAAAAGCCATCTGACGCTGATTCAGGAATGGTAACTATTATTTCGGTTTGTCTTAAAGTAAAGTTTATGGCAAAAAGAAATGTATGGTGATTTAAAAAAAAAAGTTTGAAACCCTTCGAAAATGGCGTCAGATCAAAAAGAAAAATGTATTATTGGAATCAGTATGGTCGAAAACCTTATACAGGGAAATTACAGTCCCCCTCCTTGAATAAGAAGGAAAATCACTTTTTTGCATTGGTAGCACTGATCTGTCTCCCGTTTTTGTTTCTTTTTTTTCTGGCCTAGCGGGTTACCAGAACATCATAGAGAGGCGCTTAATGGTTCATTCAAAAGCTATTTCTCATATCTACATGCTTTTTGTAATTTCCGCCATCTGGAAGTGCCATATCGCACTAAAATGACACTTTTTGTGCCCTATCTCAGGGGATGGCGCTAGCAGGCTACCAGGACATCGTAGATAGATTTTTTTTTATAGCTTATATAAAATACATTGCTCATTTCTACGTTTTTTCTAAAGTTCCACCATCTTCAAGCTCCAAATGACAATTAAAACGGCACTTTTGGTGCCATATCTCAAGTGGAAAGGCTGGGGCTATTGAGCTAGCAGAACTTATAAGAGTTATGTTTAATGGCTCATTTGAAAGCTATTGCTCATATCTGCCTGCTTTTTTTATTAATTCTGCCGTTCGTAAGTGCGATATAGCACTGAAAACAACAATTTTGGTGCCACTTCTTAAGTGGAAAAGCTCTGAAGTACAAAACAGATACTAATGTAATAATTATGTTCCAGATCCCTTAACTGGATGTTTACAAGAACCCCTCCTGTACACCCCCCCCCCCCCTCCCAGGCCCCATGGTAAATTTCATAAATCGTCTGCTCCCCAGTAAGCTATTGAAACATTAGACGGCTTTCACAGATTTCACAGATTTCAATGTTAACTAGTTTTGTGGGAAAATTTGCAATGAACTCTTTGTCATGGTTGAAGCATTAGCTACAACATAGTAAAGAGCGAACCGCTTCCCATAGTAACTAAATTCTGCCATACATTCCGCCATCTTCGAGTGCCATATGGCATGAAAAAAGGCACTTTTTATGCCATTTCTCAGGAGGTGGGGCTAGCGCCTACCATTCGTAAGTGAGATATAGCACTGAAAACAACACTTTTGGTGCTTAAATGGGAAATCTTGGAACTATAAAACGGTATCATTATAATAATTATGGTCCAAAATCTTTAACTGGATGTTTGCAAAAAACACCTCCCGCATGTTCCTCCTACAGTCCCCCTTAATTAGCTACGCAAGTAAAGTCCTACGAACGGCAAAAATATTAAATTCGATTATTAGAGGCGTGGTTCTATTAGTACAGTGCTGGACTTCAAATTAGGTTATCGTGCTTCGATTCCTGCTTGAATTTTTTTTTTTTTCAATCATGGCTTGTCCCTTCTTATGATTACTTTTCAGATATTCCACTATTTTTGCTAGTGTGGTGTACTCTTTTTTAAAGCATATCCCGGGAAAGCTCATTTTAAAGCTATTAATCATATCTACGTGCTTTTTATCAATTTTACCATCCGTAAGTGCCATATAGTACTAAAAACGGCACTTTTGGTTCCACTCCTTAAGTGAAAGAGTTTGGAAGTATTAAACGGTACCATTGAAATAATTAGGGTCCAAAGCTCTTAACTGGAGGTTTATAATAACCCCTCGCATATACTCCCCTTCCAAACCCTCTTAGTAAGTTCCATAAATCGCCTACTCATCTTAAAAGTAAAAGATTATTGCGAAAACAAATTAACTAAACTAATAACTTTTCAACTAAAAATTCACCAAAAAATGAAGTTTGAATGATCAACAGTTTTGAACTGAACCTTCAAACTTCACTCTGCGATGAAACCTGTGTGCTAGTTCTAAAGGTGGTAATTGAGGGGAATGGACGTCCTTGCCCCCTTACTTTTTGCTACTGCCTAGGGTTTGAAAAATACCTTTTTTGGTTATTTCATTGAAAGAGGCACTTTTTCATTTGAAAAAAATGGCGGAAACAACTGAAAGTGCACTTTTGTGGAATGTGCTATCAAGTCAAATTTATAAAAAGCGATTAGGTATAAAAATAGGCTTTTAAATGAGCCCTTAAACAGCTTCCTTTTGTTATAATAGCCTTCTAGTTTCTGCTAGTCAGTAGACGATTTATAAAGCCCTGTCTTCATTATGTTTTTTTCGGGCGAAGTCGGCCGAGTAAAATAGCTTTTTTTTCATCGAAAAACGAACGTTCCTGAAAAAAATGTATTATTTTGTAAAGTTTGGATAATGAAGTTTATGTTATAGACTGAAAGTTTTTCGTAGCTGTCACGGCTGTCTGCAGTATTTTCTAGAGGTGTCTTATCTCCCCTAGATCCGTTATGATTAGAAATTACACTAAAAATAAGTTTACAGCTGAAACTAAGGAGTGACATTAAAACTTAAAACGAACAGAAATTATTCCGTATAAATAAAAAAAAAAATTCATGGCAGCGTTGTTTCTAAATTAAATTTTAACCAAAACGAGCAAAGATTAATTTTAAAAAACAAAGTTTTTTCGAGGGATGTAAAGAGCAAAGTTGAAACTTAAAACTTATAAAAATTGTTACTTCGCAGCCTATCTAATATATATATATCGATAAAACTAGTACAAATAAACCAACTAATCGTGTTTCCCTATTTTTCTAGGATTATAGAAAACTAGTGCTTTACTGAAAACACAAATAATATATGACTTTTGGTACAGTAAAAGCAAACCAATTACGGACAAGTTTTACACAATAAAAATATTACCAATCATAGGCAGCGCTATCACGGGCGTTACTAGCCTAAATATTTGGGGGGGGGGGAGTGATTGATTTTACCGACTGGCTGATCATTTATACGGACTGTTTTCACCACTAATTAACATAATGCCCATTTCTAATATGAAACATGGGATCGCAATTCAGCCCAAAGAATCATTCAATCTGAGGAAGAATAGATGCTTAGTTCTTTTTCCCATAAGAAGCGTATGAACAACGGCATGGTGACCTAGTCAAGAATGGAGCAATATCTTAGGAGAAAAGTGATAAGTGATTTTTTCACTTTCTCAGAAGTGAAAAATTGGCAGATTTAAATTAAAATACACAGATTCAACAAACAAAGAAGAAAATACAACTATATACCTTCAGTTAAAAATTCAAAATGCATATATTTTTTTTTTTACAAAATATATGACAAGAGATAATATTTCTTGCTGCGTGCTACACAGACAAAGATTGTCTGTAGGAAGATGGGGGCTGTCATCCTCCTGAATGTATGTTGGGTTAAAATCTTTTAACCCAGTAATGCTTGCATCAGTGTTTGGTAAAGTGAGTGTTCCAATGCTTCATTCTTTTTCGGATTCATTTTGATAAAATCTGGTTCATATTATTTATTAATTATAAAAATGCAAGTTTTTTGGATTGAATTTAAAGAGCAACATTAAAACTTTAAACGAACAGAAATTATTCCGTATATATGAAGAGGGATGCCCCCTCCTCAATCCCTCGCTCTTTACGCATCTTTTTTTTAGTAGCCTATTTTGAAAAAAAGTTTCGTGTTCAATTTCAACGACTGCTGAATATTTAGTCAAAAAACCAAGGAGCCCAAGTTTTATTAGTGCACCACATACATTAATTCTGTATCCGTCCTGAAGACAGATTGTTTTCATGTAAACCTGTATTGAAAATTTTCTCGTGTTATATCAAACCCTATGGTATGTTTTTAAAGTAGGATTAATTGCCGTGTAGAGGATCTAGCAATGGAACCATGAACTGTATTTTAGCATATTTGGTCCTGTTCCCAGTTATCCTGTATCCCAGTTAGATTGACATTTAGTCTATCTCAATTACTGGATAATTCCTCTTAGGCCAAACGAAAGGCAGGTCATCCCCGAAGAAGAAAGGAAGAGGTCCTAAGAAAGGATTTGTCAGAAAGGAAAGAAACAAGTTTTTCTTGTTGTCAGAAAGGGAAAAAAACAACTTTTTTTTGTGTCAGGTAGGAAAAAAGCTAATTCTGGGCTGTGCAAATTTCTGGTCATATGATTTATATTAAGTGAATTGTTCTACACAAAAAAATCTCATATTCCCAGTCGTCATAGAGTCTAAAATTTTATTGTTTTCGAAGATCTTTTCTAGCTGATTTTCTTGACCAGTTAAAATCAGTATTTTATTTGATTCATTTTGAACTACTGAAAAATAATAATTAAAAAAATTATTTGAATAAATGCTAACTCTGACGGTTCAATCATCCATTTACACTGGTTGTGGAGGTAGTTCTGCTAACTTCTGTATATAAGGAATTTGTGATGACAATAAATAAATGCTCGGATTTCAGTTTTTTTTGTTTACCGAATGATACCATATGTCCGTTAAAGTTTTGTTTATCCCCACTAATACAAGTGTGTACCGAAGTAGAGATCTAGTTTTGAGTGTTTGACCAGCCCTCTCTCCAAAATGTGAATAATAATATAGAAATGCCAATTTTTCAATTATATATTTCTAAAAACACCCTCATATTGTTTTAGAAGTTGACTTATCCCTTGGATCAAAATCTTGGGTTTTGGTCTCGATGTAGGTAAATAAGTGTTCGATTCCTGAGTAGCGACTTACTACCTAATTTTCACGGGGGGGGGGTCAGTTAACAAATGATTATATTGAATCCTTTTTTCGGTAAAAATTTTGACCGAGTAAAAACAAAGTTACCGGTGGGGCACCCCAGTCTCAGTTTCATCTTTGAAGCAATATTTTTCAAACGTTGCTAGTGCCATAGACAGTCTAGTGTTACCAAGCCAAAACCAACAAATTAAATTGTGAAATTTATTAGTCAAATGAATAACAAATTGTTAATTTTTATCAATTAAACTATTACAATGCAAGTATTTTTTCAGTTTGTTAAGTTTCGCCTAAGAGCTTCTTTGTTTTTCCAAAAATGCTATTAGTATCAGGAAAGAAAAACATTGAATGTGATATTTATGATGCATATAAGGATTTATTTTTGATTGGGGAAATGGAGCAAAGGGAAAAAAAAGTGAAAACATGGGAATTACACAGCAAAATTATGGCCAATTGGAAAACCTTAAGTTTCAAAATTTCATATATATTTCAAAATTTCATACAACAATTGGAAAACCTTAAGTTAAAAAATTTCCTATATATTTCGATTTTACTACTTTGCTACTTAGCAAACTTACTTTTACTAATTAGCTTTCGCTCTTCTTAATTTCTATGAATTGTATCGATAGTTAGGGTAAAAATGAAAAAATCAAATTACCGCTGCAAGTTTCAGTATAGCGGTTTTTCAATTTTTCCGCGGGCGGGGTCCTTCAGACCGATGTCACGGGGAAATCCTCCGATATCCACCGCCTCTGCTCAGTAAGGTAGATGGGTAGATTTTTTTTTTACCAATATTTGCCAGCAGTCTCGCAAGTTTTATATTGTCGTTTTATTTTAATATATATTTGGCTCAAGATTTATCCAAAATATACGTATATATATTTAGATCAAGCTAAAGCGTCTGGTGACCGCTTGGAAATGGCAAGAGCAACATTTACCCTTGGAAGGACGTATCACCAATGGGCAAATCTCGACTCTAATTTACCAAAAATGGAGGTAAACCGATTGTTAGGGTTGGCTGAACAATATTTCAAACAAAGCATGGAAATTACTGAAATTTGTCGACGAAGGTAAGCCTTTTCCTAAATGAAACTGCTGCTAATTTAGTTCTAACGTTTCTTCACTGGATTCGTTTTACTGATCTCCGCTACGGGCAAAAAGGCTAAAGACAGTGAATTTTACTGAAGCCGACGCTCAGGTAGTATCATTTTAGATATTAGTTGAATTTAAACATATGGGGGGGGGGCTGGGGATAGGAAAAATATTGACAAAGCTGAAAACAGTTTTTAAGGGAGTAAGTGTTGCAAAAAAGCTACTGCGCTGCAAAAAACACATTTTTATGGTTTAGTTGCACATTAAAATAAGTCTGGGAACGGAATTTAGAGCATAGTACAGAAAAAATAATATATTAATAGAACACAGGAATTTATTTTCAAATCAAGATGAAGAGGATTTGTCTCAGTGAAGGTGTTTGTTCATTCACGATATGTGATTCTAAAGGAGTTGTGTGTGAAGAAATTGAGGTTTGATGTCTGCTGTAGATGATGGAGAGGCTAGGTTTGCCAAAAATTCATTTCACTTTTCTTTGAGAAACTTATTTTTCGGAAAGTTTTCTTTAATTAATTTTTGTTCGTTTTTGATTGCAAAAAATTTCATGTTTTTAAAAATTCCTTATTTCAAAATCAAACTTTTCAAAAAAAAAAAAAATCAAATATTCAGGAAAGTATCAAAACTGGTGTCAAACTAACAATATCAAAGTGAAAAAATGGGTTTGTGTTAACCTCGGAGTTTTTATTATCTGATGTTTGAACTATTCTTAACAAAATTGCTATTTCAAAATTTTATTGGATGGGTTTGGGGAAAAAAGGCGTGGGGGACTAATTAAGCTTCGGTATATTTTGACTCTTTAAAAATGAACTAGAACTTTCTATTTTCAATCAAATGAGCCATCTCTGAAGTTTATACGAGTATCCCGTATATATGAACCATATATATCTGCAGAGTATAACTTAAAAACGCCTGTTCCTGGGCCCTGGTGGGTTGTGTCGACCCTGGAGTTTTAATATCTGATGATTGAACTATTTTTTACAAAATGGTCACCTCAAATTTTTATCTGATGGGTTTATCCCTCCGATACACTCAAAGGCGTGGAGGGTGGGAGGGGCTAGTTGCCCTTCGATCTTTTTTCACTCTGAGAAAATGAACTACAACTTTTAATTTCCATTCAAATGAATCCTCTCTGAAGTTTAATAGAGCATCCCTTTCATAAGAACCACATACGACCCCAGGACATAGCTTGCAATGCCTGCCCCCCGGTTCCCGGGGGGATGGGCCGACACCGGAGTTTTTGTTATCTGACCTTTTAACTATTTTTATTGAAATGGCTATTATAAAAATTTTATCGGATGGGCTTGGGGAAAAAAGGCTGTATTGGGGGGGGGGCTATTTGCCCTTGGATATCTTTTGACTCTTAAAAATTGAACTAGAACTTTCAATTTCCAATCAAATGAGCCTCCTCTGGAGTTTATACGAGCATCCCTTTCATAAGAACCATATACGCCCCCAGGACAACACTTACAACGCCTATCCCCCGGGCCCTCGGGGGAGTTTTTGTTATCTAAATTTTGAACAATTTCCAAAAAACCGGCAATCTCAAAATTTGTAGCAGAGGGGTTTGGGAAAAAACGAGCGTGGGGGGGTATAGTTGCCCCTAACTCTCTTGACTCTTAAAAAGTGAACTAAAAATTTCAATTTCCAATCAAATGAGCCCTCTATGAAGTTTATACGAGTATCCCTTTCATAAGAACCATACAGGCCCTTAGGGCATAACTTAGAACGCCTTCCCCTGGGCCCTGGGGGGTTGTATTGACACCGGATTTTTTCTTATCCGACCTTTGAACTATTTTTAACAAAATCCCTATCTCAATATTTTCATCACATGGGTTTGAAAAAAGAAGGCGGGGGGGGGGGCTAGCTGCCCTTGGATCTTTTTTGACTATTAGAAAGTGAGCTCGAACTTTCAATTTCCAATCAAACGAGCCCTTTCTGAAGTATATACGAGCATACCTTTCATACGATCCATGTATGCCCCAGGGCATAACTTACAACGCCTACCCCCGGGCCCTGGGGGTTGTGACGACACCTGAGTTTTTGTTATCTGACTTTTGAGCAATATTTAACTTAATGGCTATCTCAAAATTTTTTTGGATGCATTTGGTGAAAAAAGGGCGTGTAGGGGGGCTAGTTGCCCTCCAATCTCTTTTGACTCTAAAAAACTGAACTAGAACTTTCAATTTCCAATCAAATGAGCCATCTCTGAAGTTTTTACGAGTATCCGTTCATAAGAACCATATATTCCCCCAGGGCATAACTTACAACACCTGCCCTCGGGCTTTGGGGGGCTGTGTTGACCCTGGAGTTTTCGTTATATGGTCTTTGAACCATTTAAAAAAAAAACTATCTCAAAGCTCTTACCGGATGGGTTTGAGGAAAAAAGGGCGTGGAGGGGGGGGGGGGGCTAGGTGCCCTCCAATCTCTTTTGACTCTTAAAAAGTGAACTAGAACTTTCAATTTCCAATCAAATGAGCCCTCTTTGAAGTTAATACGAGCATCCCTTCCATAAGACCCATATATGCCCCCAGGGCATAACTTACAACGCCTGCCCCCGGGCCCTGGCGGGTTGTTTCGACACCGGAATTTTTGCTCTATGATCTTTGAACTATTTTTAACAAAATAGCTATCTTAAATTTTATTGGATACATTTGGGAGAAAGAGGGTTGGGGGGGGGGGGAGCTCGCTACCCTCCAATATCTTTTGACGCTTAGAAAGTGAACTAGAACTTTCAATTTCCAATCAAATGAGCCCTCTCTGAAGTTTATATGAGCATTTCTTCCATAAGAACCATATATGCCCCCAGGGCATAACTTATAACCCTTGCCCCTGAAGACTGTGGAGGGAGTGTCCTGCTCAAATGTATAGTTTCCAGAACTTTCACCTGCGTTGAACAAAATGGATATATCAAAATTTTGATTGAATGTGTTTGGGGAAATGGTGGGTATGGAAGGGGTGTCAGTTGCCTTAGAATCACTTTCGACTATTAAAAAAGGAACTAGCTATTTAAATTTCCAACCAAATGAGCCCTTTCTGAAGTTTCTACGACAACACTGTCTATACAAAACCTTATATGCCCCCATGGCATAACTAATACCCTTGCCCTGAAGGCTGTGGGAGGGTTGTCATCCTCAAAGACCTAATTTCCAGAACTTAAAACTACGTTGAATAAAATGGCTATATCAAAATGTTGATTCGATGTGTTTGGGGAAAAGGTGGACGTGAGAGGGGAGTTAGTTGCCCTCCAATCGCTTTCGACTATTAAAAAGGGTACTAGCTTTTTGAATTTCCAATCGAATGAGCCTTTTTTGAAGTTTCTACGACAACGCCTTTTATAAAAACCTTATATGCTCCCAGGGCATAACTTACAACTCTTGCCCTGAAGGCTGTGGGGGAGTGTCCTCCTCAAAACATAATTTCTATCTGGAAATCAACTACGCTGAATAAAATGGCTATCTCAAAATTTTGGTTGGATGTGTTTCGGGAAATGGTGGCGTGGAAGGGGTGTTAGTTGCCTTCCAATCACTTTCGACTATTAAAAAGGGCACAAGCCACTCCAATTTCCAATTGAATGAGCCCTTTTCGAAGTTCCTACGACAACTTCTTCGATACGAAGTGCCCTGCTCTAAAGGAAAAAAAAATAATAAATAATACATTGTGCCAACATCGTTCTTATATGGTCCCCGGGCATAACTTAAAACCCTTGCCCTTAGGGCTGTGGGGGATTTTCCTCCTCAAAAACATATTTTATTATTTGGAAATCAACTACGCTGAACAAAATAGTTATCTCAAAATTTTGATTGGATGTGTTTGGGGGAATGATGGGCGTTGGGGGGGGGCTAATTACCCTCCAATCACTTTTAACCCTTAAAAAGGGTACTAGAACTCTCGATTCCCATTCGAATGAGCCCTCTTTGAAGTTTCTATGACGACCCTTTCCATATGAAGTGCCTCTGGGAAAAAAAAAATAATAATAAGACATTGGAGCCGTATGGCTTTTACTATTAGCCTTGCCTCTGATTCATTTAGCATCAGGGATGGGTCCTTTTCTTCGGTTAGCCATATAACATAGGGAAAGATTTCTATTCTGTTTGTAAGTTTACAAAATATTATTTCTTTTTTGTTATGCTATATTTTGTTATGCTATAAAGTACCATTATTTTTACTTGTGAGCTTAAGTACTATTTAGTGTCTGTTACGTAAGTATTTTCTTTACTTAATGGCCCACAAGGGCTTCTATGCTAAATAATCTATCGACTTGACTGTGGATTGCCACTTTAATGCCATCGTAAACAAACCTTCGGGTTTTTGTAGATGGCCGCTGTAAATTTGTTTGTATCTTTTATGTTAAATAAATTAATTTGAATTTGAATGCGATCTCTTTTTATATATGTTGCACCAGCATTCTTCAGTTTATCTGCTTCAGTTTTCTCCAAAAACTAAGTTTGGAATGGAGAGACCAATTTTTTTGATTTATTAATGGTAAAATATTTTGTACAAGTAAGAAAAAAATGACAGTAAGAAACTCCTTGTCAAAAGTAAAAAGACCCAATGCCAGAACTACAGACTATAAGATACACAAACGGATACTTGTTTTGTTATTATCCCCTGTGGATAGTTGCGTATTTAGGATTTCTGTACAGGGGGGGAGGGGGTGCAACAGCCAAAAGCTCTCAACCATATCGAAGAGCTCTTAGCTTGCTAATCCATAACGCAGATAAAAACAACATAATCACTGCAAATACTTCTTAATTTTAATACTACTTGATTTCCTCCCGCAGTCGCTTAAAACATCATCAATATCCACCTTGGCATTGTGATGGATATACATGTGTGCAAGACAATTCAACCTGCTCTCTCCTGTCTGATTTCGAAGGTTTGTTTTTAGCTGCCTTAGCATGGCTAAATGAACGCTCTGCGGATACCATGATAACAAGGAAAGTGGAGAATACAATCAAAAGTGAATACACGTTTATAGACCTCCGTTCGGTTTTCCTGACAGTCAGCTCAGCAAGAAGAATAGTCTCATAGAAAAAAACTGCTTATAGTTTTGCAGCTTCGTCACAACATCAGCTAATATAGTTTCAACTATAAAACAAGGGAGCAGAAGTTGGGTTTGACATGCTGTAGCGCGGTGGTTAAGAAATCTCATATCGAGTTCTTCACATGGCTGCTCGAGTATGGGGAAAAGACAAAACCCTTGTAAAAAAAGAGAAGTGTCTGAAGACGGAAGTGACCTATAACCGCGTCTTGGTATTGCGATAAGGGTCGCAACATTTTCAGCTGTCTGGGCTGCTTTTCCGTAAACAGAAGAAAAATTCCCTTCTGCTGCCTCTTAATGCAGACTTGCTTAGATTGACATGTTAACAGCAGGTAAGTAGATCTAAATCTGTTTTCTGCAGGGAAACGAAAGCAGAATCGAACTTACTTTTTCAACATGGTTCAGAGAGAAAATTAACTTAAACTTGAATATGGCTGCTGCTAAGGAGTTGGCTTTCACTGTTAGACTGGAAATGGACTGATTGTCATCAAAGCTCTCCAACACTCAGACAACAGCAGGGAAAAACTCCAGAAAAGTGATTATACAATCATGCCCTTTAATCCTCCATATGCCGCAAAAGTGAAGGAATTTTTTATTCTTTGTATGCGGCAGAACAGATGGTAGAGCAGAAGCTGATGACTCAGTTCGTCTTGGAAAATAGGAAAAAGAACGACTCTTGCAAGTATCTATATAGAATTAGAATTAAGACAATACAAAAAACAAGCGGATACTGCTTTCGTACCTCTGGTTAAGCGCCCTTGCACAAACCGGACATGTTAATACCTCCGTACAGGTAAATTCTAACTAACTTGTTCGTGTCTAATCAAAACTCTAAGCACAGTCTTATAATCTGCTTTGCCAGATCTACGCCACTTAAGTCATTTGTAGTGTCGATGTTCATTTGATGAGCGTCATATTTGATGAGCGTCATAGAAACGGATGACAAGACCAAGCTGTTCTTTTGAAGTTACGTCACTCATCTGATCGGTCAATACCGAAAAAACACTTTGCGTTTTTTGCTCTATTCAAAATTGTTTCCCAGATGGCATTGCCTACACTATCGATGATAGCGTTGTACACTAGAGGAGATATTTCGGGTTTTTAGCGGATTATTCGGAATGCCTCCGAAATTTTGACCTTCACAGCTGCATAATTGTTGCCTATTTTTCATAGCCTATTTAATTCTTAAGCTAATTCCAAGAGGAGATAGGAGAACTGACTACAAGTCGCCGTTCTCCTTTCTTTGTAGGCCTTAGGAGAAAAGTCTTGGTAGAAAAAACGGGAAAATGAACCCAGGCCTCATAAGATAGGGAAAAAAAAATATGCAACTATTGTTGTCAAACAATCCGTTCTTGTGTGCCTTGGCTCATGTACAATCGCCTTCTCTTATTTAACAAGGATTTTATGGCACATATTGTTAGTAAAATCGAGCAAAAATCGTATGAGGTGTTCTTTTTTTCAGTTTGAGTCTTGAGATTAGAAAGTTGGTAGGTATAAAGCAGCCACTGCAACTCTAGTTCTTGTATTTGTCTTCATTTTACCCCATCTTTCCCAAGAAATTAAACGACACCCCTTTTTAAGTATTTTCAATTTGTGGAAAAAAGACCAGTTTGACAATCAATATATTCAGTTTTTAAAATTACTAAGTTAATAAAAACTCTCTGTCAAAGAAACTACCCCGCTTACGCTGTAGCTTCTTCATTAGAGTTACGGACATGCGGCGCCTGCTTTATAACTACAATTAAATAAAAAAACAAGTTTTTTTAACTGAAAGTAAGGAACGACGTTAAAACTTAAAACTAACAGAAATTATTCTGTATATGAAAGGGGCTGTCCCCTCCTCAACGCCTCGCTCTTTACGCTAAAGATTTTTGTTGTTTAAAAAAAAATAGAGTTGTGAGAAAGTCAAACTTTAGCGTAAAGAGCAAGGCGTTGAGGAGGGGACAGCCTCTTTCATTTACGGAATAATTTCTGTTTGTTTTAAGTTTTAACGTTGTTCCTTACTTTCAGTTAAAAAAAACTTGTTTTTTTTTATTTAATTTTTGAACGTTTTTGAATTAATGCAGGTTTTGATTTTGGCTCACCGTACATGAATAATTACAACAAAACTTGCATATTAATTTTACTTTTATTTGGTTAAATGACTTTCTCGAAACTTGTTTAATTTTATTTACGAACGTTTTTATTAGTAATAAATATACGTAACTTACGAATTAACTTACGTAACGAACTTCTATATTCATATATTTTTAATACGGATATTAGGGGGTTCGCCCCCTAGTCAATACCTTGCTCTTTAAGCGAAATTTTGAATTTTGTTCCAATTCTTTAAAAATGACCGCTTAATCACAAAGGCCGTTAATTAGAATAAATAGCTCTTATGAAGGTACTAAAAAATCTTTGACTTAAAGAGCGAGGTATTGACTAGGGGGTATAGATAATATTTTGTGTTTGTTTTAAGCTTTGTTGTTGTAAGCCTTACTTTCGGTTGAAGAACTTTTTTTTTATTTAATTTCTGATCTTTTTCTTTAATAATGATGGGAAATCCGGCGCCCCCTTCATAGCAATGTCCCTTCCCCCATGAAAACTTCCTTCATGGAAAGATCCTCCCATATAACCCCCCCCCCCCCACCTACCAGAAAAAATCCCCCCTGAAAACGTCTGTATACTTCCCAATAGCCAATACTATATGTTAACATTGGGTAAAGGTCATAACTTTCAGCCCTCCCCCCGGGGACCTCGGGGGATTAAGTCATCCTAAAAGATATAGTTATCTTATTTTCGACCATGCTGAACAAAATGGCTATCTCAAAATTTTAATCGGGTGACTTTGGGAAAAAATGAGCGTGGGAGGGGGTCTAGTTGCCCTCCATTTTTTTGTTCACTTAAAAAGGGCACTAGAACTTTTAATTTCCGTTCCAATGAGCCCTCAGACGATATTCTAGGACCACTGGGTCAATACGATCACCCCTGGCGAAAAAAAAAAAAAAAAAAAAAAAAAAACAAACAAACAAATAAACACGCATCCGTGATCTTTCTTCTGGCAAAAAATGCAAAGTTCCACATTTTTGTAGATAGTTGCTTGAAACCTCTACAGTATGGATCTCTTATACGCTGAATATGATGGTGTGATTTTCATTAAGGTTCTATAACTTTTGTGGGGTCTTTCCCCCTTTTTTCTAAAATCAGCCAAATTTTCTCAGGCGCGTAACTCTTGATGGGTAAGACTAAACTTGATGAAATTTATATATTTGAAATCAGCATTAAAATTTGATTCTTTTGATGTATCTATTGGTATCAAAATTCCGTTTTTTAGAGTTTCAGTTACCATTGAGCCGGGTCGCTCCTTACTTTCAGTTCGTTACCACGAACTGTTTGAAAACTTTTTAGAATTTCTGAACTTATTTAGGGTATTGCAGAAAGTTTTTGTATTACCAACGTTAGGATTTACAAGTAAAATATTCAATTATAATTTGAAGTGAAATAAGGTATTTAAACTGTTGTTGAGCTTTTCATGTTGGCCAATAATGTTGATAATAATTTTAGATCTAGATTCAATAGGAAACTGATCCGGAGGATTAGCGTCAATGTACTATTGTAGGGCTAATGTGTTTCGTTCTCAATGTCCAATATTTCTCGAGCATTTTAAAACGATTAATTATACCTTCGAGTGGAAAGGTTTTGCCATGAATGAGATTAGACGAGTACCTTATACCCTTGCCTCAGCAACTGGAACAATAGGAGTTAAAGCACCATCTTCATCAACTTCACGCACTCTTTGAATAAAGAAATTCTGCGCGGGTTTCAACATGATCAAACGTAAACACAATAGGGCCGTTCTTTTACTCATCTTTGTGCTAAGATCTTGCATCTTTTGACAAAGAACGCTTGAAAGTGAAATCTTAGCACTAAGATCTTACATCTTATAGCGTTCTTTTGCAAACGTCTTTCATTAATCTGCTCTGATCAGCGGTCTAAGAACAATGATGAGTATATCATCAAAGTTCTCTCATCATTATTCTATGTGGCAGAAAGATGGCGTCCTTCATACCTTTTGCTAATATCAGTGAGCTGTAAGATCTTAGAACAAAGATGAGTTAAAAGAACGGAAATCTTTGCAGAAAGATGTAAGATCTTAGTGCAAAAGAACGGCCCTAATAAGTAGTTGGTGGAGACTCGAGCAAAGGGATGAAACGACAGAAGGAATGAAAACTCTCGGCTAAGGACGTAGGAGAGATCTTAAAACTGTAGAATTGTAAAGGAAAAAAAATTTTGTTGTTATGCAGCACTTCCAATATATTGTCAAAGTACAGAACAAAATTCAAGGGGACTGCTGAAAGCAAGAAATTAAACTCAGAATTTTTGAGAAAACGTGGGCCTCCTTCCTAAATACGCCACTTCCCGTTAGTTCACCTGGGCATATGGTACCATTCTACTTATTTTTGAGCTACCATCCTTTCCGAGGCAAGAAATAGAGCACTTTCGTAACAGTAATGCCTAAAAATAGGGGGGGGGGGGTGATGAGCTGTTTATTGATGAGTTATTGATGGGTTGACGAGCTATAACGTTCTGTAATTAATTATCACTAGCGGAAAAAATATTGCTCTTTCTGACAAGAAAAAACAAATTTGTTTCAAACCTTGTCTTTTTCGATTTTTTTTTCATGAAACTACAAAAGAGAGGGTGTTTCTCAAAATCCTGAAGGGGGGTGGAGCAGAAAAATAGGGAGGAAATTTCTTCCAGTGTTTTTTCTGTATCTTTTCCAAAGTGCAGTATATCCTAATTTTAGATTTCTGCAAATAGTTGCAAATGTGAGATTTTGGTAACCAATTTTGTTGCAAATTTGTGAGAAGCAAAAACGCTCTTAGTCTTTAATAGCATTTGGATAGCAGATAGTATCTTTTTTTTCCGAAGGAGATGAGGGATAATTTTGAAAAAAGTGTAAAACGCATGTGATCTACATGAACGATACAGCAAATTGACTCTTTTCTCAGTAGATGCTTGATTGGAAGGACCCCCCTAGGCTTCTGGTCAGTCAGGAACACCTCCCTTTTATCTTATCGGGAGAAGTTAAATCGTGTGTCTAATTAATTTGTGTTACCAGTTTATTTATTATACTTTCCTGAGCAACAAAGTTTACAATGAAACTTTATCAAAGATTCCTGGTATGCCAGATGTGTCTACGGGTTGTGGCTAGTTACCGATCGCTCGTGGGTTCAGGTCCCACATCGGCGAAGACTTTTTTCTCGTTCTTTCGTTTTTAGTTATAATTACTTAAAGTAAGTATATACGTTACTCATTGCATTAATTAATTTAAAGTTCATAGCTTAAATTGATTTTTTTTTGTCATAACATTCCTTATAGAGATTGTTGTAATTTTAATCCTTTTGTTGCAATTTTTTCTCTTTTTTGGGTAAAACTTATAGATTGGAAAACGCTTAGACGTTTGAGTATTTTTAAAAAGTGCTTTAAAGCTTCAAAAAATAGCGGGAAATTTGCAAAAAAACAGGAAGTGCGACATAAGTTGGTTCAATTTATTTCCTGTTTCTGTTATAGATCAAAAAGTGCTTAGACATTTCAGTTTTGTTCCAAAGTGAATTATATCATATTTGAATCTTCAAAAAATAGCTGGAAAGTGAGTTTTTTGTGTCAGCATTGTTTTTTCCGAAAATGGGTGGCAAAATGGTAAACAAAACGAAATATTTGGTTGCATATAAATCTCGAAACCCTATGACCTTTTCTTCCTTTCCTCCGTTGCTTAATGTGTTGCTCCATGAAGCTGAAGAGCTCTTCAATAGTTGAAAAAATATGGCATATTTAAGGCCATGCTTGGGCACGCATAGAAAAAAAAAAGTTTAACCTGTAACCACCGCTAGAAGAAATTTCAAATATTTGTTTGATATTGGATTAAAAAAAAAAAAAATTCAAAGTAATATTCATTAAAAATCAGTAATTCAATGATTATTTATTAAATTTCAGGGGCGGAAAAGATGTGGAAATAGATAGCATGACTGGAAGAGCGGTGATGAACATCGGCTTAGTTTGTGAAACTAATAACGATATTGAATCAGCCGTTGAAAACTTCAAAAAGGTACGTAGCAGCAGAGTCGTTCCTAGAGGGAGGGGCAACCGGGTCAGCTGCCCAGGGCGCCACAGCTGGAGAGGGGTGTGGCGGGGGGATGGTCCACTTTGATCACATTTTGCACTTTGATTCGGCTTTTTTTTCTTATATTTGAGTCGGGAGGGGGGGGGGGGCTATAATTAATTTTTCCCCAGGCACAACCAACCGTGGAAACGGTTCTGCGCAGCGATTTTCTTCCCTGACATTGGATACTTCCCTGATATTGGAGAACTTTCGAGGAAAGAACTTTCCAAAGATTGTTGGCAGTTAGTTTTCAAAGATTTTCCAGAGATTTCCAAAGATTAGTTTTCCACAGCACTTCCAAAGATTGTTCCAAAGATAGTTTTTAGTGGCCTCTTTTAAGGCTAATTTTTAAGATATAGAAATATGATAGAAATATGACATAGACATAGAAATATGACATAGAAATAGAAATACAGACATAGAAATATGAATAAAGACATAGAAATATGATAATGAAAAAAAATAATCTCGGTCCTTAAAATTTCAGCCGTCTCTTCCAGATGAAATCTAATTTTTGTAAGATTTAACCATATGAAACTTCCATGTATTATTTCTAAAATGATTATGGAAGAATCCACTATCCTTTGCTGTCCGTATAAAAATAAAGACGTCTGTGATACTTTTTTATAAAGTACGGTGTTCTTATATTAGAACCCAACGTCAACAGTAAATAGAGGCTGTTCTGGTGAAACTCTTTATGCAGTGACGACCTTACCTTAGACCTTATATATGTTCAGGAACACCTTTCCCAGGGCGTCCAGAGGCACCCTGGGTAAGGTGCCGCCTATTTTTCTATTGATATGGTGCCGCCAGTATGGCCTTCCACATATGTTTGATTGATGTGTAACATAGATCTGTCTGGTACTCTTGTTGCAGGGTGTTTTTGAGGAGATCTATCGTGTGTACCTCTTGGTTGCCGTTAGTATACCATTTGCTGCAAGAGACTGGTCTGTCTTGTCGGGCTATGATGAAATCACTTTAAAATTAGCTTATTCCGTTTGGAATCTATTCTAGAAATGACGCAGTTTCAAACTCTTGAATTTATTTTGCTAACCAATGAATTTCTTGGTTGAAATTTTTAAGCTTTTATTTTTTTACCGACAAGATAGACCTTAATCCTTGTTGAAACGCTTGAACCTTAAATTTTGGATGATTCTTGTTGACTTTTTAAAGATATTAAACAAATCTCCTTTGAATTTTCACGGATTTCGGTTATTCTAATCCACCTAGTTCCTCGAACCAAATCTACCTAGTTCCTCGAACCAAATCTACCTAGTTCCTCGAACCAAATCTACCTAGTTCCTCGAACCAAATCTACCTAGTTCCTCGAACCAAATCTACCTAGTTCCTCGAACCAAATCTACCTAGTTCCTCGAACCAAATCTACCTAGCTCCTCGAACCTCGCGTGAAAAATGTCCCTGCTAGTTGTTATTTTCAATTTATTACATGTGTAATATAATTACAAGTGTAATATAGGAACATTTTTCACTTTCTAGCTAGTTTCGAAAAATATTAAATGCACTTGTTTTGGGGATGGTTATATGTAAATCATATTTCCACGGTGTGGAGATCTGAAATTCCAAAGATAATTCTTCATCAAAGATAATTAGACGGAGGTAAGCGTTTCAGTGTGATCTTATCTCAGAATCAAGATGTTTCTGGGATAAAAGGGGACCTATAACCCCTTCAGAAACCATATTGAACGTGAACGATTTTTTTTAAATATATTCCTCCAAATGAACAGAATTTAAGAGACCTAAATACTTAGGGGAGCTCAAACATTTGAATTTAATAGGTTTTTGTATCATTTTCTTGCCTTTTTAAGAGTTGATAATATCCTGAGGCACAGAGTGGTACGTATGCTGAGGGACATTCCGACGGTTGTACCCCAAAATATCCAGATTTATTTACTTTTCCATATTCTCTAAGGTTTTCAGTATAGTATACCTTTGCTTTCATATGCCTGCTTGCGGAATGAACTATTGTGCCAATGTCGTATTAAATATGCAGATAATTCAATAATCAATTTATAAATTAAATATATAAATAAGTTAGGGGGTAAAACTTCTCTCCATATTGATCTGAAGGACCTCTAGAAATTATGCCTAAAAATGAGCTTTATCGGGCTTCAGGCACTCCCTCCCCAACAGAAAGATCCACAGAAACGTTCTTGTAAATTTTGGCCACTGAATATAGATATACTAGAGAAATGTTTCTCACTTTCTATTCGTTTTAAAAAATTGTGTTTTTGCTCTTTCGCTTTAGGTATGAAGATACGTAAATCATGGTTTATATTTTCGACTGGTCATGGGGCTGTGACCATGACCAAGGTCAAGGTTAAATTTGGTTGAAACAACAATAAATGGAAGAAAAGTAATTGAGAACTAAAGAAACAAAAGTGGAATAAAGAAATAAAGTAGAAAGTAACTATTAGACATAGAAAAAATTTGAAAATATAGTATAGTAACATATAGTAAAGTTTGATTTTAGGGAAATAGGATCTTCTTGGGAGGGTATAAAGAGGGAGGCTTTGAGTAGATTGAGATGGAGGAGGAGAGTGCGTAGCTTTGTTCACCTCAGGTGGCTTGATGCTGAATAAATTTATTCCACCTTCGTTGGCCGTCCTCATTAGCATAAAATTTGGTTGAAACAAAAATAAATGGAGGAAAAGAATTTGACAGCTAACAAAACAAAAGTGGAATAAAGAAATAAAGTAGAAAGCAACTATTAGACGTAGAAAAACAAAAAGTAAATAGATTTCTCATACTCTGTATAGTAAATAAATTTGATAACAAAATAGGATAATGAATGGTTTATTAAAATATTAAAATGGTTTATATTTTCGACTGGTCATCGGGCTGTGTCAGAAATTTTATCCAGTTTGATTCTATTCCCGATACCACCACTATGTCTGGATTTTTATTAGATTCCTGTTTCCAAGATTACCTATTCAATCAATTATTTGTTTCCAATCAATTATTACCTGTTTCCAAGATTACCTGTATCAGAAACAATTAAAAGACTTTAGATTGCTATATCACCTAGTCAAGTTTCTATTAGGAATCAACTAATTGAATTCGTATTCAGTTTATATTGAACATGCAATAGATTAGACATACTCTGCGATGCTGGTTGAGATGCCTAAACATGGTAATATAGGAAAGATTTTAGGGAAATAGGATCTTCTTGGGAGGGTATAAAGAGGGAGGATTTGAGTAGATTGAGATGGAGAAGGAGAGTGCGAAGCTCTGTTCACTTCAGGTGGCTTGATGCTGAATAAATTTATTTCACCTTCGTTGGCCGTCCTCATTAGTATAAAATTTGGTTGAAACAACAATAAATGGAAGATAAGAAATTGAGAACTAACGAAACAAAAGTGGAATAAAGAAATAAAGTAGAAAGTAACTATTAGACATAGAAAAAATAAAAAGTAAATAGATTTCTCATACTCTATATAGTAAATAAATTTGATAACAAAATAGGATAAAGAAAACCGGCATAAAAAAAATTGACGAGAATACTGAATAAATTTATTCTACCTTCATTGGCCGTCCTTATTAGCATAAATTTGGTAGAAAGAACGATAAATTAAAGAAAAGAAATGGAGAACTAAAGAAACGAAAGTGGAATAAAGAAATAAAGTAGAAACTAAACATTAGACATAGAAAAATAGAAAGCAAATAGATTTGTCATACTCTATATAGTAAATAAATTTGATAACAAAATAGGATAAAGAAAACCGGCATAAAAAAAATTGACGAGAATACTGGATAAATTTATTCTACCTTCATTGGCTGTCCTCATTAACATAAAATTTGGTCGAAAAAAACGATAAATTGAAGAAAAGAAATGGAGAACTAAAGAAACAAAAGTAAAATAAAGAAATAAAGAAGAAAGTAACTATTAGACATAGAAAAATAGAAAGTAAATAGATTTCACATACTCTATATAATTTGATAACAAAATAGGATAAAGAAAACCGGCATAAAAAAAATTGTCGAGAATACTGAATAAATTTATTCTACCTTCATTGGCCGTCCTTATTAGCATAAATTTGGTAGAAAGAACGATAAATTGAAGAAAAGAGACTGAGAACTAAAGAAACGAAAGTGGAATAAAGAAATAAAGTAGAAAGTAAACATTAGACATAGAAAAATAGAAAGCAAATAGATTTGACATTCTCTATATACAAAATAGATTTGATAACAAAATGGATAAAGAAAACTGGCATGAAAATAATTGACGAGAATACTGGATAAATTTATTCTACCTTCATTAACCGTCCTCATTAACATAAAATTTGGTAGAAAAAACGATAAATTGAAGAAAAGAAATGGAGAACTAAAGAAACAAAAGTAAAATAAAGAAATAAAGAAGAAAGTAACTATTAGACATAGAAAAATTGAAAGTAAATAGATTTGTCATACTCTATATAGTAAATAGATCTAATAGCAAAATATGATAAAGAAAACCGGCATGAAAAAAATTGCCGAAAATACTGGATAAATTTATTCTATCTTCGTTGGCCGTCCTCGTTAACATAAAAATTGATAGAAACGATAAGTCCTCATTAACATAAAAATTGATAGAAACGATAAGTAGAAGAAAAAAATGAGAACTGAAGAAATAAAAGTAGAATAAACAAAAAAAAATTGTTCTTGATGTACTCTGCTTCTTTTTTATAGTGGGTAATAAATAAATTATTATTATTAATAAAGTAGAAAGGAAGCAAACGTAGTGAAGTAAAGAAAAGTAAATAAAAGTAGAATAAAGGAATTAAGAAAATGGAAAGAAACAAACGTAGGAAGAAATATCAAATAAAAAAACGATAGAATAAAAGCTGTAGTTGGAGAAAACGGATGGTTCACTTTATGATTTGTAAAATCCGCATATTTGCCCCTCATACTATTTTTGATCCCCCCCTCCCTTATAAATTTTGAAAATACCATTTTGATGTTATTTTGAGTGAAAATTAGCTGTTTTGGGTAATTGCACTGGAAAATTGAGAAAACCAAAAAAAATTGTCCCTCCCTTTGAATTTTGAAAAATACATTTAAAAAAAAAAAAAAATCTAGTGTTCTTCATAAAAAATTGTGCACAATTGTATCAGCACCTCTGTTTCCGCTGGATGTACGGAACACAGGAATCAAGTACGCAGCCTGGTTGAGTGGCTTACATATTTTTTTCCTTAAATTTTAAGTTGACTAAAAAACGTATTATCTGCATGAATTCTTTGGTTCAGTATTTTATAATTTTGTTTTCCTAGTTTTCATGCGAGTGAAACTTTTAAAAACATCAAGGATTGATATTGACTCCTGGAAGTTCTATTCACCTGGTAACAAGGGCCTATCCAGAGGGGGGGGGGGTAACGGGTTTGAACCCCCCGCAAAATGTTTGTCCGACTCGTGAAAAAGTAACAAAAAGTGTATATATTCAAATTTTGATGCGTTTCGTAAAGTTGTTTTCATCCCTCCCCCCGAACAAAAATCCTGGATACGCCCTTGTCTGGCTGTGTTAATTCCTTCAAGAAATCTAAAAATGTTAGCCCAGAAAGCCGTTGTTTACCTTGATATCGCTATCAAGCTTAAGTTCAAGGATTTATAAGTTTTCCACTCTAATAGGTTAGCTAGGGAACAACAAAATGCTCTATTGTGTTAATATCACTTCAAAAACCTTTAAAATTCGCCTTTTACTCATCAAAATTCTACATCAGTCTTTCAGATATTGAAATATATCCATGAAGCGAATTTAATTGTTTTTATTGATCTTTAAACGCTTTAATCTTGTAGTATTTCTATTAGGATTTCTTTTCGTCTTTGATCTCTTAAAGTGTGACTATTATTACACTTCTATTTCTGTTTCAGCGAGATGTAGCTATGCGGGTAGGCGATCCAATATTAAAAAAGGGCATAAGTTATAAGTATAGAAATAAATAGTTGGGAAAATGTTTTGGGAGATTTTCAAAAAACAATTTTCTGACTACCCTACCTATCCATTTACAATTTAAACGAAAACATTTATAACGAGTAAAATATATTAAGAAGATAGTGAAAAAGGCATCTTTTGATATAAAAATAATAATTAAACTGTAGGTAGCCTAATAAATAGTAAAACATTTAATTTTTTTAAATATGTAAATTTAAATACTATATATAAATTTTGTTAAAATACAAAATGTAAATAAAATATAAATACAAAATAGGTTAAAAATTAAAAAGATGAAATAATAAACTAGATAATAAAATAATTAGTTTTAATAAAACTAATTAATTAGATTAAATAACTAAATTATTTGTAGATTAAACAATTAGACTAGATCAGGAGCATAGGTATAAACAATAGGGACGAATTTTAACAATTTTTTTTCAGGCCTTACAAATATTTCTGCGTTATGAGAATTCCGAGAGTAAGGACATACAAGAGGATTTATGGCGATGTTTTCGAAATTTAGCTGGAACATTTGAAAAATTACATCAGTATGAGGAGGCTCTGAATTTTATCAAGAAAGCTGCTGCCTCCTCAGAAAAACTGAACAATATTGATGATCTTATTGATGACTACTCGTTTGCGTGCAGAGTAAGTGCTCCTTTTCATTATGACGTTATCAAATATAACGTCAATTTATCAAATATAAATTGCCGGGGTAAGCAAATTGCCCCGGTTAATGTAGACAATTAGTGGAGTTGTCTGTTGCATCTATTCTAGATTAGCTACTTAAAAGCGTTTGTTAGGACGGTGTATACGAAAAAACTTTCAGCGAACAACTTGCAGAAACGTTATAATTGGGCGGGAAATTGAAAAACAAAAACAACGCAGCTTGAAAATAAGGCTTAAAAATTTGAAAGATTGTTTGTGGAGCCGAGAGGCTCTTGAGGGAACAAAATAATTTTTGCACTCATTGGTCAAGTCAGAGTCACAGAAAAAGATCCGATTTGTCCAAAAGTTTTGTCAAGAAATATTAGCAGTCCCAAATTCTCTACCGACGTTATAAATCTAGAAATTAGTTATTGTACTTTGCTGCATTGTCTGTTTTCTGATTATTGCTCTTCGAATTCTCCAACTTTGATAGGATTTGTCAAAAAATAATGTAAAAACTGTTTTTTTATGGGACTGCGAATGTCAAATTGAATGAGCCCTTTTCGAAGTTTTTACGACAACTTCTTCTATACAATGTGCCCTGGTCTAAAGGAAAAAAATAATAAATAATACATTGTGCCAACATCGTTCTTATATGCCCCAGGTCATAACTTAAAACCCTTGCCCTGAGGGCTGTGGGGGAGTGTCTTCCTCAAAAACATAATTTCTATCTGGAAATCAACTACGCTGAACAAAATGGCTATCTCAGAATTTGAAAAAAGCTAACAGTTTTTTATGGGACGGCGAAAAAAAAAACCTTAAGCTAGGACACCCGAGGGGCGTCTACTTTAAGAAATCAGTACACTAAACAGAACTTGCTGAGTATGGCAGAAGTGTTCCAAACATGGCAGAAACTGTCCCAATCGTGGCGGAAACTGTGCCAAGCGTGGTGAAACTTGCGACACGCATGGCTTTCTGAGATGTACACCAGGTGGTAGAAAGTGGGTATACCCTCCAGGATACCAGTTAAAGGATATTGTGTATGGTAGCTTTTTCCCTAATATTTTTGCCAATTATTTATTTGTGCTCCTGATGGAGGAATTGGACCCTTGAATCTACTCTCCCTCGCTTATGAATTCTGTGTTTTAGCTTTATCTTATAATAGTCTATGTTTTCTATAAGATTTGCTTATTTTTGGCATTTTTCAAAAGATAACCCCCTCCAAAGTAAATTTCTATGTATGTACTTGGTCCATAAGAATTTGGAGTACAAACATGATAGGTGTGTCTGTGTAAGTTTCCTCTTAAAAAACGGTCTCCCATCATCGAAAAATATTTTTCCTGGAAAAGTATGTATGGCCAACAAACGTGTATGTTTTCCTCTTTCCTTAAAAAAAAAAAAAAAAAAAAAAAAAAAAAAAAAAAAAAAAAAAAAATTCATTTGTATTTATTTGGCCGTTTAACCTTCCTGTCTTTATATTCCTGTCGCTCTTTACGCTAAAGTTTTTATTGTTTAAAAAAAAGAGTTGTGAGAAAGTCAAACTTTAGCGTAAAGAGCGAGGCGTTGAGGAGGGCACAGCCCCTTTCATATACGGAATAATTTCTGTTCGTTTTAAGATTTAATGTCGCTCCTTACTTTCAGTTTAAAGAACTTTTTTTTTTTATTTAAAGGCTGCGAAAGCGGGGGGTTTGGGGGGTGGCAGCCCCCCAACTGTGCCTCCTAATCCCTGTACGTTTTAAGGTTCGACCTTGTAACTCAGCCTCTTTAACTCTTTAGAAAACGTAGTTTTTTTCAAATAATTTCTGCACGTTTTTGTACAGTTTATTACTTATTATTGCTTGACTAACTGTTAGCTGATCGTGTCAGGAGTTAAAGTTGGGGGGCTGCCGCCCCCAAACCCCCCGCTCTTGAACATTCTTGTGTTAAGGCTTTAATTCCTGAATACTCAAATCACGTCGTACAGGGTGCCTCCTAATCCCTGTACGTTTTAAGGTTCGAACTTGTGACTCGGCCTCTTTAACAGCCCCCCAACTGTGCCTCCTAATCCCTGTACGTTTTAAGGGTCGACCTTGTAACTCAGCCTCTTTAACTCTTTAGAAAACGTAATTTTTTTCAAATAATTTAAAAAAGAAACTGAGTTTCTTTTTTAAAGTTTAAATTCAGTATATAAAAAATTTCCTCTGACGGTGAATCGGACCCTGGTTTTCCACCTGACAGTCAGGAGTCTCGACCGCTGGACTAAAGAGACACAATTGTAATTGTTTTTTAGTAAGGGGAATCTATTTTTACGCAAGCAATTCCCCACAAAACTTGATATTTGGTTTTTGGAAAACAGGGAAGGAGTGATCAGATTGAGCTGAAATTTCGAGGATAAGCTTCCAGGCCCCAGGAAAGCTTATCCTCTAAATTTCAGCCCGATCAGACAACGTTAAAGGGGGGTTGTGGTGGGAAAAATTAACATGGGCTATTATAGGAAAACGAGGTTTTTCGTAAATGTAAATTCGGGGGATAATTTTTCGGTCTGAAAATATCAAAAGGCCCTAACAGGTCGAATTCTGCTTCGAATGAGTCACCCGGATCAGTTGCCAACTGTGGCCTGTAGGCGTGGATAACAAAAAAAAAGAGAAATGAAGTTTAAGTGGCTATATTTGGTTTTTTGAAAACAGGGAAGGAGTGATCGGATTGAGCTGAAATTTTGAGGATAAGCTCCCGGGTCCTAGGAAAGCTTAACCTCTAAATTTCAGCCCAATCGGACAACGTTAAAGGGGGGCTGTGGTGGGAGGGTCGAAACTTCCGGCCCAGTTTACCCCATGAAGATAAAGTCGGAGGAGGATGAAATTTTGCACGTTTCTTAGTTTGAGCTTGGGCTACAAAATGCGATCACCGCCGTCTCTCTGCGACCTCTAGGACCTGAAATCGCTTAACATTGTGGTGGGTCGCCTCTTTATAGAGGCACAAGTGTGCCTCCTTGATTTCTTTCCCTTTGAGAAATCGACCTAGAACTTCAAAGGATAAAAAAGATAATCTTTGGATCCAAATCTGTGCACTGTTGGGATAATGAGGTTTCTAGTATCAATGCTTCAATGTACTATCAATGTACTGTATCAATGTACTGTTTTAATGAAAACGGGAGTTGATATCTCAAGAATCTGTTTTTTGGAGGCGTTGATTTTGAAGTACTTTGTTTTTTTTAATGTTTCATTAATATATTATTCATCTAAAAACTTGTTCGTGTTTCAGGCGCCTGTTGCTATAAAACATCATCCCCGAAGTGCCAAATTTTGTCAAAGAATCCTGCATAAGAAACTTGAAAATTGAGATCCGAAAGTGTTTTTATTTTTGTATTTCAGACCTCCTCCCAAGCCCGATAATTTTTTTCAAGAAGTGCATATTTTCAGAACTAATTATCATTCTCGAATAATTTTCATCAATATATATATATATATATATATATATATATATATATATATATATATATATATATATATATATATATATATATATATATATATATATATATATATAGGCTATATATATATATATATATATATATATATATATATATATATATATATGTACGTATATATATATATATATATATGTATATATATATATATATATATATATATATATATATATATATATATATATATATATATATATATATATATATATATATATATATATATATATGTATATATATATATATATATATATATATATATATATATATATATATATATATATATATATATATATATATATATATAATATATATATATATATATATATATATATATATATATATATATATATATATATATATATATATATATATATATATATAATGTAAGTATATGTTATGTAAATTAATACTTGGAGACTGGCGAGGTGAAATAAGGAAGCAATGCCCCCCCCCCCCCTCTTTGTAAAGGAAAATAAAAATAAAAGGATTAAAATTGAATAGTGTGCTGGTATGTATTTCTGCCAGCGTGCAGATTAAATCACCGAACCACCGTAAGGTTTGGGCGGTGATCTGACGAGGCTCAACTGCATTTAGAACTTCGTTTTTTGTTCTCTTTTATTTGATGAATTTTATTTTATTTTGTTGTATTTAATCTGCTTTTAGTTTATGTGCAAACAGGTTTTGCCAATTCGAATTATTTTTGAGGAAAAGAATCCCAATGCCCTGTTTGAAAATTTTTGAAAAGAAATACTAATTAGATTTTTAACCAGTAATTGGTGATTTTTAATTCCATGAAGTTCCTATTAACTGTCGAAGCGCACGCCCTAATGTAAGCGCATGTTTATCGAACAAGTTATATGGTCTCCAGATCAACATCTGTTATTTCCCTTTTCATCTATGATCAAAAATGTCTGACTTGCATTTTGTCATGTCTTATTTTTGTTGTCTTGTGTAATTTAAGTAATCTTAATCTTGACATTAACTTTCAAATGTAAATTAATTTTGGTATAGTAATTAAATTCAGCAGATCTTCTAACGTATAATTTAACTTCAAGCTATAATTAAATTTAATCAGAGATACAAAAGAAAGAATTGTATTTTGTTTGGACAAGAAAATGAGGCTTTTTTATTTCGAAGATTAAAAAGTTAGTCTTCGAACAATAAACTTAATAAATTAAGCTTCAATTTATGTTTAGTTTCTCACTAAGATAATCAGCTTCATATATAAAATTAAACTGATCTTGTTTGAATCTTGTTTTGACAAGAAAATGAGGTTTTTCGTCTTGGAGATGAAAAAATAAAACTTTAAACTCTAATCTTTAATTGCAAATTAAGTTTCAGCATAAGTTTAGTCCCTTATTAAGGCGACCAGTTTCATATATGAATTAAAGTTCGAGTACTCACTAAAATTCACCGTAATAGATATAAAAAAAAGATTTGAGTTTTTTTGACAAAAAAGATTTTTCGTTTTTTGAATTTGATCATTCTATTTCAGAGAGCTTTATAGAGAAACCGTTTCCAGAGAAAGCGTTTCCATTGAGTGCTTTCGAAAAATCAAACCCCTCTGAACTTAACCCTATTTAACTGAACCCCCATTTGACGCAACCTTGTTGTAACTCAACCCCTCGGGGTAGTCGTATCGAACCAATGGTCCTAGAATATCGGGAGAGGGCTCATTCTAACCAAACTTGGAAGTTCTAGTGCCTTTTAAAAGTGACCAAAAAGAGGTGGAGGGTATCTAAACCAGAAACCAAAAAGAGGTGGAGTTTTTGAATTTGATCATTCTATTTCAGAGAGCCTTGTACCAAAGAACAGCAAAGTCGTTAAAATCTCTTAATTACTTGAGTTGCAAGCATTTCGTTTTTTTAAGGATACGCTTCAAAGCCTTGTTCAGAGAAAGCGTTTCCATTGAGTGCTTTCGAAAAAATGTTGACGAAGCTTTCACTTGATCTTTTCAAGGACAGGCGGGAAAGATTCATTTCCTTTTTGAAGATATCTCTTTTTTCCGTCTTTCCACTTCATTCGAAATTCTGAGGGATGGATATGTGGTCTTTCTATTGTTTACTTTTTTGTTTGATTGAAGGAATCGAACATTGAAAGTCTTGGGTTCAAAAGTTGATTACTATTGTTTATATTTGCCCTTCTGAGCTAAATGATTACTTTGAAACTGAAGAACATTGGAGTTCTCAACACATTTCTGCCATTCCTTTTAGAAGTCTTTTACCGATATAGCTTGAAAAAACAATTTTTCTTTCGACATTAATATGTTTGTCAAACTTCTTCTAATATACTGCTTCGTTTTCTCTATATCCTACGATCATGTTTTGCTATGATAACACATGACAGTGTGACCATATTTCATATTTATTTTGTTGTAGCCAGAATCTTGGCTTGATTCGGTTTTGTAAGTTTTTTTTTTTTTTTACCTCCGTAGGTTTATTGCTTTTATAGCTTCTGTCGTTTTGTTTGTGCCATTTTTGGCTTGCACCTGTTAGTTTTTTTTTTTACCTCCGTCGGTTTTATTACTTTTATAGCTTCTGTCGTTTTGTTTGTGCCATTTTGGCTTACACCTGTTAGTTTTTTTACCTTCGTGGGTTTTATTACTTTTATAGCTTCTGTCGTTTTGTTTGTGCCATTTTTGGCTTGTACCTTTTAGTTTTTTTTTACCTTCGTGGGTTTTATTACTTTTATAGCTTCTGTCGTTTTGTTTGTGCCATTTTTGGCTTACACCTGTTAGTTTTTTTACCTTCGTGGGTTTTATTACTTTTATAGCTTCTGTCGTTTTGTTTGTGCCATTTTTGGCTTACACCTGTTAGTTTTTTTACCTTCGTGGGTTTTATTACTTTTATAGCTTCTGTCGTTTTGTTTGTGCCATTTTTGGCTTGTACCTGTTAGTTTTTTTTTACCTTCGTGGGTTTTATTACTTTTATAGCTTCTGTCGTTTTGTTTGTGCCATTTTTGGCTTGCACTGGGTTTTTTTTTTTTACTTGCACCCTTTGGAAATATTTTTGGTCATTAATAATTTGCTAAAATTCTTCCAATGTACTGTTTTACTTTCTAAATATTCTATGATCAAGTTTTGCTGTGATAATCGAGGGCCGTGTTTCAGCTTAATTTTGTTGTGTCCAAAATATTGGGTTCATTCAGTTTTTTAAGTATGTATTACCTCCAAGGGCTTTATTGCTTTTATAATTTGCACGACTCTTTGCGAGTGACAACAGCGAAGCTTGATTTATCGATCTTTTGTAGAATTAAATTTAATGAAAATGTTTTACGGCTGATTTTCCTACACTTAAACACCTTGTTCATTTGACACCCTGGTATTTTCCCAAATACATATTGATTTGGCTAAAAAAAAAAATCCCTGTTATGTAAGTATGGTTTATTTTTCTTGTGTCCATCCCTTTTTTAAGTCTAGGCCTATTCCGTAAAGCTGACTTTTAGCAATCACGATATTGGAACGAATAGACCAAAAGTTTGGATGTTTCTTCTGATTTCCATTCCTTCGAGAGATACATCAGATTTCGTGCTTTTCTGACAAATTGATGTGACATTTTCTCATTTTTCAGTGTCACTTCCGATGTGGTGAATTCCGAATACCGAAGAAATTGCTCCTCAAATCTAGGCTTCTTGCTAAAGAGCTTGGACTTATAGAGAAGATCACAGAAATAGAAAATACACTTAAGAAAGGTTTGTTTGTTTTTTTTCTTCAATTTAGAGGACACAATTTATGGTTGAAATTTTGAACAGATTCTATTATTAGAAAAGAATTACCGTGCTTGTTAGAAAGGGATAAGTGCAAGAATCTCCAGTGTTTATGGAGTGGGATTCCCAAAATATTTTTCGGAGGACGAAAACTTCATGTTTTTTGCCTCTCTAATAGGGCCTTTAGACTTAAAATTTAATTAGCTACCAATTATGTAATTATAGGAGGTAACAAGATTAAGATATTTTAATTAGGTTTAGTCAAGTAGATTGAGTTATTTTTGCATGACACTTAGTAGTTGGCATAGATCTTCCTACCATTACTCCTAGAAAAGACTCGTCTGAATAACCCTGGGAATCAATGATTCACTGATTTTACAACCAAAAATAGACAAAATACACTTAGTAGCCGTATCTCTTACCTGCAACGGTTTGAGTAGATACTGGTTTACAGAATAGATTCCATTATAGTAAATAGTAGTATAATATAGTAATATAAATAATATATTGATTAAATACATATATTAATTAATTAATACAGGACGAACCAAACGAATATTGCGGGAGGACAGCTGCCTCCCTTTTTCAGTGCTATAAGATAAACTAGAGGGAATTTTTTCTCTGTTTTGTTTGGTTTTTGTTTTTTGTTATTCTTCCTGTTTTCGTTTTTATTTTTTTTTTCTGTTGCTTTCCGCGTTGTTTCTTTCCTATTTTAGCTCAGAAAATGTTAGCCTGTTTCTGTCTAACTTTCTCTTATAGCCCTAAAGAAGGGAGGCAGCTGGCCTACCCATCTGTTCATTTTGTTCGTCCAGTATTTTCGTCCATTTCATTTCGTTCATTTTTTTTTTTTTACAAATATTAATAAATCATAGAAGACATAACTTAGAGTTTTTGGGTCTCAGAACTGAGCGAATTCAGAATTAGAGTGTATTTGTCGCCGAATAATTTAAGAAACAAGAGAAAAAGCATTACCCACCAAATCTGTCAAATAATTTTAAAATAAGAATTTGAGAAAGAAACGTGTAATTTATGACTATGAATACAATATTATCGGTGATGGAATGATGTAAAAATTTCTCCGATTTGTTCCATCACCTCATAGATGTCTCATTGCCCTGTATCATTCCCAGACACGATTTTTCCTTTTCTTTTTTGCTGCACTTGTTTATTTACTTTTTTACTTATTTACTGATACTTATTTACTGTTACCTATACTGACTTATTGTTCACTTATTTACTGATACCTATATTATTCCAATATATCATTTATTCTTTTCTTTTTTAGACTTTTTACCTTTTTTACACTTATTTACTTACACTTTCTTTTTTTATTTTTCTTTTTTTTTTATCACTTATAAGACTTTTGGTAGCCATATTAACTTATAAAGTTGAATGATTTTAGTGCAGCAGTTGACTTTTCACAGCAGTTTTCTTTTCTTTTTTAGAATTTTTACCTTTTTTACATGTATTTACTTATTTACTTGCACTTTCTTTTTTTATTTTTCTTTTTTTATCACTTATAAGGCTTTAGGTAGCCATATTTACTTATAAAGTTGAATGATTTTAGTGCAGCAGTTGACTATATTTGACTATAGGCTATAGCAGTTGACTATATTTGCCGTTTCCAAATTTCTAGCTTAAAAACTTGTAACGAAAAATATAGACAAAAAATAATCACGTGTCAGGAATTTAAAGTTCTGATCACTGCTATCCAGGAAGACCCTGAAAAAAGACTGAACTTTTTAAAGTACTTGATTTTTTATATTTTCTGGTTAATTTACTTGCCTCTTGTAAAGAAATGGGTTATTTCTCCTTGTTTCATTGAGGGGAGGGGATTTCTCTCCCCTCCCCTCAGTGTTTTTGTATTCAACCACCGTAATTGATTCTAAATATAATTTTATTGCATTCCTAATCTGAAGCAAAAAAAAACAAAAGAATCAGAAGCACTAAACTTAATGAATCTTATATATTTGGAATCGGTATAATTAGCCAATTCATTGGTGTATTTATTTATATCAAAATTCCGTTTTTAGAGTTTCGATTACTATTAAGCCGTGTCGCTCCTTGCCTACAGTTCGTTACAACGAACTGTTTGATGACTCATAATTTTGTTAACTTTAAACTAGGTTCTGAGATGAGTGAAAGTTAGCTTTAGAAGCCACATTTCCCTACGTGCAACGTGCAACGGACAAAAAGATTTTTGCGGGCAAATGTTCGGGTTGTTTCTGTTTCGGGTTAGCGTTGAAAAATTTATTCTTTCCCTCTGTTAAGAATTATTTTTTAATGAGTAAAGTTCTTTTTTTTGCAAGGATCCTTTTTTCGAAGAAATTGTAGAAACGTCACAATGATTTTGCTTTCAATAGGACTTATCATTTGGAAGTTTCAGAGTAACGTTGCTTAGTAATTTCTGCTTGATAACAATTACCATCTGCATCTGCAACATTATAGATAGCAATTACCATCTGCAACCTACATCTGCACAATTACCATCTTCTCTCAGAACTTAGCTTTACACTCCAATTTTAGCTTTCCGGTGGGCAGATGTAGAAGACTTTTTACAAAAGAGTCTAATGAGGACTAAAAGTGTGACCGATTATTACTAATGACTTTCTACTTCTATATCCCATAATAGTGATATTTCACAATCAAATTGTTAAAAAAAAGGTGGGAAACTTCTTAAAACTTTCTGAAAGTTCAACGGTTTTAGAGCTTCTTATTTCAAAGAGAAATTTGCATTGAAGAACTCAAGATGGAAAAAATGAATCTCGACACGACTGGGGGAGGCTAAGTTTATTAATTTTTATGTATGTCCTGTCTTCATTTTGGATTCAAATCAACTCTTTCCAGGTATTGAATTGTGTTAAAACTTTTCCAAAGTTGCATGTACACAGGGGAAGGTGGTCTTTGAATCTATCCCTCCGAAATGACTAGATAAAAGAAAATCTCCAAGAATTCTGATGTGTTTCCTATAATTGATCTGTTTTGTTTTCATACCCCCCCCCCCCCCCCTCTCATGTGGAGTTCTCAAATGCAAAAGGAGCGTGGCGTATAGAAATCCAAGAATCCATGTGTAGATAGTAAAACGTGTTCTGTTTATGGGCGCTCCGAAAAACGGAAGGCGATTTACTAGATATTTTCCAGAGAAATTACGGACTGTTTTGAGTACCCGGCTGAAAGACCGAATTTCAAACTGTAGGCTGTACAAAATGTGGTTCAATCTTGCTTTCTAGGGCTATAATGAAAGAGAGGTTGAGATGGCTAGGGCACGTTCTGCGGATGAAGATTGACAGATTGCCAAAGAAAGTGCTTCTTGGCCAACTATCTAGGGCTAAACGGAAAGCAGGTTGTCCACGGTTGGGATTGAAGAATGTCGTAAAGAAAGATTTAAATGAAATGGAAACTTCCTTGGAAGGTTTTAAGAGGAAGGCTTTAAATACATTAGGACGGAGGAGAAGCTGCTTAGCTGTGCTGGCCACGCATGGCATGTTGCTGCGGCGATTTGTTAATAATAGTAGTAGTGGTAAAGCCTATATATATATATATATATATATATATATATATATATATATATATATATATATATATAATATATATATATATATATATATATATATATATATATATATATATATATAAATATATATATATATATATATATATATATATATATATATATATATATATATATATATATATATATATATATATATATATATATATATATATATATATATATATATATATATATATATTATATTCCTCTGCTTCGATTCAATTAGCTTTGCGAGTCAGATTTTTCAGTCTTATGCAGCCCATGATGGTAAAAGTTGAAGTTATGTTAGGTTAGATTAGACTATGTTAGTTTAGATTAGGCTAGGTTAAGTTAGATTAGGTTAGGTTACATTTGGTTCTAAATATCAGAAGTGGGTTAAAAACCTAACTTAAGCTAACCTAAACCAACCTAACCTTGTCTAACCAAACCTAATCTAATCTAACTTTCCATCATCAAACCTTGCATTAAATTGAAAAAATTGACTGGCAACGGTGACTAAATCCAAGGAGAAAAAAAAGGTATTTCGGACATTCACCGGTGAATTTCGACATTAACCAATTTGCGGACATTTCTTAGACCTTAGATCCTCCGTCACCGCCAGGTGCGCCTAGGGTATCAGTGAATGTTCGCCAATCGGGTCTGAGATAAGCCACTGCATAGACATCTTCCCAATCTGGTTGGAGAGAGGCATTCAGGTGGCATAGGTCACTGTTGTAGGTTCACCTCAATGTGTTTTGAGGCCTTCCTCGCTTCCGGCTTCCAACTAGCTGCCGCTCAAGTGTAGACTTCGGGATTCTATGGTGTTCCATTCTTAAAACGTGTCCGAGATGTACAAAATGTGGTTCAATCTTGCTTTCTAGGGCTATAATGAAAGAGAGGTTGAGATGGCTAGGGCACGTTCTGCGGATGAAGATTGACAGATTGCCAAAGAAAGTGCTTCTTGGCCAACTATCTAGGGCTAAACGGAAAGCAGGTTGTCCACGGTTGGGATTGAAGAATGTCGTAAAGAAAGATTTAAATGAAATGGAAACTTCCTTGGAAGGTTTTAAGAGGAAGGCTTTAAATACATTAGGACGGAGGAGAAGCTGCTTAGCTGTGCTGGCCACGCGTGGTATGGTGCTGCGGCGATTTGTTAATAATAGTAGTAGTGGTAAAGCCTATATATATATATATATATATATATATATATATATATATATATATATATATATATATATATATATATATATATATATATATATATATATATATATATATATATATATATATATATTATATTCCTCTGCTTCGATTCAATTACCTTTGCGAGTCAGATTTTTCAGTCTTATGCAGCCCATGATGGTAAAAGTTGAAGTTATGTTAGGTTAGATTAGACTATGTTAGTTTAGATTAGGCTAGGTTAAGTTAGATTAGGTTAGGTTACATTTGGTTCTAAATATCAAAAGTGGGTTAAAAACCTAACTTAAGCTAACCTAAACCAACCTAACCTTGTCTAACCAAACCTAATCTAATCTAACTTTCCATCATCAAACCTTGCATTAAATTGAAAAAATTGACTGGCAACGGTGACTAAATCCAAGGAGAAAAAAAAAAGGTATTTCGGATATTCACCGGTGAATTTCGACATTAACCAATTTGCGGACATTTCTTAGACCTTAGATCCTCCGTCACCGCCAGGTGCGCCTAGGGTATCAGTGAATGTTCGCCAATCGGGTCTGAGATAAGCCACTGCATAGACATCTTCCCAATCTGGTTGGAGAGAGGCATTCAGGTGGCATAGGTCACTGTTATAGGTTCACCTCAATGTGTTTTGAGGCCTTCCTCGCTTCCGGCTTCCAAGTAGCTGCCACTCAAGTGTAGACTTCGGGATTCTATGGTGTTCCATTCTTAAAACGTGTCCGAGATACCTCCATCTACGGGATCTGATGGTGTAGGTTATTTGTGGTTGATTGGTGAATCTCCGAGTGGTATCGTTTGAGACCCTTTCCGACCAATGTATATACAGAATCCTCCGGAGGCAATTGTTCTCAAAAGCAAGAATCTTCTTCTCCTGTTGAATGTATAAGTTGCAAGTCTCAGCGGCATACAGGAGGACTGGTAAAACGTTACTGTTGAGTAAGCGCAGCTTCAGGTGATTTGAATAATTCTTGGATTTCCAGATTCCTTTCAGTCGATTGAAGGCTGCGTTAGCTTGACCTATTCTCGTTATGAATTCTTTTGTGGTAGATCCAGTATTCTCTATGATGCTGCCCAAATACTTAAACTCAACAACTTGTTCAATTTCCTCACTAGTGCATGTGATATGTGTGGGGGGGGGGGGGGGAGGCCGTATCAAGGGGGGGGGTTACCCGGTTTGAACCCTCCCTCCCCGAAATTTTTGACCGACTCGAAAATAAGTCGAAAATTAGTAAAACCTAGGTAAAAATCAGTAAAATTAGTCGAAAACTGAGTCAAAAATTAGTAAACCCCCCCCCAAAAAAATTCAAAAATTAGTAACCCCCCCCCCCTGAACAAAATCCTGGATACAGCCCTGGGGGGGATTGGAAATTGCCATGGTTTTGTCTTTCCTGCATTTATTTAAGAACAAGCTGGCTGGCTTTCACACTGACCCTGTGAATGAAGTACTATAAACGTTGCTGCAACTCTGAACTAATGTTATGTCGTCTGCGAAATCTTAATTGCTGACTTTTACACCGGATGATTATTCAATGCCATCTGTTGTTGTGTTGCGAAGGTTATAGTCAATAGCTATTATAAAGAGCACACAACACGCATCTCCGTCTAACTCCAGATAAGATTATAAAGTATCCTGTTTGGCCTTCTGGCGTCCTAATGCAGCATTCATTCCCTTCGTACAATGACATAATTATCTTAATTATTCTATCCGAAAAGCTGTAATAGTTCAGAATTTGCCACAAAGTTTTGCGGTCGACCGAATCGATAGCCTTTTCAAGGTCGATGAAAGCCATGTATATTTTAGACCGCCACTCTTGACTTTCCTCTGTGAGCATGCGTAAATTGAAAATAAGATCCGCTTAGGAACGTCCTGCACGGATCCCATATTGTTCATCTCTCAGGTGTTTATCTAGTTTGTTTTATGCAGTTTCTTTTCTCTATGAGGGCCCATGTCTTGTCTGAAAGCCACTAATCTTTCAGGCTCTTTCTTTAGCCTAGAATTTCTGAGGCAGCCAATTGAAAACAAGTCTTCATGTCCTTCCACATGTGTTCTTGATCTAACTGTTGTAGTTGAGAAAGAGCTTGAAAGCGATTCGAAAGTTCTACAACAAAATCATGCTTTAATGTTTTGTTTAGCAGCTTGTCTGGGTCAAAAAGAGCGTCGGGGTGGGGGGGAGGAATCTTCTTTGTATTTCTCCTCAACTTGATTTTAAGTTTTGCCATCATAAGTGAGTGGTCAGATCCTACATCCGTACCTCTATACAGTCGTACATCAATGAGACTTGAGCGCCAATTACGGCTAGCCAAACAGTGGTCTATTTGATTTTTATTTAAACCATCAGGGGAGGTCCAAGAATATTTATGGATGTCAAGATGAGCAAATAAGCTCCCGCCAACAATTAAATCATTGGCTGCTGAAAAATCAACGAGCAATTCACTATTCTTATTTTGGTCTCCCAGCCCATGGTTACCTAGTACTTGGGGACAATAATCCCTGTCGTTGCCAATCTTCGCATTAAAGTCTCCAATGAAGCATGTTATGTCATGCCTGGGTATATTGTTTGTTACCACTTGTAATATATATTTATATTTGCAATATAAATTATATATAATATATAAAGTATTGTAATAAACAAATTTAAAAGAATACCTGGAGTACAACGGTTTCAAATAATGATATATGATTGAGCAATAGATGGTGCCACAGATGTCACTGCACAAACTGACTTTTGGCATATCAACTAGTATAATTGCTACGAAAGATTTTGTCTGAAAATACTCCTTTCTGAGTACACAGTTTCAACTGGTGGTATCAAACGGTCGGTGTAAGTCTTGATTCAAAAAAATTGATTTCTATCGATTTTGGTTCAGTTTGATTTTTTGAGAAAAAAAATTGATTGATGTATCTACTAGTATAATATTAAAATATTCTTCTGTGAATGAATTTCGTTCCAAATACAACGCCATCAATTATTGATGACCATCGAGCTATCAAGCCGTTGATTGTATTTTAAGCTGTGTCCTCTTCCTCCCCACACAATTATGGATAGTTTCTCCTACTTTTTATGAAATAAGATTTAAAGGTGTAATTATCGGACAAAATATAGATGAATTTACTCTTCATTCTTTAATTAGTTTTGTAAATGGTTTGAGATACCCTCTTTTACTGTAAAATATATGGAGTAGGGACGGGGGGAGTAAGGATCATGATGAATAAGGAAGCTGCTAAGCTCTGTTTTTAGGTTGGGAGGGTATTAATAATAGAATGCTAATCACTCATTTAATGACTAAAAAGTCCAGGGTGTGGGTCATAGTAGTATATGCCCTGTTGAACCGACTGACGGAGATAGTAGTGACTCAGATGAATTCTACTTAAGGCTACAGGAACAAATAGACAGGGTCTCAGATAGAAATGTAGTGCTTTTATTAGAGATGTTAACGCCCAGGTTGGTAGAAATTGCGATAGATGGTATCCTAGCCTAAGAGAATTTGGTGTAAGAAAAGAAAACATTTATGGTTTCAGACTGCTGCAATTTTGTAGGTACAACAGTCTAGTTGTAATAAAGGGTTTGATCATAAAATGGCCCATAAGTTACCATGGTATTCACATGGTGGGAAGACAGCTAGAATACAAGACACTAGAGTATAAAAAAATGCTGTCATTGATGTCAGAAGTAAAGATCACCATCTAGTAGTGTCTAGGGTGAATTTAAAGCTGAAATTTCGGAAGGATAACTACCTTCCGGAAAGCTATGACTTTGGTAGACTCCAGGATGAGAATTTGAAAGAAGCTTTCCGGGAACAGTTGAACACTAAACCTGAGGGTTTAAATTTTGACAATGTCGGAGATATAGTCTTAGGAAAATAATTTGTGAAGTTTCTGATGGTGTCTTAGGGAAGAAAAATAGGAACGCAACTAGGAATATTAGTGAAAATGCTTTTATGTTTGATAGAGAGGAGAAGAGGCTTGTGTAAAGATTATCAGACTGATAGATCATACCAAAATAAGAGGAACGTAAAGAAAATGGAGAAAGGATTAAAGTAGGGACTAAGATGGTGCTAAGTGGAGACCATGGATGAAATTGCAGAGGATCCGGAAGATGTAACTTGACAAAATAATAGTAAAATATTGTACTGGCATGCTAATAAATTGAAAGGGAGTAGTCAATCTGGACTTGGAAAGAGTTAAAGAGACAAAATATTTTGAGAATGTGCTAAACCAGGATAGAGTTACAGGAAAAGATATAGAGGAAAATGAAAAAGTTTGTGACACTTCGGATGTGAAGGAAGATTCATTTTGTGAGGAAGAATTAGGGACAGTACTGAAAGGATTAAAAAAAAAGGCTGCAGGTACTAATAATGTGGTAAAACAGTTTCTTAAAAAGGTAAGTACTTACCGATTTTAAGAAAACCCTAATTAAACCCCTGTGTAAAAAAAATGATAAGAGTGAGTGTGGCAATTATAGCGGCATTAGCCTGGTTTCTCTAGGTAGCAAATTACATAGTATGATGAATCTTTTTAGATTCAGATATGCTGTAGACCAAGTTTTAAGAGAAGAACGGTGGGGTTTTAGGAAGAGTAGAGGATGCGTCGACCAAATTTTCACCCTTAGGTTAATAATTGAGAAGTGCGTGAGTCATCAAACACATTGAGTCCTCAGTTTTATAGATTATGAGCAAGTGTTCGATTCAGCTGATAGAAGAGCTTTTACGAAGGTCTTATCCTTGTATGGTATACCAGACAAATAAATTAAAGGGATTAGTACTACGTACAAGAATAACTATGCTGTGCTTAAGGTAGGAAATGCGGCTAGTAGCTGATTTCGTATTAAATCGGGAGTTAAGCAGGGCTGTGTTCTATCCCCATTTATATGGATCATGTAGATGGACTATTATTTAAAGAGCACAGGAAAGGCAATGGGAGAACACGGAATTGAATGGCAAAGATAAACTTTCCTGGACTTAGATTATGATGATGATTTAAGCATCCTAGATGAAATTGTGAGTAAAACGAATGGACTTTTACAGGTTTTGCGAGTTCAGGGTGCTAGAATTTGTTGGAAATTTAATGTTAAGAAGACTAAGTCGATAAGGCTAGAAATAAGTAAAGATAAAAAGATGACGTTGGGTAGAGAAAGCTTGGATCAAGTGGGCCGCTTTACTTGCCTCGATAGTATTGTTAGTAAAGACGGTGGGTGCCTTAAAGATATTAAAAGTAGAATAGCCAAGACTCGGGGTATTTTTTCACAGTTGAAAAAAGTTTGGAAGAATAGGAAGATAAGTCTGAGAAGCAAGATTAGAATATGGTTTAATATGTTCAAATATGGTTCTGAAGCGTTTGCGCTCCGAAAAACCGAAGAAGATTTGCTAGATGTTTTTTTGAGAAATTGCCTACAGATTGTTTTTGCCCACGGACTGTTTTGGGTACCCGACTGACTGACCGTACTTCAAACAGTAGGCTGTACGAAAAGTGTGGTTCAGGCCCACTTTCTTGGGCTATAATGAGAGAAAGATTGATATGGCTAGGGCACGTTCTGCGGATGAAGGATTTCAGATTGCCAGATTCTCCTTTTTGGCCAACCGTTTAGGGCTAAACGGAAAACTGGTCGTCCACCGTTGAGGTGGGAGGACGTCATAAAGAAAGATTTCAGGGAAATGGGAACTTCCTGGAAGGGTGTAAAGAGGGAGGCTTTGAACAGATTGGGATAGGAGCGGAGCGTGCGTAGTTGTATTTGCCTCAGGCGGCTTTATGCTGCGGTGAGTTGTTAGTAACAGTAGTAGTAGATGATGTAGCATCAAGTAGTTAAGGCTCTGGAACTATATATTACAAATCTTATTTCGTGGTCAAGTAGCAAAATTTGTTTTTGATTTTTATTACGGTTTTGAAATCTCGTTATGTTCACCAATTACTTTTGCTTTGAGTGCAAACACAGCAGCTTGTTGTATATCATCAGAAAGCTGATAGTGCCACCATTAATGCTGTAAAAAATGATTTTACGACTTATCAGCTAATCGTAATACGGACTAGTCAACTGATCAAGCAAGATCTGTCAACAACAAATTGATTGAGTAACATACATGTAAAAGGCAAGTTTCGTTATTACAAACAGTTTTGAAAAAAATTTCACTCTAGCCAATGGAGAGCAGATCGCGATGCATGAGCCTAGAACATACACAGAAAACTAACACTTCAGGGTGGTATATCTTCAGACAAAATTCAGAGCAAATCAAAAAATCAAGCAGCAAAAGGCAAAAATAAGGGAATGGAGCAGGGGCCACCCCAGTATGAAAATTGCTATAAAAAGGATTGATTTCGTGATGTATAAACTGGTTTATCAGTGGAAAGTTTTTTCTTCCCGAAAGATCTTGTCCTGGCAACAAGTTTATCAAACAGTGATAATCACATGTCCTGCTATAGAAACTGGTTCTGTGCTATATCAACTAATATTGTTTTTAAAAGTTTTTTTCGTAAAATTTTTGGTTCTGAAAATAATATCTTTTGGTAGTATATTATCAAATGGTTGATGACTTCATGAATCGAACTATGAAAAAAAAAATTGTGGTCTATCCTCTAGTACAGGGGTGGCCAACCCCCGGCCCGCCGTAAACATTTTTGCGGCCCGCGAGGTTCTTCATACTTTTATATTCTGCGCCCTCATGATGCGTGCATATCTTGTAACATCACAGATTCGATGTTTCACTCTTAACTGTTGTGTTTGTCGATGTATATAGCCCAAGTATTATATTATTATCTTGCATAGCCGAAGCATTATCGATGTATTATGTTATGCAAGAAGAGTTATAAAAACAGTGAATTACATTCGATCAGATGCGCTTGCGCATCGACAATTTAAGGATTACTGAAGAATTAGATTCAGAATACGGTGACGTTGTGTATTTCTGTCGTGGAAGATGTTTACAGCGATTTTATCATTTACGAGAAGAAATTGATATGTTTATGAATGACATACTAAGGTATGTGCCAGAATTAAGAAATGATGAGTGGTTATTGGATTCATGCTCTTTAGTGGATATTGTCAACAAACTCAATGAATTAAATATATCATTGCAAGGAAAAGATAACCTCATAGTCGATACATTTAATCACATCAGAGCATTTCAGAAGAAATTGTTGTTAAATGAATTACAATGGAAAATTAATAATGCTCACCGCTTTCCAATGTTGAAAGAATTTAAGAAATCAAAATGTAACAGTTATATAGAATATGCGAAAGAAATAAGAAAACCTGTAAATGGTTTTGAATGCCGATTCAGTCATTTAGAGTTGAAAAAAAAAACACCAAAATTTTGAAATATATTCATCTCCTTTTCATGTTGAAATCTGTTGAGTCTGTCCCAGAATATCGCCAAATGGATCTGATTGACATACAGTGCAATAATGAATTAAAACACATGTTTAAAAATTCAGAATCAAAATAGATTTTTTTTTTAACATTTACGTCACAAAAGAAAAATTATCCAATCCAAGAAATTTGGCACAAAAAGTTGATGGCACTTTTGGTTCAACACCTGCTAATGTTTTTTTCTTTTCGAATTTACTAATTACGATGTGCAAATACCCAAATTGAGATTAACTTGCAAAAGCTAAGTGAAAAAGTGGAGAAACAAATATTGCACTAGTGAAATAAATATTTTTCTATGATTTTTTTATTTTAGTATTATATATTTTTTACAATGTGCATTTAGTATCATTATTATTATCATATTATCTATGCTTATATATAAAAATAATAGTAAAAATAATTAATAAAAATTCATTATTTTTCAATTTGTAACTCCAAAAAATATCTCTAATAGGTTTAAATCTAATACGGGTATATATAATTTTCTATGCGGCCCGCGGCGTTATGATGCATTTCGAAAGTGGCCCGCGAGATAATTTGGGTTGGCCACCCCTGCTCTTGTACATAGCTAAATGCTGTAAATTTTATATTGAGGTATTTTAGGAAGGTATATTAGTAAAAGAATTATATTCCTCTTTTTATGAACACAATGACATCTATTGGTGTCACATAATCAATAAGTTGATGGTTCTGTGCACAGTTCGTATAATTATCCAGTAAGCTTATCGCAGATCATTCCTGGTCTTCGTTCTCGGTGCGAACAAAAAGCTCCTCCCACTTCTTTCTGCATTAGCGGGTTAGTGCTTGCTTCCGATTAGATCACAGTCTGACTTGTCTACCCATGAAAAGATCTGATGCCACCTATGTTTCTATCTGCAAAAACGTTCTCCGGAGCACTCGCACCCCGGTCCGGGTTTTTATAATGGGTGAGATAGGGAATGATCATACTGGATAATTATATGAACTCTGGTTCTGTGTCACTTGTTATGAAAAAGGATTTGACGGTTTACAGTCTGAACAAGAGATTTTGCCGTGGTCACAGCATGGTCAAAATGATAGCATCTTTCCTACTATAGAAAATGGTTATCTGATACATCAACGAATATAGTTGTAAAATATTTTTTATTTTTTTTTAATTTGCTTATGAACCTAACGTTATCATCTAGTGACACACTAGTAGATCCTCGTCGACATCTCAAATATAAAATGTATTTTTTATAAAATATAAAATTTATGTAGTTTTATAGTATATACTTAAATGTAAAATATATATAGTTTTATAAAAATACAACCATAAAATGTACTTTTGTAGCATATCATCTAGTAAGGTAATAACTCACTATAAGAAACAGAATTTAGGGTACATTATCCTGTAAATTAGTGAATAACTTGTTTTAAAAATTTTGATTTGAGCAGAACGATATCGGCTAGTGACATATTGTCAATTAATTAATTACTTTAATCAACCTTCTTAAATAAAATGATTTGGCAGCCTATCAACTAGTATGACAGCTATCCATTAAACTATTAAAGTAATTTGATCAAATTAATTGCATTAATTCAATTAATTAATTATTTGAATTAATTTATTTATTTATAATAGTATCAAATCATTAGAATGATTAGATTATCAAATAGTATTCTTTTTTAATTAGCTGATCCTGTGCATGTCAATTAATTGACTTGAAAAGCCATATATATTATTGATTTTTAGAAACCCTAGCGGAGTTAGACTTTTTAATGTTTGAAAAAAATTTTGTGTTTTTCTTTCTCTGATAAGGGTGCTTCTAATCGCGTATGTTCTTTGAAATTCTAGTTATAAAAATACGGAGCCTTCAGTCTTTCATTGAAGAAAATGATGATCCTCTTCTTTTACGAAAAAAATATGAAGATCTTGGCGATGCTCTTGTATCCCCTGAAATTACAGCCTACCGAAAGGGAGTTGAAGCCTACCTGGAATGTCTGAAGGTATTCTGTTTCTTTATTTTTTCTCTTCAATTTTCATCTTTTGCTTAGATTCAAGTAACTAAACACTCACTCTTTTATTTGGTATTTCAATTTGTTCTTTTGAATATACTTTCTTTCTGTTTCATCTCAGTTCATGTTTTTCTCGCTTTGTTGATATTTCTCGTTCAAACAACTTATCTACCATATATTTTTTTTTAATTCATCAAATTGTCGCTCCCCTAAGGAAGATTTTCTTAATTCTCCCCTCCAGGAAGGTACGAGGAATGAGGAAAGGCACTTGCAATTATATCTGTTGAGACAAAGATAGAATTCCCCCTCCCCCAAAAAACGACAAGTTTACTTTATGCATAAGTAACAATAGGAGAAATTCTCCAAGGTTAGCTCAAATGCTCCCTTTCCCCTTACTTTTCGTAAAAATTAAGGATTATGTCTAAAAAATGTACTTCATGGTATTATGATTGTATAACATTTTTGACAGCTTCTAATATCTTGTGAGTCTTAAAAGCTTTTTTTGGGTTTGGTATTTATATGTTGGGGTAACGGGGGTTTTGCTCGTCCTTAGCTTCTCTATTCTTTGTATTTCTTCTGTATATATTTTTCTCCGGCAAAAGTGTATTTTTATAATACCATTTTTTTACTTTAAATTTCAAATTATTTTACAAGATTCTGAAACTTGAAAAAGATTCAGAGTCTAAAATTAAAAATGTTCATCTTTTATCCAGTGTTTTCGTCACTTATAAATTATTGAAATGAAAATTTGACCTTTATTAATGATTTGGCCTATGTTGTGCACTTACCACAAAGGGAAATGCAATTCAGCTTTTATTATCGAGATTCATAAATTATTTTGTGGGCATTCTTATATATATTACATTATGTAGCTTATTATTTTGTATTATATATTATATTTGTTATATTACATATATATATATATATATATATATATATATATATATATATATATATATATATATATATATATATATATATATATATATATATATATATATTATATATATATATATATATATATATATATATATATATATATATATATATATATATATATATATATATACACATATATATATATATATATATATATATATATATATATATATATATATATATATATATATATATATATATATATATTATAGAAACGCATAGTCCTTTTATTGGCGTTCTGCATTAATGATCCGCATAAAATTGATTCTTGTGTCTGCCCATTTTAATAAGAGTGAAATACGTTTTTAAACGACTGAAGTACATTTCAATTAGCATATATTTTCCCAGACTGGAACTTGCTTCTCTTTGGTCCCACTCTTCAGCATTTCAGATTTTGAGTCTAAAAGCATTACTTTATTATATCTTATGGAGTGGTGTCACTGCGCGGAAGGGCATATGTCCCCCTGGATCCCCCTCTTGATTTTGAAAAATATTTTGTTTTTAGTTTGTCCCCTCCCTCTTGAATTGAGAAATATAATTTACCCTCGTCCCCTAATTTTTGGGAATTGACTCCAATGATCTCATATCATAAAATTATATTTGTTTACGTTATTCATGGTCTCTCATGACCGAAGGTTTTGTTGAGCTGCTGTAGTCAGCGCTGATTTGTGAGCAGAATTAAATGAGACAAACAAGTTTTTTTCAACTGAAAGTAAGGAGTAACATTAAAACTTAAACCGAACAGAAATTATTACGTATATGAGGGGAGTTGCTCTTCCTCAACACCTCGCTCTTTACGCTACAGTTTTTTAGTACTTTAAAAAAGCTTCTTATTGCTCTAATTAAATGAACATAGTGTTTGAGGAGTCGTTCTTAAAAAATTGAGACAGAATTCGAATTTCAGCGTAAAGAGCGAGGTGTTGAGGAAGAGCAACTCCCCTCATATACGTAATAATTTCTGTTCGTTTTAAATTTTAATGTTGCTCCTTACTTTCAGTTGAAAAAATTTGTTTTTTTTATTTAATTTCTAAACGTTTTTTAAATCATTCAAGAAAACCTGGCTAACATCAACGGAAAAATCCCTCCTCCCCATGGATTCATCTCTTAGACAATTCAATCCTGTTGAAAATTTACCCCGGACAATTACCCTTAACATCTCCACGCGTAAAATTGAGTCGGCAAAGAGAAAGCAAGACATAAGACGAATTTCGCATAGAAATTCAGGCAAATTCCCCAGTGTAAAATTTCCTCTTAAAAATTCAACCCATGGAAAATTATCCCTGTGAAAAATCCCACCAGCAGAAAATTTGCCCCCCCCACCCTTAAAAACGTATGCATACTTCCCAATAGCAAATACTATACGTAAACAGTGGTTAAGTTTTGTAAACCTCTGCTCAGGGGCTTTGGAGGGGGGGGGGTCATGATATCTCCAAAGGTGTAGTCATTTGGCTTTTCAACTATGCTGAACAATGGCTATCTCTAAATATTGATCGGACGATTTTGAGAAAAAAGGTGCGCGGGAGGGGGCCCAGCTGACATTCATTTTTTTGTGGTCACTTAAAAAGGCCACTAGAACTTTTAATTTCCGTTCGAATTAGCGCTATCCCGATATTTTAGGACCACTGGGTCGGTATGATCACCCCTGGGACAAGAAAAAAAAACAACAAATAAACGCGCATCTGTTATCTTTCTTCTGAAAAAATACAGAATTCCACATTTTTTAAGATAGGAGCTTGAAACCTCTATAGTAGGGTTCTCTGATACGCTGAATCTGATGGTTTGATTTTCACTAATGACTATGACTTTTTCTATGACTGACTTTCGTAGAAAAATCATTTTATGACTTTTAGGGGGTGTTTCCCCCTTTTCTCGAAAAAAAGGCAAATTTTGTTAGGCTTTTAACCTTTGATAAGTAAGACTAAACTTAATGAAACATATATTTGAAATCAGCATAAAAATCAGATTCTTTTGATATATCTATTGATATCAAAATTATCTTTTTTAGTTTCTATTATTATTGAGCCGGGTCGCTCCCTACTTACAATTCGTTACCACGAACTGTTTGATATAGCATATAGAATCTATACAGCCTTTACATTCATCCATTGTATTGCCATTACCTGCAGTATATCTATATAGCCAATCCTGTTCATTGTGTCCACTAATTTTCTAAAAGTGTTTGCTCACTGAGCTCAAGCTACTTTGTAGGCTTAAAGATTTTATAAATTTTTTACATTCATATAGCCTAATTTATTGCCACTACCCGCATATACCTATGTAGCCAATCATGTGCACTCTGCCCCCTAATTCTCTTACATCGTGAGCTCACTGAGCTCAAAGCTACTGTGTAAGCTTATAAATGTATACATTCTTTACGTTCTTACAATTTGTTGTCACTACCTGCAGAAACCTATATAGCCAATCATGTGCCTTCAGCCCTTTTATTCTCTAAAAGTGTGAACTCACTGAGCTCAAGGTTCTTTGTGGGCTTATTGATTTTATACATTTTTTACATTCATATAACCTAATTTATTGCCACTACCCGCATATACCTATGTAGCCTATCATGTGCCTTCAGCCCTTTTATTCTCTAAAAGTGTGAACTCACTGAGCTCAAGGTTCTTTGTGGGCTTATTGATTTTATACATTTTTTACATTCATATATCCTAATTTATTGCCACTACCCGCATATACCTATATAGCCAATCATGTGCACTCTACCCACTAATTATATTAGAGTGTGAACTCACTGAGCACAAAGCTACTTTGTGAATTTATAGATTTTATACAGTCTTTACATCCATACAGTTTATTGTCACTATCTGCAGGATACCTATATAGCTAATCATGTATCTTATGCCCATTAATTATATTGTTTTGTTCATAGAGTGTGAACACACTGAGACAAAGCTACTTTGTGAACTTGTAGCTTTTATACAGCCTTTACATTCATACAATTTATTATCACTGTCTGCAGAACACCTATTTGGCGAATTATGTCCTTTCTGCCCTCTAATTTCCTAAGAATGTGAGCTCACTGAGATCAGAGCTACTATGTGAGCTGTAGATTTTATACAGATTTTGTAGTCTTCTAATTTTATCCATTACCCGCAGAATACTTTTTCAGCCAAGCATATGTATTCTGCCCACAGGCAATCTGAAATGAGGTTTTTCATATAATTTTGCCAATATTCGGAGATTTCACCAATTCCATGTGAATATTAGTATTCATCCCTCCAAGACTGGTCTGAAGAATTTTGTGACAGAAAATTATGAATTTTTGACGTTTCGGACCCTTTGAGCTTTGTACCTTGCACTCAGACCTTGCATCACCTACCTACTAAGTATTTCCTAATCAAACAGTTCGTGGTAAGGAACTGTAAGTAAGGAGTGATGCGGCTCAATGGTGATCAAAAGACTAAAAAACGGAATTTTGATACCAATAGATATATTAAAAGAATCGGCTTATTATGCCGGTTCCAAATATAGAATAATTAAGTTTAGTGTTACCCATCAAAACCTTCGAGCCTTAGACAATTTGCCTAATTTTCGAAAAAGGGGAGAAATGCCTCCAAAAGGTAAACAACCTTAATGAAAATCATACGTCAGATTCAGCTTTTCAGAGAACCCTACTGTAGAGGTTTCCAGTTCCTCTCTGCAAAAATGTCAAATTTTGTATTTTTTGCCAGAAGAAATGATTTCAAAAAAGAATTTTTTGCCCAAGATATGATCGTATTGACCCACTGGTCCTAGAATATCGAGAGAGACCTCATCCGAAACGGAAATTAAAAGTTCAAGTGCTCATTTTAAGTGACCAAAAAGATTGGAGGGTAACTAGGCCCCCTCCCAGGCTCTTAAACAAAAATCCTCCTATCGAAATTTTGAGATAGCCCTTTTGTTCAGCATAGTTGAAAGGCCGAATAACTATGCCCTTGGAGATAAACATGACCCCCAACAGTCCCTTGGGAAAAGTCTTTAACTTATAAAGTTTACCTATTGTTTGTTTACATACAGTATTTGTTATTGGGAAGTATGCATACATTTTTCAAGTGGGGAGAGGGCAAATTTTTTGCTAGGGGGATTTTTCATGGGGTGAATTTTGAAGGGGAAATTTTGCAGTGAGGGAATTGGCCATGGAGAGGGGAATTCTTCCGTGGAGTTGCAGCCAGATTTCCTGGTCGATTTTTTAAGGTTTTTTTCAACTGAAAGTAAAGAGCAGCATTAAAACTTAAAACGAACAGAAATTATTGCGTCTATGGGGGGGGGGGGTTGCTCTTCCTCAACACCTCGGTCTTTACGCAAAAGTTTGAATTTTATCCCAATTCTTTAGATCGATTCCTGAAACACAAAGGCCATTTAATTCGAATAATAAGAAGCTTTTTTAATAGTACTAAAAAACTTTAGCGTAAAGAGCGAGGTGTTTAGGAGATGGCAGCCCCCTTTATATACGCAATAATTTCTGTTCGTTTTAGGTTTTGATGTTGCTCCTCACTTTCAGTTGAAAAAACTTGTTTTTTTATTTGATATCCTAAAAGCTGCAGAAGCCATTTTATTTGACTTTCTATATTAAGTTTCTGCACTTTCTTTATTAAGTTTCTGCACTTAAATTCACTCCTTCTACTTTCACCCATTTTATTAAGGCTAATTATTATATATTCTTAATGGATAAGGTATTATTTCGCTGATCATTACTTTTAATTAAATGAACCTGTATTGTTCTAGACTGGACTCGCTTCACTTTGATCTTACTCCTTAGTATATCAAATTTCAGAGCGTAAAAGAATTACTGTAATTATATCTCATACCTTAAAATCATTAATTCTCTAAGATTCTCAGGTCGGTCTCTTAAACATCCCAAAGCTAACTGAATATTCTTTAGAAAAGAACTAATAATTTCTTAGACCACACAGCTCTTCCATGTATTTCCATATATTAGATAATGCATATTTAATGTTTGCTGTCTTAATTAAATGTTTTCGCATTAAAGTGTTATTCCTTAGTTATTAGAAATTTATAAAAAGCGATCTTGTTGTGAAGATTAATTTGTTACAAAAGTTTTTATGAAAGTTGAAGGCAGTGGCGTCGTTTGGGGGTGGCAAGGGGGGCCCCCAATAAATTGGAAAAAGGCTATTATATAGCCCATGCCCCTTGACTCTCTGGATGTGGAACTTTTTTGCCCCCTCAAAAAAAATGCTGGAGCTACGCCCCTGGTTGAAGGTATGCTAGATGTCAAAGTGAATTCAAAATTCTTTTAAAGAGCTTTTCAGGTCGAATATTTTTGAAAATATCAGTTTTCTGTTAAATAATAAACTAGTTATCGAAAATTTTGATCTTTGTCTATAAGAGAGTGGTTGTTGGATTCATGAATATGCTCAAAAATTATTAGTAGTGATTTTTGTTTTAAACACAAGTATTCATCCACTATTCGGTTCAATGGAAGTTTTATTCTAATTAACCCACCAAATTAACCCATTTTTATTCTAATTAACCCACCGATTTCATATTTATATACTCATTTCTATTTCATTATTTCTTTTTTAATCGAAAAATTAATTTAGCTTTAACACATATATTCCAAGTGAAGCATATAGGTGAAGAGATTTAATGTCTTGGTCGACATTTTGTATCACTTGAAATACAAACTGAATTTTTGAAAACTATCATTTGTCTCTTTATCTTACGTATACTCATTTCTATATCATTATTTCTTTTTTAATTTAAAAATTAATTTAGCTTTGACACATATGTTCCAAGTGAAGCATATAGGTGAAGAGATTTAATATCTTAGTCGACATTTTGTATCATTTGAATTACAAACTGAATTCTAAAAAAGGTTGTCTGTCTTCTTTTCTTATATATGAATACTGTTTTTTTTTCTAACTAGAAAAGCTACGCAACCTTAACTTCATACTTCTAAGTGATGTATCTAAGGTAACATTTAATTTTACTACCACTACTAATAAGCCACTGCCACAGCAAGCCGCCTGATGCTAACTCAGCTACGCACGCTCCACCTCCATCCCAATTCACCCACAGCCATTCTCTTTACGCCCTCCCAAGAGGTTCCTATTTACCTTAAATCTGTCCTTACGACATCCTTCAGCCCTATTCAGGGACGACCTGCTTTTGTTTGGGGTTAGACGGTTGACCGACAAGAACAATTTATGGCAACCTGTCATCCTTCATCCGCAGAACGTTTCCTAGCCATTCTATCCTTTCTCTAATCATAACCCTCTAAAGTTGGATTGGACCACATTTTTCGTACAGCCTACTATTTAAGATGCGATCAGTCAGTCGGGCACCCAAAACAATCCTTAGGCAATTTCTCGGGAAAACATCTAGCAACTTCTCTTCCGTTTTTCGAAGAGCCCACGCTTCAGAACCAAACTTCATCACTGTCATCACTGTAGCTTCCAATATTCCGAACTTGACGATTAATGCGTATAGAATTTTCGTTTCATTTCATCTTTATCTCATGTGTCTTGGCTTGTGTTTCATCTGTCAGCGGCACATACTTGCGCTTATCATTTGTTGACCATTCTTTCCCCAGTCGTATACGGTTTATTCCCTTTCGCTCTATGAAATAGGCAGATTTATAGCTCAAATTTAACAAATTAATCTTTTTTCAAACTTATAACCAGTGACGTGCGTATTTTAATTAATCCTGTCAGCTTAAAGCACCTTGAAGTATATACGCCTGGGTTTCACAAACTGGGTACGTCAGCAATGTTACGCCTAAATGTCGTTTTTGACATTTACAAATGTCATTTTTGAGATTTTACTAATTTCCAAAACCGCTTGCTAAGTTGTTCTCAACCGCAGAATCAGCAGAATGATGTAAACGAGGAAGATTAAAGTTTGACATCAGCAGAATGACCTCATCTTGTCTTCATCAACTTAATGATGTAGAAGAGGAGGATTAAGATTGAAGTTTGATTGAATATATGTTATCCTGCTGATTCTCCTTTCGAATTCAGCTCAATTAGCAGTGTTAGGCACTTATTCTAGAAAGTTTTAAAATTTCAGACACTTCAATTTACGTAAAAGCAATAGTTTGTCTTTTTATAGTTTTCTCTTTCCCTAATTAAACATCGAATTACCTCTCCAAGAATATGGAGTTTTCTTTCTAAGTTGGCCTCATAGTGTATTTGCTCTTACTTACCTATTATTATACTAACGGCCTCTAAGCCATCTAATGTGTACCTAGCTAAATTGTTTTACTCTAAGGATAGAATCATTCTTACCTCTTTAATTATTAATTACTTTCCGCCGATCAGCCTCCCTACTCTTTTGAACTATTGCTGATAATATCTAGAGAAGGCTATAGTATTTTACTTGAGTTTTGATGAGAGCTTAAGATATTTGATGAGGATCTCTGCTATCTCACTTCTTTGGAGAATGTAAGTGGCATTCGGTAACTTTTGCTTGAGTTAAGACAGGATCAGATACATTTTATTTCAAAATTGATATTCACTAGCAATACATGCGGCGTATATCAATGAACAAATATAAATAAGAATAGATAGTCAAACTTAATCACAATAATTCTCATTAATGAAATAAATACACGATAATTATATTTAATTAATTTATTAAAGCTAAAACTACGGCTGATATGATAATTAGCCACCCATGAAAAGCTATAAAATGTAATGACACTTGGCGGTGACACTTATGACACTATCATAACCTTTTAAATTAATAGTACGGAGAAAAGAAAATGAAAAAAAAGTAATTAAAGGACAAAATAATAAAGAGCTCATCAGATTTATCGAAAAAGGTTTGGGAAAAATCATGCCATAGCCACAAAAAATAATAATAACTAAACACACTTTTAAAAAAAATGCAAAGATAACAAATCAATAAAAATAAAATTACCTTCCGTTTGAAAATTATCGTTCCACCTCCAAATTTATTTTTAAATAGCAGCTGGTGCTCTTCCTCGCTGACAGTTTTTGGGAGGTAATTTCATACACCCTGCGCCGTAAATCTTATGTCGAGAGCTTCTCTTATACCAACATGTTTTTTTCCGTCACCAAGTCTTTCTCAATTCAGACGTTAATAAGCAACCACAGCAGCCTAGTAATCATGGGTTGACCCAGATCTAGAACTTTTAACTTCTCAAAAAATGAAACTATATTACTCACATGAAGTGTTGCTGATACACCATTTTGAGATCCTTGACAAGCATGATGTCTTTAAATATACCTAGCTTTTTAACTGTACAGATATTATAATTTCCAAAGAACCTTACAGTGCAGAAATTTTTGTGGATTAGAGACAAAATTGTTTAATCCCTCCCTCCCCCCTAACGCAAAAAATTTGAGTTTATTTGTCCCAACCTCCCCGTCTTTTCCCCAGTATTACCTTTAACTTTTAAATACAAGCCCTTAGCTGTTCTTATGATATTATATATGAGCTATTCTAATGACCTGGATACACACAGTATCTTTCAATTTACTCTTCTAAGTCAAAACTTGAGGTCCAATTAATCTCGCCTCTATTTTTGCGTAAAAATTTCAACTTGATCCCCAAAACCATTTTTGAGATGTTTTAGGTGGTTTGAAAACCCTTGGAATTCTGATCTAGCAAGCAACTCGTAAGAGCCTCTTGCTGATTGGAAAATGAAGAGCAAACACGATCGCTTTTCTCCTAGAACCCATCTGTGAACAATGCGCATTTTGGACAATTTAAGGGCGTTGCCCTGGGTCTTCGGGGGGTGATGCTGACCGCAAGGTATGCTTAGGTTACCTTTCAACGTTTGGAACAAAATAACTACCGTATATAAAACCTTTATCGATGCCACGAGACGGCGGCTGGTTGCTGTGTTATCCCTATCAACCTCAGGCCTTAAAAATGGGCACTAGAAATTCCTATTTCATAGCAAATGAGTCCCGTCCCAGGTCTTTTCGAAATCTTTATGATAGCAAGTGGTCAGGGGGATTTTTAACCTTTTCCAATCTTCTTTATAACCTCTTTTGCAAAAGGTTTTTTCCTATTTTCTCTTCTCTGTTGGGGTCAGCTTAGTACAAAGACGTAAATATATAAGTTTCAAGCCAATCAGGGTAAAATGTTTTTGGGTCCTTTTTGGTCCCATTATGAGAGAAGTGTGCCCTGAAGTATTCTTTCGTGCAACAAATGCACCTTCGCCTATATGATTTAAGCTTTGAGTTTCAAAATGATTGAGGACAAACTGTTTTTCACCTATTTCTGGCATCCTTGTTACCTCCCACGACAAAACATTCTGTCCTTTCTACCTAAAGAAGAATTATTGAAAACAAGCGAAATCCATATTCAAAATCAAACAACCCCACTTTGTATATTGAAAAGCTTGTCAGTAAACCAATGGCAATCTGTAGTATTTACGCCACTTGCCCCAGGGGCTATGTTCTGGCTTTCTTGAGTAAAATGGTTATCTTAATATCCCTCCTCTCTAAGTGTGTCCTAGGTATCTTCCCTATTTAACTGTTATTTATACGCAGAATTTGGCCCATCCAAATTTTTTACTTTATGAGGCCCCGCATGAAAATTGGCAGGGGATAAACGTTTTTGGCGCTTCGTCGGGCCCATTGTGAGGAAACCAATATTTTTCTTTTTAAGTTTTCTTTTTGCATTGACATTTTTTTAGTCATAGAATTTGTGAATATGTGAGTATAAGCTTTGAATTGATCATGACAAAAAATGTTTTTTTTTTTTTTTTTTTTTTTGGTCCCATTTTTTTTAATGGGGCTCTGCCTCGCGTTTTTTTTTTGTTTTTTTTTTTTTTTGTAAATTAGTCTTCTCTAGACCCAAGGACTCACAGCTGTAAGTTTTACGTTGATCGGGATAGAAATTTTTTGGAAGTATTTTCAGGCCCCCTACCCCTCTTCCTCACAACCAAAACATTTGATCTTCTTGACCTAGATGACGATTCCCGAAAGTTAAGAGCCAATCACATTAACACGCTCCATTTTTCGTTATAAAAATACGTTTAAGCAATTGCCAATTTGCATTATTCACAGCCCTTGCCCCAGGTACTGTTATACTTCGGCTGTCCCCAGAGGCATATTTAATGGACCTTTGTGGTATTTTGGACAAGATGGTCATCTTATAATTTGGTCGGATGTCTTAAAAAGTTACCGGGGAGAGGCTGGGTAGCAAAAAGCGGCTAGTTAGGGGAGATGTGTATTTCCAAATACTTTGTTACAAACGGATTACAATAAATAAATAAATAAACAAACTTCTCATTTAAAAAACACTATCCAATGCATTACTGCATGCCGGAGAAAAAAAAGAACCCTCGAAAAGAGCACTAGAAGTTGTTGTTTCCAATGGAATGACCCCCATCCCCCAAGTTTCTACGACTAATGTTTCTATACGGAGTCGCTTCATGGAAAAAAATATATTTTGAACGCCTATGTCTCTTAATTGCAATCAACGCTGGAACATTCCTTCTGATTAATAAGTTATATGACAAACATGTCGATAGTGATAGCAGTTTATTTTAGTTTTAAAAACGATCGACTAGCTTGTGTTTCAAGTCCATGGCTCAGAGGCTTAACAATATAAATTTAGAGGTGATAAAAAAAAAAAAAAAAAAAAAAAAAAAAAAAAAAAAAAAAAAAAAAAAAAAAAAAAAAAAAAAAAAATCTTGTTGATTCTGGCTTCTCGGTTCGGAAAGGCATTGCCCCAAAACAAAGTTAAATTTTCTGTTTGATCAAGGGTTTGTACACGGGTATATATAAACCTCCAAAATCTTGAATAAACCTTCGAATGCAAGGTCTTCGAAATAATTGCCTCCAGCCAATTCTTGGAATCACTGCTCTGATAGAAATACCAACATATATACATGAATCAAAAGTGAACCATTCATGGACTATTTGAGAACATCTGAAGTAGGTAGATGGCGGTATTGGGGTTATATTTCCCTATGGGCGTTAGCAGGGTCCCCCATGATAACTTGTGTTTGGGTCCCCCGGCATTAAAAAGTGAAAACGGCAAATAATATCGATTAGTTGATTCCTAAAGATGGAAGCCTCACAGGCGGATTCATCTCTGGTAGACCAGTGTAGCAGTTATTCTAGCCTAGAGGCTTTGGGTCAGGTCATTCCCAAAGAAGTATCTGTCGTACCTTCAACAAATCTGAGAAAAAAAAAAACATCTGATAAATTTTATCGTAGGTCTTGGGGAGGGTGGTTACAAGAGGCTTGGTAGCAAAGAAGGGCACGGGAGGTTGATTGCCTTCCATTAAATTTTGACCCTTCAAAATAGGTACTTTCCAATCAAATTAATTTCCAGTTAATTTAATTTCAAATCAAATGAGTCCCCTCTATGTTTTCTATAACCCCAACTCCCGCCTCCCTCAATACAAAATTGGCAGGGAGAAAATATTACGTTTAAGGCACATGGCTCAGTATTAAGGCAACGCTTATGAATTGCCACTGCTTAAAATAACTCCAATTAGTGTTGCTTTTAAAAACCCTTTGAAACTGACTTTGTCTAGTTGGTTAAAACTGGATCGGGAGCCAAGTTTCCAAAGGTTGAAAACTTTAATTCAACTCCTAAAATTTACTACAGGGAAAACATTGGCTCTAGAAAGACTTTAGATTTCTAAATCAGCTCCATCTTGGTGAAAGTGAGCACATTAGACGGAAACGATCGTGAAGAATGGTATAATAGTCCAGGAAGGGAGCTGTTTGACTGGGAATAAATTGCAAGAGAAAAGTCTCTTTGACTATCCGACTCAAAAAAATGTGCTGATTCCAAATATGCAAAGGTGGCTCATCTATCTGTTTCACAAATATGTTTTTTAGGTTGATTTTGAGGGGGTGAATTTCGTGTTTCATTTATAGGCGTACAACAACGAAATTGATGTCTAAAATAGTGTAAAAGGTCACGGTGATCATGAAAATCACTTTTATTTGAACGTAAAATTAAAACTGAGGTTTTCTTTAGATTGAGGTTTATTTTAAAAAGCTGAAATTAGTGCTAGACTTAACATACGAAGCAGATTTTGCAGCTTTCTCGATGAATTTGAGATGACGCAACTGATTGAGGGTTGAAATTGAGCCTGTGTACTTATATAAAAGCATCATTGCTTTCTCGCCAGCTGCTGAAATCTCGTGTTTGGTGGATAGTGGGTCCATAAACACTTTAGCGATTCGTAAAACTTATTGTTTTTTATCAGAGGTTGTAGTCTCGCTGACTTCCCAATGCCATAGATACGAGAAATTGAATCGCACCCAAGGAAGGCGTGGATATACAGGATTGTGCTGCATATACGAGATCCAAGTTTGAGTTGCAAATTCTATTCTTTGAAATTCCAGCTCGAGGCTCAGAGTAAAAGTAGATCACTTGGCTACCTGTTTGTGCGTGGTAACACAGGAGTATAAGCAGATATCTGTCGTCACCAACCAGAACAGTAGGCATAAAAGAAGCAGATCGAACTGCGGTTAGAACAATGAGAAGATCAGTGTCACCTTCTGCTTGGTATACCTGACACCCACCTTTGGTCAGGTACTCACTGCTCATGGCTATGGTTGCTTGCTTATTCTATAGGTTCCTTAGGAACACTTCTTTCTTTGTAGAACAGACCATATTCATGTTCAAATTGATTTGCGGGTACGGTCGTGTCCCTTTCCGTCTCAAATGGGTGATGTCTTTGATTTAAGGTGTTTGGTTGTATCCATGGAAAACCACCGATTTCCTTTGCAACCCGTATTTCCATGCAAGGTAGTCAACGTACTTCTGGCAGGTACTATCATAAGTTGTTATTTTCCCAAGGGATTCACTGAAGCAGTGCCATAATATCGAGAACTATATGCTTGTCACTGAAATCTTAGACGAAGTCTTCAGTTTTTGGCTGCTGCTCTGCAACTAGACGCCACATCGCATCGGTGAGGGCAGGCTTATCGGCTAATCGTGGAAGTCTGTTTGCTTCAAAATGTGACGGAGGCGGTGAGCACAATTCATACTCAAAGTATGACTCCAAATTATTGTCGCGATTTCCAGCAATTGTCACCAGCCACTGAAACATCAATGCTGGATGAACGGCAACTGAATTTCCATAAATAACTGGTGCAGCTTTATCAGCAATCGTTACGGCCACCTACTTTTTCTTGAATGTGTCGTGTTGACGTTTTACCCTGTCATGCTATCCATGATTTCTTGTCCAACGGATCTAGCTGTGTTGACGTTGACTTTTTCATCAGCCGTAACTCCAGAAGTAATGTTTTGCAAGCTCGGGTCGCTTCTGCGAAAGGGGTATTCTCAGCAAGAAAGTAATAAAGCTTGCTAGTATCATGGTTGTCGCGTTCAATCCTCGACTCTGTAACTTCTTTATGCTGTTTGCTTGTCTCGTATTTGACCTTAGCAAGATTTTGCATATATCTTCTGTTCTGAAAATTGTCAAACACGTCGGGATTGGTAGTTTCCAGCTACCAATAAACATATAATTTTTATGTTTATCATGGTGATAATTAACATAATTTTTAGTTTTACATTAAAATAAAGGTGATTTTCATTTTCACCATGATCTAGTACCCAATTTTAGACATCAGTTTTGTTGTTGTACGCTTTTATATGGAAAAACGACTTGGTGATAGTTGTCATTCTACATTTTAAGACCGGTTTCTCTCAGATTAAGCGTGGTTTTACACGAATAGAATATTTAAATGAAAGTTTTGATGTTATGTTCAAATAAAGGTGATTTTCATAATCACAGTGATCTAGTCCCCTTTCTAGACATCAGTTTTGTTTCTGTACGCATTTATATGGAAAAACGACTTGGTGATAGTTGTCATTCTACATTTTAAGACCGGTTTCTTTCAGATTAAGCGTGGTTTAACACGAATAGAATATTTAAATGAAAGTTTTGATTTTATGTTCAAATAAAGGTGATTTTCATAGTCACAGTGATCTAGTCCCCTTTCTAGACATCAGTTTTGTTTCTGTTCGCTTTTATATGGAAAAACGACTTGGTGATAGTTGTCATTCTACATTTTAAGACCGGTTTCTTTCAGATTAAGCGTGGTTTAACACGAATAGAATATTTGAATGAAAGTTTTGATTTTATGTTCAAATAAAGGTGATTTTCATAATCACAGTGATCTAGTACCCAATTCTAGACATCAGTTTTGTTTCTGTACGCTTTTATATGGAAAAAACGACTTGGTGATAGTTGTCATTCTACATTTTAAGACCGGTTTCTTTCAGATTAAGCGTGGTTTAACACGAATAGAATATTTAAATGAAGGTTTTGATTTTCTGTTCAAATAAAGGTGATTTTCATAATCACAGTGATCTAGTACCCAATTCTAGACATCAGTTTTGTTTCTGTTCGCTTTTATATGGAAAAACGACTTGGTGATAGTTGTCATTCTACATTTTAAGACCGGTTTCTTTCAGATTAAGCGTGGTTTAACACGAATAGAATATTTAAATGAAAGTTTTGATTTTATGTTCAAATAAAGGTGATTTTCATAATCACAGTGATCTAGTACCCAATTCTAAACATCAGTTTTGTTTCTGTACGCTTTTATATGGAAAAAACGACTTGGTGATAGTTGTCATTCTACATTTTAAGACCGGTTTCTTTCAGATTAAGCGTGGTTTAACACGAATAGAATATTTGAATGAAAGTTTTGATTTTATGTTCAAATAAAGGTGATTTTCATAATCACAGTGATCTAGTACCCAATTCTAGACATCAGTTTTGTTTCTGTTCGCTTTTATATGGAAAAAACGACTTGGTGATAGATGTCATTCTACATTTTAAGATCAGTTTCTTTCAGATTAAGCGTGGTTTAACACGAATAGAATATTTAAAGGAAAGTTTTGATTTTATGTTCAAATAAAGGTGATTTTCATAATCACAGTGATCAAGTACCCAATTCTAGACAACAGTTTTGTTTCTGTACGCTTTTATATGGAAAAAACGACTTGGTGATAGTTGTCATTCTACATTTTAAGACCGGTTTCTTTCAGATTAAGCGTGGTTTAACACGAATAGAATATTTGAATGAAAGTTTTGATTTTATGTTCAAATAAAGGTGATTTTCATAATCACAGTGATCTAGTACCCAATTCTAGACATCAGTTTTGTTTCTGTACGCTTTTATATGGAAAAAACGACTTGGTGATAGTTGTCATTCTACATTTTAAGACCGGTTTCTTTCAGATTAAGCGTGGTTTAACACGATTAGAATATTTGAATGAAAGTTTTGATTTTATGTTCAAATAAATGTGATTTTCATAATCACAGTGATCTAGTACCCAATTCTAGACATCAGTTTTGTTTCTGTTCGCTTTTATATGGAAAAACGACTTGGTGATAGTTGTCATTCTACATTTTAAGACCGGTTTCTTTCAGATTAAGCGTGGTTTAACACGAATAGAATATTTAAATGAAGGTTTTGATTTTCTGTTCAAATAAAGGTGATTTTCATAATCACAGTGATCTAGTACCCAATTCTAGACATCAGTTTTGTTTCTGTACGCTTTTATATGGAAAAAACGACTTGGTGATAGTTGTCATTCTACATTTTAAGACCGGTTTCTTTCGGATTAAGCGTGGTTTAACACGAATAGAATATTTGAATGAAAGTTTTGATTTTATGTTCAAATAAAGGTGATTTTCATAATCACAGTGATCTAGTACCCAATTCTAGACATCAGTTTTGTTTCTGTACGCTTTTATATAGAAAAAACGACTTGGTGATAGTTGTCATTCTACATTTTAAGACCGGTTTCTTTCGGATTAAGCGTGGTTTAACACGAATAGAATATTTGAATGAAAGTTTTGATTTTATGTTCAAATAAAGGTGATTTTCATAATCACAGTGATCTAGTACCCAATTCTAGACATCAGTTTTGTTTCTGTTCGCTTTTATATGGAAAAACGACTTGGTGATAGATGTCATTCTACATTTTAAGATCAGTTTCTTTCAGATTAAGCGTGGTTTAACACGAATAGAATATTTAAATGAAAGTTTTGATTTTATGTTCAAATAAAGGTGATTTTCATAATCACAGTGATCTAGTACCCAATTCTAGACAACAGTTTTGTTTCTGTACGCTTTTATATGGAAAAAACGACTTGGTGATAGTTGTCATTCTACATTTTAAGACCGGTTTCTTTCAGATTAAGCGTGGTTTAACACGAATAGAATATTTAAATGAAAGTTTTGATTTTATGTTCAAATAAAGGTGATTTTCATAATCACAGTGATCTAGTACCCAATTCTAGACATCAGTTTTGTTTCTGTACGCTTTTATATGGAAAAAACGACTTGGTGATAGTTGTCATTCTACATTTTAAGACCGGTTTCTTTCAGATTAAGCGTGGTTTAACACGAATAGAATATTTGAATGAAAGTTTTGATTTTATGTTCAAATAAAGGTGATTTTCATAATCACAGTGATCTAGTACCCAATTCTAGACAACAGTTTTGTTTCTGTACGCTTTTATATGGAAAAACGACTTGGTGATAGTTGTCATTCTACATTTTAAGACCGGTTTCTTTCAGATTAAGCGTGGTTTAACACGAATAGAATACTTAAATGAAAGTTTTGATTTTATGTTCAAATAAAGGTGATTTTCATAATCACAGTGATCTAGTACCCAATTCTAGACAACAGTTTTGTTTCTGTACGCTTTTATATGGAAAAACGACTTGGTGATAGATGTCATTCTACATTTTAAGATCAGTTTCTTTCAGATTAAGCGTGGTTTAACACGAATAGAATATTTAAATGAAAGTTTTGATTTTATGTTCAAATAAAGGTGATTTTCATAATCACAGTGATCTAGTACCCAATTCTAGACATCAGTTTTGTTTCTGTACGCTTTTATATGGAAAAAACGACTTGGTGATAGTTGTCATTCTACATTTTAAGACCGGTTTCTTTCGGATTAAGCGTGGTTTAACACGAATAGAATATTTGAATGAAAGTTTTGATTTTATGTTCAAATAAAGGTGATTTTCATAATCACAGTGATCTAGTACCCAATTCTAGACATCAGTTTTGTTTCTGTTCGCTTTTATATGGAAAAACGACTTTGTGATAGATGTCATTCTACATCTTAAGATCAGTTTCTTTCAGATTAAGCGTGGTTTAACACGAATAGAATATTTAAATGAAAGTTTTGATTTTATGTTCAAATAAAGGTGATTTTCATAATCACAGTGATCTAGTACCCAATTCTAGACAACAGTTTTGTTTCTGTACGCTTTTATATGGAAAAAACGACTTGGTGATAGTTGTCATTCTACATTTTAAGACCGGTTTCTTTCAGATTAAGCGTGGTTTAACACGAATAGAATATTTAAATGAAGGTTTTGATTTTCTGTTCAAATAAAGGTGATCTTCATAATCACAGTGATCTAGTACCCAATTCTAGACATCAGTTTTGTTTCTGTACGCTTTTATATGGAAAAAACGACTTGGTGATAGTTGTCATTCTACATTTTAAGACCGGTTTCTTTCGGATTAAGCGTGGTTTAACACGAATAGAATATTTGAATGAAAGTTTTGATTTTATGTTCAAATAAAGTGATTTTCATAATCACAGTGATCTAGTACCCAATTCTAGACATCAGTTTTGTTTCTGTTCGCTTTTATATGGAAAAACGACTTGGTGATAGATGTCATTCTACATTTTAAGATCAGTTTCTTTCAGATTAAGCGTGGTTTAACACGAATAGAATATTTAAATGAAAGTTTTGATTTTATGTTCAAATAAAGGTGATTTTCATAATCACAGTGATCTAGTACCCAATTCTAGACAACAGTTTTGTTTCTGTACGCTTTTATATGGAAAAAACGACTTGGTGATAGTTGTCATTCTACATTTTAAGACCGGTTTCTTTCAGATTAAGCGTGGTTTAACACGAATAGAATATTTGAATGAAAGTTTTGATTTTATGTTCAAATAAAGGTGATTTTCATAATCACAGTGATCTAGTACCCAATTCTAGACATCAGTTTTGTTTCTGTACGCTTTTATATGGAAAAAACGACTTGGTGATAGTTGTCATTCTACATTTTAAGACCGGTTTCTTTCAGATTAAGCGTGGTTTAACACGAATAGAATATTTGAATGAAAGTTTTGATTTTATGTTCAAATAAAGGTGATTTTCATAATCACAGTGATCTAGTACCCAATTCTAGACATCAGTTTTGTTTCTGTTCGCTTTTATATGGAAAAACGACTTGGTGATAGATGTCATTCTACATTTTAAGATCAGTTTCTTTCAGATTAAGCGTGGTTTAACACGAATAGAATATTTAAATGAAAGTTTGGATTTTATGTTCAAATAAAGGTGATTTTCATAATCACAGTGATCTAGTACCCAATTCTAGACATCAGTTTTGTTTTTGTTCGCTTTTATATGGAAAAACGACTTGGTGATAGATGTCATTCTACATTTTAAGATCAGTTTCTTTCAGATTAAGCGTGGTTTAACACGAATAGAATATTTAAATGAAAGTTTTGATTTTATGTTCAAATAAAGGTGATTTTCATAATCACAGTGATCTAGTACCCAATTCTAGACATCAGTTTTGTTTCTGTTCGCTTTTATATGGAAAAACGACTTGGTGATAGTTGTCATTCTACATTTTAAGACCGGTTTCTTTCAGATTAAGCGTGGTTTAACACGAATAGAATATTTGAATGAAAGTTTTGATTTTATGTTCAAATAAAGGTGATTTTCATAATCACAGTGATCTAGTACCCAATTCTAGACATCAGTTTTGTTTCTGTACGCTTTTATATGGAAAAAACGACTTGGTGATAGTTGTCATTCTACATTTTAAGACCGGTTTCTTTCAGATTAAGCGTGGTTTAACACGAATAGAATATTTGAATGAAAGTTTTGATTTTATGTTCAAATAAAGGTGATTTTCATAATCACAGTGATCTAGTACCCAATTCTAGACATCAGTTTTGTTTTTGTTCGCTTTTATATGGAAAAACGACTTGGTGATAGATGTCATTCTACATTTTAAGATCAGTTTCTTTCAGATTAAGCGTGGTTTAACACGAATAGAATATTTAAATGAAAGTTTTGATTTTATGTTCAAATAAAGGTGATTTTCATAATCACACTGATCTAGTACCCAATTCTAGACAACAGTTTTGTTTCTGTACGCTTTTATATGGAAAAAACGACTTGGTGATAGTTGTCATTCTACATTTTAAGACCGGTTTCTTTCAGATTAAGCGTGGTTTAACACGAATAGAATATTTAAATGAAGGTTTTGATTTTATGTTCAAATAAATGTGATTTTCATGATCACAGTGATCTAGTACCCAATTCTAGACATCCGTTTTGTTTCTGTACGCTTTTATATGGAATTAAATAAAAAAAAACAAGTTTTTTAAACTGAAAGTAAGGAGCGACATTAAAACTTAAAACGAACAGAAATTATTCTGTATATGAAAGGGGCTGTCCCCTCCTCAACGCCTCGCTCTTTACGCTAAAGTTTTTTATTGTTTTAAAAAAAAAGTTGTGAGACAGAGTCAAACTTTAGCGTAAAGAGCGAGGCGTTGAGGAGGGGACAGCCCTTTTCATATACAGAATAATTTCTGTTCGTTTTAAGTTTTAATGTCGCTCCTTACTTTCAGTTTAAAAAACTTGTTTTTTTTATTTAATTTCTGATCGTTTTTTAGTTAATGCAGCTTTTATTTGCATAAAAATTTTAATTTTCTTTTGCTAAATGGATGTCTTTACAAATTAACTTACGTAACTAACTTCTATATTCGTATATTTTTCTTCTGGCAAAAAATACAAAGTTGCAGATTTTTGCAGATATGAGCTTGAAACCTATGTAATAGGGTTTTCTGATACGCTGAATCTGACGGTGTGATTTTCATTAAAATTCTTTCACTTGTAGGGGATGTTTCCCCCCTCTTTAAAAAAACGAGTAAATTTTCTCAGGCTCGTAGCCTTTGATGAGTAATACTAAACTTAATAAAATTTATATATTTAGGATCAGCATTATAAACACATTCTTTTGATACATTTATTGACATCAAAATTTCGTTTTTAAAAGTTTCGATTACTATTGAGCCGTATCGCTTGTTTTTTTATTGTTTTTTTTTATTACGTATATGTTATTACTTATATGAAGGGGTTCTCCCCTTAGTCAATACCACGCTCTTTACGTTAAAAGTTAAAAACAAATTTGATTCACAAACCCCTGAATCACAAAGGCCGTTTAATTAGAATAGATAGCTCTTTTGAAAGCACTAAAAAAAACTGTAGCGTAAAGAGCGAGGTATTGACTTGGGGGAGAACCCCCTCACATACGTTATAATTTCTGTTCGTTTTAAGTTCTAATATTCCTTCTTACATTTCAGTTGAAAAAACTTGTTTTTTTTATTTAATTTCTGATCGTTTCTTAAATAATGCTTGGAAATCCGGCGCCCCCTTCATAGAAATGTCCCTTACCCCAAAGAAACATCCTCCACGGAAATTTTCTCCAGAGTAACCCCTTCCTCTAGCCCCCCCCCTCCAGAAAAAATCCTTCCTGAAAATGGTTGTATACTTCCCAATAACCAATAAATAATGCTGGCAAGTCCGGCGCCCCCTTCATGGCAGTTTCCCTTCCCCCATGAAAACTTCCTTCATGGAAAGATCCTTCCATATAGCCCCCGACCCTCTCCTTCCCCCACCTACCAGAAAAAATCTCCTCTGAAAAAGTCTGTATACTTCCCAATAACCAATACTATATGTTAACATTGAGTAAAGTTCATAACTTTCAGCCCTCCCCCTGGGGACTTTGGGGGATCAAGTCATCCTAAAAGACATTTTTATCATATTTTCGACCATGCTGAATAAAATGGCTATCTCAAAATTTTGATCGGGAGACTTTGGGAAAAAAATGAGCGTAGGAGGGGGCCTAGTTGCCCTCCATTTTTTTTGGTCACTTAAAAAGGGCACTAGAACTTTTAATTTCCGTTCCAATGAGCCCTCCCACGATATTCTAGGACCACTGGGTCGATACGATCACCCCTGGGGAAAAAAAAAAAAAAAACAAACAAACAAACAAATAAACACGCATCCGTGATCTTTCTTCTGGCAAAAAATGGAAAATTCCACATTTTTGTAGATAGGAGCTTGAAACCTCTACAGTAGGGTTCTCTGATACGCTGAATATGATGGTGTGATTTTCATTAAGGTTCTATAACTTTTAGGGGGTCTTTCCCCCTTTTTTCGAAAATCAGCCAAATTTTCTCAGGCACGTAACTTTTGATGGGTAGCACTAAACTTGATGAAAGTTATATATTTGAAATCAGCATTGAAATCTGATTCTTTTGATATATCTATTGGTATTAAAAACCCGTTTTCTAGAGTTTCGGTTACCATTGAGCCGGGTCGCTCCTTACTTACAGTTCGTTACCACGAACTGTTTGAAAACGACTTTGAGATAGTTGTCATTCTACATTTTAAGACCGGTTTCTTTCAGATTAAGCGTGGTGTAACACGAATAGAATGTTTAAATGAAAGTTTTGATTTTATGTTCATATAAAGGGGATTTTCATAATCACAGTGATCTAGTACCCAATTCTAGACATCCGTTTTGTTTCTGTACGCTTTTATATGGAAAAACGACTTTGAGATAGTTGTCATTCTACATTTTAAGACCGGTTTCTTTCAGATTAAGCGTGGTGTAACACGAATAGAATATTTAAATGAAAGTTTAGATTTTATGTTCAAATAAAGGTGATTTTCATAATCACAGTGATCTAGTACCCAATTCTAGACATCCGTTTTGTTTCTGTACGCTTTTATATGGAAAAACGACTTTGAGATAGCTGTCATTCTACATTTTAAGACCGGTTTCTTTCAGATTAAGCGTGGTTTAACACGAATAGAATATTTAAATGAAAGTTTAGATTTTATGTTCAAATAAAGGTGATTTTCATAATCACAGTGATATAGTTCCCAATTCTAGACATCCGTTTTGTTTCTGTTTATGTTCAAATAAAGGTGATTTTCATAATCACAGTGATCTAGTACCCAATTCTAGACATCCGTTTTGTTTCTGTACGCTTTTATATGGAAAAACGACTTTGAGATAGTTGTCATTCTACATTTTAAGACCGGTTTCTTTCAGATTAAGCGTGGTGTAACACGAATAGAATGTTTAAATGAAAGTTTTGATTTTATGTTCATATAAAGGTGATTTTCATAATCACAGTGATCTAGTACCCAATTCTAGACATCCGTTTTGTTTCTGTACGCTTTTATATGGAAAAACGACTTTGAGATAGTTGTCATTCTACATTTTAAGACCGGTTTCTTTCAGATTAAGCGTGGTGTAACACGAATAGAATGTTTAAATGAAAGTTTTGATTTTATGTTCATATAAAGGTGATTTTCATAATCACAGTGATCTAGTACCCAATTCTAGACATCCGTTTTGTTTCTGTACGCTTTTATATGGAAAAACGACTTTGAGATAGTTGTCATTCTACATTTTAAGACCGGTTTCTTTCAGATTAAGCGTGGTTTAACACGAATAGAATATTTAAATGAAAGTTTAGATTTTATGTTCAAATAAAGGTGATTTTCATAATCACACTGATCTAGTACCCAATTCTAGACATCCGTTTTGTTTCTGTACGCTTTTATACGGAAAAAACGACTTTGAGATAGTTGTCATTCTACATTTTAAGACCGGTTTCTTTCAGATTAAGCTTGGTTTAACACGAATAGAATATTTAAATGAAAGTTTAGATTTTATGTTCAAATAAAGGTGATTTTCATAATCACAGTGATCTAGTACCCAATTCTAGACATCCGTTTTGTTTCTGTACGCTTTTATATGGAAAAACGACTTTGAGATAGTTGTCATTCTACATTTTAAGACCGGTTTCTTTCAGATTAAGCGTGGTGTAACACGAATAGAATGTTTAAATGAAAGTTTTGATTTTATGTTCATATAAAGGTGATTTTCATAATCACAGTGATCTAGTACCCAATTCTAGACATCCGTTTTGTTTCTGTACGCTTTTATATGGAAAAACGACTTTGAGATAGTTGTCATTCTACATTTTAAGACCGGTTTCTTTCAGATTAAGCGTGGTGTAACACGAATAGAATGTTTAAATGAAAGTTTTGATTTTACGTTCATATAAAGGTGATTTTCATAATCACAGTGATCTAGTACCCAATTCTAGACATCAGTTTTGTTTCTGTACGCTTTTATATGGAAAAACGACTTGGTGATAGTTGTCATTCTACATTTTAAGACCGGTTTCTTTCAGACTAAGTGTGGTTTAACACGAATAGAATATTTAAATGGAAGTTTTGATTTTATGTTCAAATAAAGGTGATTTTCATAATCACAGTGATCTAGTACCCAATTCTAGACATCAGTTTTGTTTCTGTACGCTTTTATATGGAAAAAACGACTTGGTGATAGTTGTCATTCTACATTTTAAGACCGGTTTCTTTCAGACTAAGTGTGGTTTAACACGAATAGAATATTTAAATGGAAGTTTTGATTTTATGTTCAAATAAAGGTGATTTTCATAATCACAGTGATCTAGTACCCTATTCTAGACATCAATTTTGTTTCTGTACGCCTTTATGTGTAAAAATGAATTCACCTCCTCAAAATCAACCTCAACCTCAAAAAACCTAAGTTTCGATTTTACGTTCATATGAAGGTGATTTTCATAATCACCGTGATCTAATACTCTATTCTAGACATCAATTTTGTTGTAGTACGCCTTTACATAGAAGCACGGATTTCACCTCCTTAAAATCAACCTCAGCCTCAAAAAACTTAAGTTTCAAAAAACCTAAGTTTTAAGTTTACGTTCAAATAAAAGTGATTTTCATAATCACGTGACCTATTAGACTACCTTAGAAATCAATTTTGTTTATACGCCCATATATAAAGCACGAAATTCCAAAATTAACCTCAACCTAAAAAAAACATATTTGTGAAACAGAAAGATGAGCCAATTTTGCATATTTGGAATCAGCACATTTTTTTAGTTGGATAGTCAAAGAATCTTTTCTGTTGCAATTTGTTCCCGGTTAGGCACTTTTTTTCACACATTTCCTGGACTATAGCGGAAATGTGCCGAGCTTAGCGGAACTGTGCCTTGCGTTGTGGAATGGTGTCAAGCGCGGTTGAAGTTTTCAAAGGTTTTCAGAACTATGAGCTTGGCGGAAGTTTGCTTAGAACTATGAGATTGGCGGAAATACACCATGCGTGGCGGAACACTTGGCGCTCCGAGATGAACACCAGGTGATGAAAAGTGGCTGACCTGTCAACATTCGTGCACCTCTTAAGACTTGGAAGGCTACTATAAAAGCAGATGAATAACTCCTCCCAGGGGCGTCGTTTAGGGGTGGCAAGGGGGCAGTTTCCCCTCCCCCAATAATGGGAGAAAAAATATTATACATCCCATGCCCTTTGACTATTCAGATATGTACCCCTCTTGCCCCCCCCCCGATAAAAATGCTGGAGAATCGCCCCTGCCTCCTCCCCCAAAAAAAAAAAATGCTTTAGTCTTCTTACTTATGTAGTCTTATCTTTGTGTTTGACATGATTATCTATTTTTATTCCTGCTCGTTCTGGGCATTTGTATTTCAAATTATTTATGAATACGAATTTATTATATAAAACTGTTTGGTTCACCCTTCCTCTCTTGACAATTTTACTCTCATGATTTCATCGGAAATTCTAGGCTCCTTGACCTAGTAGCAACTCAGACTATTTACGTTTGTAATGTATTCTGTTTAATTATATCCCAAGTTTCTGAACAAAAGCTCTTCATGAATATAGAATTTCCATTAACCTTATATTATAATGTGTTTGCTCCTCGTCGTCTTCACTATACTAACAGGAACTAAGCCGAACGTTTATCTAGTTAAAATGTTTTATTATATGGACATTGCCATGGTGCCTCTTGTATCTTTGATTATATTAATTACGATTGCAAGAGGACTGTATCTTTTAGTCTGTAATTTTGTCTGACTTGTAAAAAGTAACAAAATGCATATAAGCAAATTTTTGTTTATAGCACCTTGGGCACACGTGATGACAATGTAGTTTGTTCTTTATTAAGCATTTGCAAAAAAAAAAAAAAAAAAAAAAAAAAAAAAAAAAAAAAAAAAAAAAAAAAAAAAAAAAAAAACGAATACTCTGTCCTTTGTGTGATATAAGTGCTGAGTAAAGTGAACAAGAGTAGGATCCAGTTTCCCCCGCTATTTCAGGTTTACAGCGATAGTTACAACCTTTAAACAATTAAGGAATGATGATAGATTTGGTTAACGAAAGGGAATATACAATTATAGATACATAAATAGATAGATAGATAGGTCTATTCACAAGAAAGCCCTATTTAGCCATGGTGACACACAACAAATAAATAAAAAAAAAATACAACAATAAAACCTAAACTGACAAAATACTAAAACTGATTATTAAAAAAAATCTTAACGGTACACATATTTACGGTATTCTCCACCACTTAGTAGCGAACTGGCCCCCTTGTCAATACCTCGCTCTTTACGCTAAAGTTCCGATTTTGTCCCAATTCTTTAAAAATGACTCCTGAATCACAAAGGCCGTTTAATTAGAACAAATACCTCTTTAAAAAGTACTAAAAAAAACTTTAGCTTAAAGGGCGAGGTATTGACGAGGGGGAGATCCCTCTCGCATACGTAATAGCTTATGTTTGTTTAAGTTTTAACGTTGCTCCATAGTTTAAGTTGAAAAACTGGTTTTTCTTTATTTAGTTTCTGATGGTTTCTTTTTAAATAATGCTGGGAATTTGGCTCGCCCTCAATGAAAAATTCCCTTCCCCATGAAAAATTCATCAATGGAAAGATCCTCCTACGTAACCCCCTTGACCCCCCTCCCAACAGAAAATCCTGCCTGACAACGTCTGTATACTTCCCAATAACCAATACTATATGTAAATGACGGGCAAAGCTCATAATTTGCAGCCCTTCCCTTGAGGACTGTGGGGGGTTAAGTCATCCTCAAAGACGTATTTATTAGATTTTTCGAGTATGCTGAACAAACTGGCTATCTCAAAAATTTTGATCGGGTGACTTTTGAGGAAAATGAGCTCGGGAGTGGGGCTAGCTACCCTGCAGTATTTTTGGTCACTTAAAAAGGGCACTAGAACTTTTGATTTCTGATCAAATGAGCCCTCTCTCAATCTTCTACGATCACTGGTTCGATATTATCACCCCTGGGAGAAAAAGAAATATAAAAATAAACACGTATTTGTGATCTTTCTTGTGACAAAAATGCAAAACTCCACATTTTCGTACATAGGAGTTAGAAACCGGTACAGTAGAGTTCTCTGACATGCTAAATCTGATGGAGTGATTTTCATTAAGATCAATTGATGTTTTGGGGTGTTTTCTCCCTTTTCCGAAAATTGGGCAGATTTTCTCAGGCTTTATTTTCTGGTATTTATTATATATACATACAATAAATGGGCATCAAAATTAGATTCTTTTGATGTATCTATCGTTGTCGAGACTCTCCTTTAGAGCATTTCTCCTTATTTACAGTTCGTTACCACGAACTGTTTGGTCTATGACATTTGGTCTGGTACGATCATTCGAGGGAGTCAAAAACTGTAACTGAACTACCAACTGCTATCAGTATATATATATATATATATATATATATATATATATATATATATATTATATTATATATATATTATATATATATATATATATATATATATATATATATATATATATATATATATATATATATATATATATATATCATATATATATATATATATATATATATATATATATATATATATATATATATATATATATATATATATATATATATATATATATATATATATATATATATATATATATATATATATATATATATATATTTATTTATTTATTTATATATATTACTCACAGGAAAAGCCTTTGACTTTTTCTTAGTTGGAATAGTAAAGAACGAACCACAGGAAATCATCAAAAATCTAATTTTGATGCTAATTCTAAATGTATTAAATTCATGAAGTTTGATGTTACCTATCTCAAGTTACGAGCCTGAAAAAATTGACCAAGTTTTTGACAAAGGGGGAACACCCCTAAGAAATCAATTGATCTTAATGACGCATTGAGATTCAGAATATCAGACAACCTTACTGTAGTAGTTTCAAGCTCCTATGTACAAAAATATGCCAGAAGCAAGATCACAGATGCAAGTTTATTTTTGTTTTATTTTATTTATTTTTTTTTTTTTTTTTGTTCTTTTTTTTTCCAGGGGTGATCGTCTCGTCCCGAACCAGTGATCCTAGAAGATTGGGAGAGGGCTTATTTGATCAGAAATCAAAAGTTTTAGTACGCTTTATAACTGACGAAAAATATTGAAGAGCAGTTAGCCCCTCTCCTACCCCCTTCTTTACCCGAAATTGCCCGATCAAAATTTTGAAATAGCCATTTTCTTCAGCATGGCTGAAAGATATAAGAAATATGTCTTTGAGGATGGCTTGACCCCTCACAGCCCCTGAGGGACGCACTACAAGTTATAAACTTTACCCATTGCTTACAAATAGTATTTGGCTATTAGGAAATATAAAGATATTTTCAGGGGGGGTCTGGTGGTGGACTTACGTGGAAGGATATTTCTATAGAGGACTTTCCTTGGGGGAGGGAAGTTTTCCATGGGAGGGAAGTTAGTTTTTGTCAGTATTAATTAAAAGACTATCAGAAATTAAATAAAAAAACAAGTTTTTTCAAGTGAAAGTAAGGAGCAACATTAAACCTTAAATCGGACAGAAATTATTGTCTATAAAAGGGGGTTGCCCCTCCTCAGTACCTTGCTCTTTGCGCTAAAGTATTTTTGAATCTGTTAAAAGCTTATTAGTCTAATTAAACGGTTCTTGTGTATCAGGAGTCATTCTTAAATGATTGGAACAAAAACTCAAACTTTAGCGTAAAGAGCGATGTATTGAGGAGGGGGCAATTCCCTCATATATTTAATAATTTCACTTCGTTCTAAGTTTTAATTTTGCTCTTTACATTCAGTCGAAAAATACTTTTTTATTTAATAATTACAAAAGGTTGAAAAATGGTTGAAAGATGTATCAGTTTCCTTTAAAATCAGCCTTAAACAGATCTCTATGATATTCCAGTGTCCTGCTAGCTGCGAAGAAAAAAAAAACAGAAAAAAGAGGAAACATCAATGCTACCCATGCAAAAAGTCATTTCCTTTTTGTCATAGCCAGGGGACTGTAATTTCTTCTATCAGGTTTTTGGCCAATGTTATTTCAATGATGTACTTTTTTATTTCGGTCCAATTTGTTTTGAAAATAAATAATTTTGGGTTACTATTAGCCGAGATTTGTCCTTTTCTAAGTTGCAGCTACTGCTGCAATATTTAGTGTGTCATTTAGGTAGTACAGCAGCCGCTCGCAGGGAGTCCTATTCTTACTCACGCCATTCATCCTTAAGTAATTTTTCTTTGAAAAACTTGTTTAAAAGAAACAGTTTTTTTTGTTTTTTTTTCAAATTAAGATAGAATGAAAGTATTGCTTTTTAAACATATTAAATAAAAAAAAACAAGTTTTTTTAACTGAAAGTAAGGAACGACGTTAAAACTTAAAACGAACAGAAATTGTTCCGTATATGAAGGGGGCTGTCCCCTCCTCAACGCCTCGCTCTTTACGCTAAAGTTTTTTTATTGTTTAAAAAAATAGAGTTGTGAGAAAGTCAAACTTTAGCGTAAAGAGCGAGGCGTTGAGGAAGGGACAGCCCCCTTCATATACGGAATAATTTCTGTTCGTTTTAAGTTTTAACGTCGTTCCTTACTTTCAGTTAAAAAAACTTGTTTTTTTTATTTAATTTTTGAACGTTTTTGAATTAATGCAGGTTTTGATTTTGGCTCACCGTACATGAATAATTAAAACAAAATTTGCATATTATATTTGGTTAAATGGCTTTCTCGAAACTTGTTTAATTTTATTTACGAACGTTTTTATTAGTAATAAATATACGTAACTAAGAATTAACTTACGTAACGAACTTCTATATTCATAAATTTTTAACACGTATATTAGGGGGTTCGCCCCCTAGTCAATACCCTGCTCTTTAAGCTATAGTTCGAATTTTTTTTTCCAGTTCTTTAAAAATGACCTCTTAATCACAATCAGTTGATCAGTTGAAAAACTTGTTTTTTTTATTTAATTCCTGATCTTTTTCTTTAATAATGCTGGGAAATCCGGCGCCCCCTTCATAGCAATGTCCCTTCCCCCATGAAAACTTCCTTCATGGAAAGATCCTCCCATATAGCCCCCGACCCTCCCCTTCCCCCACCTACCAGAAAAAATCTCCTCTGAAAAGGTCTGTATACTTCCCAATAACCAATACTATATGTTAACATTGAGTAAAGTTCATAACTTTCAGCCCTCCCCCCGGGGACTTTGGGGGATCAAGTCATCCTAAAAGACATTTTTATCATATTTTCGACCCTGCTGAACAAAATGGCTATCTCAAAATTTTGATCGGGTGACTTTGGGAAAAAAATGAGCGTGGGAGGGGGCCTAGTTGCCCTCCATTTTTTTTGGTCACTTAAAAAGGGCACTAGAACTTTTAATTTCCGTGCTAATGAGCCCTCCCACGATATTCTAGGACCACTGGGTCGATACGATCACCCCTGGGAAAAAAAAAACAAACAAACAAATAAACACGCACCCGTGATCTTTCTTCTGGCAAAAAATGGAAAATTCCACATTTTTGTAGATAGGAGCTTGAAACCTCTACAGTAGGGTTCTCTGATACGCTGAATATGATGGTGTGATTTTCATTAAGGTTCTATAGCTTTTAGGGGGTCTTTCCCCCTTTTTTCGAAAATCAGCCAAATTTTCTCAGGCACGTAACTTTTGATGGGTAAGATTAAACTTAATGAAACTTATATATTTGAAATCAGAATTAAAATCTGATTCTTTTGATGTATCTCTTGGTATCAAAATCCCGTTTTTTAGAGTTTCGGTTACCATTGAGCCGGGTCGCTCCTTACTTACAGTTCGTTACCACGAACTGTTTGATACTAGTTTTGCCTAAGGTTTTAGTCTTTTGTGTTTTATATGCCTCTAAATAAGCAGGCGTGGGAATATTTGAGCAGACGATGGAATATTTCGAAGGAATTGCTTTTTTATTGGATAGGCTGAATTGTTCTAGAGTTGTTATTTCTCTCTATACAAGTGGGTTCATTCAAAATATACGCGGGTAATAACGCAGTAGGGTAAACAATTACTTTTCAAAAAAAAACTTGCATAGGGTAACTAACCACTTTCTGAACAAATTTTTAGTTAACATTTAAGAATAAAGTACATCATCTAAAAGAATAAAAGTTTCAGAGAATTTCAGGAGTTGATCTATAAGGTATTCCCAAAAGTGGCCCTATTTGGACATACACTTTAAATGAAAGTTAGCTGATTTTGTAGATTGGCTAATTTTTGTTGATTTTCCCAAAATTTTTTGGGTTACAACTCTTGAAAATCTCCAAAGCCTTTGTTCACCAGGATATAAGTACTTCATTTTTAAATCTCAAAGAAGAATCTGTTTTCACGTTAGTGTGTTGGAAACTGTTTTTTTTTTTTTTTTTCTTACTATGTGATATTTTGCAAATATTTTTTATGATCTCTATACAGACATTAATAACAGCTCTGGAGAAACTCAGCCTATTCAATAAGAATAAAGCAAGGTGCAACTTGCTTACCTTTCCTCTTATGGGTTGGATGCTGAAGTGGTAACTTTGGTTATCTAATAATAAAAGTTAAAAGCAACCTCTCCATTGGGGAAGGGGCGGCTGGAGGCACCCCAAATTGAAAGCCATTACGGGTTTTTGATATATTCAAGGTGATCAATAAAAAAATTTCCGCAAAAAAATTGAAGGTGGGAGGGGTAATGAATTTTGGAGGAGCTATGGGCCCACTTTGTCCTCCAGTCGTGCATATTAAAAATCCTTGTTTATTTTTTGCTCAAAGAAAGTGTAATTTCCATAGTTTTCAGCTAACAAATTACTGAGAGAATAAGCTGGGGGATGTTAGAGGGTCCATGGGCCAGTCTATGCCTGCAATCATAACGGTTGAAAATCCTTGCGTAATGGGGTCTCTAACAAGGTGCAATATGCCTGTCTTTCTGCAGAAAACAGTTGAAAGAGGGCTGGGGATGATGAAGGGCCATTGACTCACTTTGTGCTTCCTAATAATAATATTAAAAAAATCCTACTATGAATTTAGTTTAATTAAGGCGGACCCTGCTTACTATCTTACTAAAAGGTTGTCAGGTGGGTGTGTTTTTGTGTTGGGAGGGGATATCTAAGGCATATGTTAAGCTCACTTTGGTGCTCCAGTCAAGTCAAAGATATTCCAGGATTCCACTTAAAGCAAGATGCAATATGCCCATCGTTCTGCTAAAAACATCGTTCTGGTTGTTGGAGCGGCGGCCAAATGTTAGTTGAGCACTTGTCCACAATGGATCTTCAGTTGTCCAAATTAATACCTACTTTTTACCTTAAGTTGACATGAGGGGATAGAGGGGCCAAGGTTCAATTTTTTGTCATCAATTTGTAAGAACAGTCACGATCCGTTTTGTGTCTGGTGAGTTTCTCAATAAAGAAGTTATTCCTCAGAATTTTCAAATGGAGTACCTCATAAGGTACTTCTTGAAGGAGTATTGATTAGTATTAAAAAGGAAATTGCATCTCCTTTATCTTAAAAGTTGATTTTCCTGCTGTTGGCCAACCTTCTAATATCACCAAGAAAGGAACCAAGATAAACTTCAAATTTCTGTAGTAATGAGAGAACTATTAAAGTTAAGGAGGCGTATGTTATATCTTACACCTGTATTTGTCCCAAACACATAGAATAAAATAACAAAGTAAACCAAAATCACCTATGAAAATATCGCCAAGTTGTAAAAGCATACTTTCGAACCTGTGGGAATTTTCAATTTTTTGGAACTTTAACTTTTATTTTCTAGGAAAACATTTTTGTAATGGACCCAACAATTCATGTAACATTTCAAGCACTTTCAGAATTTAATTTAGCTTCAAATTTAAACTACTGCTTGCTGGCTTGCTTGCATAAACAGAGCTTTCTACTCGAAAACCAAAAAATAGCTCGAAGAAATTGAAACAATAACATTATGCATAAAGTAATAACAATTATGCATAAAGTAATAAAGTAATAGTTTTCCAAAAGTAATAACAAATCCATCAATTCAGCAAAAGGTCCGCATTATCTTTAAGACTACTTAGGTTCAGCCTTTACCACTTCCTAGTTATAAACTATAGTTATAACTGAATATTATAACTATAGTTATAACTGAATATATTATAACTATAGAATATTATAGTTATAACTGAATAGTTATAACTAGTTATAAACTGAATTTGGAGCCAAAAAAAAAAGAAAAAATAATGAAGGCGAAGTTTTTTAGCACAATAAGCAAAATGAATATATATAATTGTATTAATATCTATTACCTTTAATCCAGCCTCTTATAATGATAAGTGAGATAAAGTATCTTTCAGTGTAACTGCATAGGAATCGGGTAGTCTCAGAAGTTGATCGGTATCAATTATGTAGTCCTTGAAATGTTAAGGTAAATATGAAGAATATTTGCTTATCAGATGACCAAGTATATCTCTTTCAAATTTGTAATAGCATGCTTTTACTGAGTTCAGCTTTTTATGTATCCCCATGGTAGAACTGTAAATATTTGTTTTTGCCTAGCCTGGGCACTGGCGGATCCAGGGGGGCTGCCCCCTAAAAATTTTCTGGTGCCCTCTTCCCCTGTTTTTTTTTCTCATTCTTTATTTTTAGAATAAATTTGTCAATTTGGTAAATTATTGGCACCTTTGTCATATTACCCCCTCCCCCAATATTTTGCTCATTGGCGCCCTTGTCACATTGGACCCCCCAAGATTTTGCTCTAGATCCGCCCTTGAGCCTGGGGAGGGACCGATACGCTGACTCCTTCCCAAAAATGGAAATTAATTTGTGTGTGTGTTTTTTTTTTTTTTTTTTTTATCCTGATGTTTTACAGATCCATCTTGACAGTGGGATAGAGCCGACGAATCCTTTGCTAGGACCAATTTATGTTTCCATAGCTGACACTTATAAAGATCTTGGTGAGCTAGAGAAAGTTGTGGAATTTTACAAGAAGGAGATACATTGTTACCTTGATGACGAAAAAGAGGTACGTTTTCTACTAGCTTACTTTAATTAGAAAGAGAAAATGCGCTTTCTGAATAGGTTAACTCTAAGTTAATACGAGGCTTAGATTTTGTAGTAGGTTTGCTAAGTATATTGTATTTACTATGTTTTACTAGATCTAAAATATTGTGGTTTGCATTACACGTTTAGAAGTAAATCAGAAGACGCAAATGGTGGATTATATTAGAAGTATGGCTATTCAGAGCGAAGTTTTATCACCTACAGGCTTAATTTTATTCTTGTCTATTCAGTTTTTTTCTTGTCTTACTTCGTGAAAACAAATGAAAAATAATAATAAATGAGAATAAAATTAGGGTTGTAAGTAAGTGATGATTTGCACAAATGTTCATAAAAAGAGCGCTAGAAGTTTCAACTTCGTTTGAAAAAGATCCATCCGGTTACGGGTAGTTCGATGAGAAAAGAATAGTGGTTCGGTGCGACCAGACTTGGTAAAAAAAAAAGAAACAAAAAACAAGTAATCGCCCAACTTATATGTGGAATATAAGGAATTCCACATTTTTGTTGGCAGGGGTTTTAATGTTCTGTTTTTTTCTCTTTTTTTTGGGGGGGGGCGGGTAAGAATTTTTTTAAGACCGGATATTTTTGGAGGGTGTCCCCCTTTTTCTGTAATGACACAAAGTTACTCGGGCAAATAACTTTTAAACCTATTTAATGTGCATATTTAAAATCCACTTAAGAGATATTCCACTTCTTTTATTCGCATGATGTTTCTAAAATTCTGTTGTTGTTGTTTTTTTTTTTTGGGGGGGGGGGTCATTTACAATTGGCACTAGCTCATTTTTTACTTACAATTTGGTACCACTAACCTGTTGGTATAGCATAAAATTCTAGATTATTTTTTTTTTGTCCTTGCATGGTAGACAATTTGGTAAATTCACATTTGTTTTGATTATTTCGCTAGGTAGAAGATGAGCACAGCACTTGATGCGTCTTTTTATGCTTTTTATAAATATACTACTCTCTTCGTTCACGAATCTTATTTTGAGCCCTTGATTTGGTAATCACTTCTGGGCAAATAGTTAAGAAATCAACAATAGTAAACTTATTTAATGACGTTAACTCTCAAATTATGCCACTTAGCTAAGGTTAACTCACTTATATCTGGTCTACCACTGGCACAAATTTCAATGTAGAGAAGAAAGCCCCAAAATCCGCACCGTTCGTGTATATAATGTTGGCTTAACAATCACACTAGTGGCAGAATGTGCTGCCTGTAACTGGAAAAAACTAGTGAAAAATGAACCTGACCCCCCCCCGTGATAAAGATCAAAGATTATTTGATCAAAGATTATGTTTTTTTTTTGGGGGGGGGGGGTCATTTACAATTGGCACTAGCTCATTTTTTACTTACAATTTGGTACCACTAACCTGTTGGTATAGCATAAAATTCTAGATTATTTTTTTTTGTCCTTGCATGGTAGACAATTTGGTAAATTCACATTTGTTTTGATTATTTCGCTTGGTAGAAGATGAGCACAGCACTTGATGCGTCTTTTTATGCTTTTTATAAATATACTACTCTCTTCGTTCACGAATCTTATTTTGAGCCCTTAAAAATTACTCCTCTTCCTTATAATTGTTACCAAAAATTCTGAAAACTACCTTTTAAAAAATCATAAATACTTATGTAATTGCAAAAGACGCATTGCTTTACTTTACGCCCTCCCCCCTAATGAAGCTGTATATTCCCTGCTATTTATGTCCCCGCCGTTTTGATTTTTTTTTTTTTTTTTTTTTTTTTTTGCAATAGCACGATTCTTTTCTTCTCTATTAAAAACTTCTACTTCCAACATCTTACCGCAGGATCATGCCGCCTGAGGCCAACACAAGATGACAATCTGTCTTCCTTCATCCGCAGAACTTGCCCTAGCCATCTCAACCCTTCTCTCATTATCATAGGCAACGCAATCGCGCTGCCTAAGTAAAGAACGATGTTGGCACAATATGTTATTTGTTTTTTGTGCTAGACCAGGACACTTCGTATCGAAGGAGTTGTAGTAGAAACATCGAAAAGGGCTCATTCGGTTGGAAATTCAAAGGGCTAGTGCCCCGTTTTAATAGTCAAAAGTGATTGGAGGGCAACTAACCCCCCTCTCACGCCCACCTTTTCCCCAAACACATCCAATCAAAATTTTGAGATAGCCATTTTGTTCAACGTGGTTGAAAGTTCTGAAAATTAGGTCTTTGAGGATGACAACCCTCAGGACAAGGGTTATAAGTTATGCCCTGGGGGCATATCAGGTTTTCATAGAAAGCGTTGTCGTAGAAACTTCAAAAGGGGCTCATTCGATTGGAAATTGAAATGGCTAGTGCCCTTTTTAATTGTCGAAAGTGATAGGAAGACAACTAACACCCCTTCCACGCTCACCATTTATCCAAAGACATTCAATCAAAATTTTGAAATAGCCATTTTGTTCAACGTAGTTGAAAGTTCTGGAAATTATATCCTTTAAGGTCTTTTAGGATCACAAATCCCTCAGAGCCCTCAGGACAATGGTTATAAGTTATACCCTGGGGGTATATAAGGTTTTTATTGAAAGCTTTGTCGTAGAAATTTGAAAAGGGCGTATTCGATTGGAAATTCAAAGGGCTAGTGCCCTTTTTAATAGTCGAAAGTGATTGGAGGGCATGTAACTCCCCTCTCACGTCTACCTTTTCTCCAAACACATACAATCAAAAATATTAAATAGCCATTTTGTTCAACGTAGTTGAAAGTTTTGGAAATTAGGTCTTTAAGGACGACAAGCCCCCCCCTCGGTTGTAAGTTATGTCCTGGGGTTATTTAAGTTTTTTTTAAAGAAAGTGTTGTCGTAGAAACTTCAAAAAAGGCTCATTCCATCGGAAATTGAAATGGCTAGTGGCCTTTCTAATAGTCGAAAGTAATTGGAGGGCAATTAACCTCCCTCTCACGCCCACCATTTTCCCAAACACATACAATCAAAATTTTGAGATAGCCATTTTTTTCAACGTAGTGGAAAGTTTCTGGAAATTAAGTCTTTGAGGATGACAACCCCCCACAGCCCTCAAGGCAAGGGTTGTAAGTTTTGCCCTGGGGGCATATGAGGTTTTTATAGAAAATGTTGTCGTAAAACTTCAAAAAGGGCTCATTCGATTGAAAATTGAAAGGGCTAGTGCCCTTTTTAAATGCTGAAAGTAATTGGAGCGCAACTACCCTCCTCTCACGCCCACCATTTCCCCAAAACCATCCAATCAAAATCTTGAGATATTCATTTTGTTCAACGTAGTTACAAGTTCTGGAAATTAGGTCTTTTAGGATGACAATCCCCTCAGAGCCCTCTGGGCAAGGGTTGTATGTTATACCCTGGGGCATATAAGGTTTTTATAGAAAGTGTTGTCGTAGAAACTTCAAAAAGGGCTCATTTGATTGGAAATTGAAAGGGCTAGTGTCCTTTTTAATAGTCGACAGTGAATGGAAAGCAACTAACCCCCCTCTGACGCCCACCGTTTCTCCAAACACATTTAATTTAAATTTTTGAGATAGCCATTTTGTTCAACGTAGCTGAAAGTTCTGGAAACTATGATTTTGAGGATGACGAATCCCCCAAACCCCTCAGGGCAAGGGTTGTACTGGGAAAAATTAATTAAGATTTTAAGGAATAAATATCAGCATATGTATGTTAAACTGACAATTCACATTTTTTTCTTTAAATTCATTGGAATTTTTTTCAGTAAAGTGCAAATGACATTCTGGCTTTTAGAAAGCATAGGGTTTAGAACACTACTCAGATTAATTTCTGCTCGTTTTGAGTCTGACTTATTTTAATTTCTGTTTGTTTTGGGTTTCATTTTTTTATTGATACTGATTTGTTTTAGTTGTATGCTTGGTAGATTATTTGATTCAATTTTCCTTCGTTTTTGGTTTAATGGGGTTCTTTACTTTTTTTGAAAAGCTTATTTTGTGCAAAAAGTTTTTTTGATTAGGCTAATAACCCTAAAAAGCGGGATTGAACCACCCTTTTCGTACAGCCTACTGTAGGTCAGCCCGTCGGATACGCATAACAATCCTTGGGCACTTTATTTTATGGCAGACGCTAATTGACCAATTGATCGTAGGGGGAAAAGAGGTTTACTATTGAAGATTTAGTGAGGATAAACATAGTTGGTCACACGCATATTGGTTTACTAGAAAGGATTAGAGCAAGGTGAAAAAAAGCGCTATTTGGAACGAGATTAGTCTGTATTAATTATTGTTTTAAAGTAGTTTTCAGAAATTTTTGATAACCATTTTGAACTGGCAAATACCAAGAAACAAGCCGTCACTTCAAGGGTCTTTTTGGGGACTCAAAATCGGATTTTTAGAAAGAAAGCGTATTAGTATATTTAAAACGAACACAATAATACGCATCGAGTGGTGTGTTTTACTTCTACTTAGTGAAGTAATAGAAACACAATTGCAAATTTATGGGCAATTTGCACTTTATGAATTAAGTAGAACCTATCAAATTATTGAAACATTTCCTATAAGTTAAATATAGTTAAATATAGTTAAATATAGCAGCTAGATTCTCCTATTAGTCGGAATGGTAGTATTTTTAGTACGTTTCTAAGACCGTACCGGTCTTCTCTATCCCGTCGTGATTTACTTCATAAGTTTAGTTTTTTTTTTGTAAACCAGTGAAAAAGAAGAAAAACGAAAAGACAAAATCAGCTATTTCAGCAAGAAATAGCTGATTTTGAATTAAAGTTATCAAGTATTTTGCAGTAGGTGGCATAGGTTTTTTTTTTTTTTTTTTTTTTTAAAGATCTGAGTACTGGTTGTCTGAGGTCTTGCTGAAATAGCTGATTTTGTCTTTTCATTTTACTTCTTTTTCGATGGTTTAAAATAACCCTCGTTTCTTGGTTTCTTAAATATTTCTATGTTTGTTGCAATTCTTTCGTTTTTGTCGAACGTAATGATATTCTTGTTAATTCTCTTTTATTGAATTTGGTATGCTTTGTACTCCCTAGCTTGGTCTATTTTGAAAAATGGTATCTACTTATCATCAAGTAAAAATTAATCTCATTCTGTACGAGTTGCTTAATACAGTGATTATCCTTTTAATAGAAAAATTTTCTTACCCCTTTCTATAATTTTAGTGCTTCCCATAAAATGAGTAAAGTAGCTAGGTATTGAATTTATCATAACATTTTTTCTCTTGGGGTTTTCTTTTGTTGAATTTAGTAGGCTATATGCCTTCTAGCTTGCTCCATTTCGAAGAAATAAATTTATTAATTGACTAATAAAGAATAATCCCATCACTGCACATAAGATATTTAATACGCTGGTTTTATTATCTTTTTTATTGATTTTTTTTTGTTTGACCTTTAAAGTAGATTACTTCCCAATCATCTTTAGATATAAAAGTATTCTGAAATCATTCTTCATTTTAACTATAATAAACTGAAAAAATTTAAGTACAAGCCTCGTTTCCGCTGTCCTGAGCTCACGAAAACAAAATTCTTAACTAACGAGCACTTAATGCTGATGGTTTTTTTATGGTTAATTAGTTAATTAGTATGGTTAATTAGTTAGATGGTTAATAAGCACACTAATCATACCAGCAACAGCAATCAAAACAACGAGAAATTAATCTAAGACAGTGAAATTTTTTATCCTGAAATTAATCTTTCAGCTGATATCCAAGGCAGGCACGTACGCAGGAATTTGTTTCGGGGTGGGCCCAATTTGTTGTGGGGGGGGTGCCAAATCCTTCAAACCCATTATTCTGTGAAAAATCAGAAAATTATGGGAAAATGAAAAAAATCGTGAGATTTCAGAGGGGGGCGGGCCCGGAGGCCCCCCTCCCGTCCGTACGTCCCTGATCCAAGGGCCTTCCTCAGAAAAACACATATAAAAATATAAAATAAGACTTACCATAAAATACCTGATTATTAAAACGAAAATAAATTAAAATAATTCTGGAATCGTTACTTAATTCTAATAATGATTCTAGGATTGTTTTGATTTTTTTGATTTTAGCTTGAAGGATCAGGGTCCTTAACACAATCAATCAAAATTAAAATACAAAAAATAATAATGCAGCGATTTTGAATCTTTAAAAAGTTTACCAATGATTCCTTCTATCTTTCTTTCTTTTTAATTTAGTTTATTGTATACTTTCCAATTTAGTCACATTAAAAATGTATGTAATAATTGGCTAATAAAATTTTATGCAGTTACTTATTACCGACATGAAAAGTTTGTTTGGGGGGGAGGGAGTAGTTTAAGAACTTTTCGTTGCACAGTCTTAAAAGTAAGTTGTTTTACCCGATCAGCTCTAGATATATTTCTTAGATATTTTATCTAGGAATATTCTGCAACAATCTCTCAGCTCGACCAAGAAAAGGGAAAAATTTGTCGTTAATAATTCGTGATAACATATTAATTGGCGGAAAATTTGGAAATTATCTCATCAAAATCTTACCAAAGGTTTAAAACAGTAACACGAACCTTAAAACTGGCAAAAAAGGGAAGAAGATGAAGTTTGAACATGCACTCTTGAATACGAAAACTTCAGCGGGAAAATTAAAAAAAGTGCTTCTTCTAAAAATGTTTGGCAATATTTGGCAATATTGCAAAAAATGTTTGGCAATTATAAGTCGTAATTTGGCTCATTATGTTGCTCTATGACGTAAGTTTCTCGGTTGTACATCCATTTCAAAGAATAAAATGTACTTTTTATAAAGAATGTTCTTTCATTTCAAAATAATTCAAATAAAAAATTGCTATCATGCAACAAATCTCTCCTAGAACTTAAAGGATAAGAAGAAATTCCATTTCATGCACTGTTGGATAGGAAAATTTTAATGAAAAAAAAAAAAAAAACAACACACTTCTTCTGAAAATGGTCACTGCGATCTTTATAAGTTGTAATTTGCTCATTAGGGTGCTCACTCTTCTAAATCGTAAGTTTTATTGCTATACTTCCATTTTCAATAATGAAATATGCTTTCTACAAACAATATACTTTCATTTTATTTCAGATAAGCAACATTACCAATCACTATCATGGGACAAAATTACCCTAGGTAATAGGAAGAAAATGAATTTTCAGTTTATGCAATGTTGGGCAGGAAAATTAAAAAAAAATTATTCTTTATCTTCATTTAAAAATGTACTCGGCGATCCTTATAAGTCGTAATTTGGGTCATTATAGTGCTCACTCTTCTCTAGATCATGACTTTCATGGTTGTACATCTATTTAAAAATAAGTAAAATTACATATTGCTATCGTGTAACAAAATTAACCTAGAACTTAAAAGGATAAAAAAATACTTCTTCTGGTAATGTTCACGGCGATACTCATAAGTCGTAATTTGGCTCGTTATGGATTCGCACTCATCGCTAGATCGTTTAGTTTTGTGGTTGTAGGCTACTTCCATTTCAAATAATCAAATATTCATTCTACAAAAAATGCCCTTTCATTTCATTTTAAATAGATAAAATTACAAATTGCTACCGTGCGGCAAAATTAATCTGAAACTTAAAAGAAAGACGATGCAATTTCAATTCATGCACTGTTGGATCGGAAAATTTCAATGGGGAAAAATAATGTTTCTTTAGCCTCTTCTGAAAATGTACTTGGCGTTTCTTATAAGTCGTAATTTTGCTGATTATGGTACTCACTCATCTCTAGATTTCTAGATCGCAAGTTTATGATTATACTTCTATTTCAAATAAGTAAAATTACAATTTGCTATAATGCAACAAACTTAGAAGGATAAGATGAAATTTCAATTCAAGCACTGTTGAATAGAAAAATTTCAACGGTGAATAAAAAAATAGAAAAAAAACACCTCTTCTGAAAATGTTTACGGCGATCCTTATAAGCTGTAATTTGGCTCATTATGGGGCTCACTCGACTCTAGATCGTAAGTTTCCTGGTTGTACTATCATTTCAAAGGAAAAAGATGAGAAGAAAAATCTCAAGTGGATCAAGTCCATTGTGAAACAACTAGCAATAAGAGCGCCACGTTTTCTATTGAAGCTTGTATGATCAAAGATCCTTTATAATTAGTTTCTTTTGATTTCTTTAGTGTTGATAGGGGGTCCTTGTACATGTTTTTTGGTCAAAAGAGAAAATGAGATGTAAAATCAGTATTATTGTCTCTTTTTAAGAAAAGATTTTGAAGAGGGTTTCAAAGCAAGCTCCCTTCTTTGAAGTTTGATGGATTTCCCTGTGCGTTTGAGAGTCTTCGTTAATTTATTTTCCCATTACATATTACTTAAGCTGATTGGCAGGAACTTAAAGGCTAAGTTGAAAATTTGAGAAATATCCATCTTAAAAAAAAGTTGGAGAAATCGGGAATTCAGCATTTAATGCAAAAGAGCTTTTTAGGATGTAAGACCTCCCCATTTGCAGACTAGAGAACAAAGTGACCTGAAACAAACCTTAAAAGCATTTTTTTTTCACTCATTACACTAAATTTAAGCTAACGTGACCTTGGCAATATTTAAAAAGAAATTATAAAGAAGTGATAGGCTACAAAAAAAGCAACAACAAAAATCTAAAGCAGCAATTACTTCTTCAAGGTCCATCTAACAAATACTGTGTTTCATCGTGATAACACGTTCGTTAACACGGTCCTCCTATTTACACGAAAAATGTTTTTGGAAGAAGATCAAAACTACTCTTAGAATTTTTGATTACTTTTGGATCTAAATGATCTGTCTTTTTTTGTAAATATGTGAATTGAAAAGGCTTGTAGAAAAAAGTAGGCAATTTTTAAGAGAATTTTTGCAACATAAAAGACAATTTTTGAGTGGGAATGTTTATATTGACTATGTCTCGTTAATGAAGTCTTTGGATTTTTTTTTTTTTTTTTTTTTTTTTTTTTTTTTTTTTTTTTTTTTTTTTTTTTTTTTTTTTTTTTTTTGTTCTATCCATCATGAATTTAATAAATAAAAATATACAAATAAAAACAGGTATAATATTTAAACAAAGCAGTGGAACAAAAAAAAAAAAAACAACACCAAACTTTATATAATAAAAATCCGAACATTTTGACTCCACGCCCGGGAGCTTTTATCAACGGAAAACCAGTTCTGCAGTTCTCTTTCACTACTTTGTTTAAGTTTAATATTCCGTTTTTATCTCTATACCCTAAATAGCTACGAGACTAGGGTATTGAAATTGGAAACTGGTATATAATCTGTGAAAAATAATTGCTGATGAAATTGTCAGACAAATCACCATACGGCAAATAATTGGCAATACTTTATTTAAAATGTTTGGCTGATATTTAAAATAGTAGCATTATTTTCATGCCTACAACCAAACTATCAATTTTTTTGCTCTTTTTTGAATAAATTGCCAGTAGCACTTTAATGTTCTTTGGTGGAGGTTGTAAATAGGGCACCTCCCCTCCTGGTCATGGTCAGTTTTATCTGTTTTAACTTTTAGGTTTATAATTAGGTATATATAATTAGGTATATAAATAGGTATATATTAGGTCATACCATACGGCAAATAATTGGCAATACTTTATTTAAAATGTTTTGCTGATATTTAAAATAGTAGCATTATTTTCATGCCTACAACCAAACTATCAATTTTGTGCTCTTTTTTGAATAAATTGCCAGTAGCACTTTAATGTTCTTTGGTGGAGGTTGTAAATAGGGCACCTCCCCTCCTGGTCATGGTCAGTTTTATCTGTTTTAACTTTTAGGTTTATAATTAGGTATATATTAGGTATATATAATTAGGTATATAAATAGGTATATATTAGGTCATACCATACGGCAAATAATTGGCAATACTTTATTTAAAATGTTTTGCTGATATTTAAAATAGTAGCATTATTTTCATGCCTACAACCAAACTATCAATTTTGTGCTCTTTTTTGAATAAATTGCCAGTAGCACTTTAATGTTATTTGGGGGAGGTTGTAAATAGAGCACCTCCCCTCCTTGTCATGGCCAGTTTTATCTGTTTTAACTTTTAGTTTTTTTTTCTTAACTTTAATTTGAAAACGTTTTTTGGACCTCCCCTCAACACAAATAAGTGACATTTCCATCCGGTAACATTATTCACATCTTCTGGATATTCAATTACCGGCTTTGTTGTGTATGAATTCTGACATTTTATCGAGACCTTAGTGTCAAGAACAGGTGCTTAGATTATGGGCGTAGGCAGCATATTGTCTAGGGGGGGGGGCAGTCGATAATGTGATGGAGGGCGAGATGAAGTTATGTCGGCATGGGTTTACGTAGCTTCTTGCCTAGGAGAGGGGGCAGCCACTTCTGTGATGAAGGGCGGGGGGGGGGGAGCTAAATTTATATTGGAAGTTCACAAAACCTCACATTGCCAGCAAGTTCTATCATACTTATGAAATCCTTATTAATAAGTAATCACCAAAAATTATAAATCATCAATATGCTTCAGCATTCATCTTCTTGGATTACAGCTAAATCTTTCCAAGACATTATGGATGATCGCTTCTTGTTTGAATTGAATAAATTTGTTTGAATAAATTTCTGTTTATTTCCAGTTTTTTCAACCGTCTACCTTTTATCAGCTGCTTTTCCAACCATCTGCTTTTTTCAGCCATATCTAATGTAAATTTGAAGTCTAGGGGGGGGGGGGGGCAGCTGCCCCCTGCCTCCCCCTCCCTATGCCCATGGCTTAGACCGGTGGTATATTGATTTGAAAGATCTTCCAAGAAAATTTGGAAAATTTCACCTAGAAATGTACTTTATTTGATTTCAGGCCTAGATTCGTCACATCTAAAACTCTTGCACGGGATGACATTTAAAAAATAAATAGGGGAGAGACATCAGTTTTTTTAGATTTTTTAGATTTTTTTTGATTTGTCACTATTTTTGACAAATCTAAAAACAACAAAAAATATCGCACTGTCGGAAAATGTAACTGTTACGAGTCCAAAAGGGACACTCAGGAAATACTGACAGAACCTAAACTGCCAGAAAATACTGGCGCCTCCCCCTCTGGTTATGGCTAGTTCCGTCTGTTTTAACTTTTATATTTTTTCTTAACTTTAATTTGAAAACCTTTTTTCTTTATTCATAAAGGGACGCAAGGTCCCCTTGTTCCTTGAGAGTGACTTTACCTCAAAGTTATTTCTTTTGTTTCCCTTTCATCTTCTTGAAACATAGTCCCCGAGGAATATTCTCCGTTTACTCATGTCACACATTGAAGCTTTAAAAAAAACTGGATAATATTATTATCGTAAGAAATCAGTAATGATAATCATGGTGTATTGCTGGTTCATTTCAGACTGCAAGATCCTATTTGGCTATTGCAGACGTCGAAGCAGAGCTTGGCAAGGATGTAGAGCACGTTTGTCATAGTTACATGACTGCATACAATAAAGCAGTGGTAGCAGAACGGTTCAAACTTGCAAAGCATATACTTTATTGTCGGACAGAATATGTTAGAAACTATGCCCCAGATAAAATCTCAGGTTTGTTTTGATTTATCCTCCTTTTAGGTTCTTTAATTAAGTCGTTGTAGGGATTAAAAAAAATGCATATTGAAGATATATTTTAAGCCCTTAGAATGTTTAGGAATATTAAATGGCTAAGATGAGAAAATTTGTGTTGCTCGTGGTTTTTTCTGAATATATACTAGCCAAATTTTTCGTGTGGAAACGTGTGGAATACGAGTGGAAACGTGTGGAAAACGTGTGGAAAGGAAATAACTGAGAAATTAAAATAAAAAAAATGTGTAAGACAATTTTTTTTTTTTTTTTTTTTTTTTTTTTCTTTTTTTATTGACTTTACTTTGTCTATATTCTTAGTTCGTACAAGAATGAGTAACTTAGCAATCGCAAAATTTAACGCATAATTTTAAATATGCTAATGTTTTCGAATAAACAAAATTCTCTTAGTTTAAATTAAAAAAAAATATATATATAAAAATATGTAAAAAATAAACATTTAATATAAAAATTGTCATTATAAATACTGACATTTTTTTCTCGGCATATTGTTATTCTGAGATAGAGTTTATGGAATAGTGTGATGAGTGGTTAAAACCAATCGAAAATTAAGGATAAGCACTGAAGTTAAAATGTGTCAAAGGGTAGATTTTTGAGTAATTTCATTATTTTGAATTTGTTGTTTGACAATTTTAATTACTAATTATTTTTACGCCATGGCAAATAGCGTAAATCAATACGCTGTTGATGCGCTAAATCATTTGTGTCTTGATCTACCTCCCTTGCCAGAAATTATTTGACCACCGCCTTCCATAACAATCGGAGGGTGTGTTCACCTATGACTATAAATCCAGGATATGGGACATGCTCAAGCTACCTAAGCCATTCTATCGTGATGCCTATACTGAAAAGGGTGGAGCTACTTCTCTCATAATGTCTTAGAGCAGTGGTTCTCAAACTTATTTAGACACTGTACCCCTTTTTACCCACAAAACATTTTAGGTACCCCTTCTCAATTACCGGTACTTAGTAAACTATAGCTAAAATATAAATAAAATTGCCGGTCCTAGAGTTAAAGGGTTGTTTTATTCTTTTGTTGGCCGGCCGCGTACCCCTAAAAATTTTGCGTACCCCCAAGGGGTATGCGTACCACAGCCTGAGAACCACTATCTTAGGGTGTAGGATATAAAGTGTTGGGTATAGGACATAACCAAGTTACCTAAGCCACTCTATTTCAATTACCGGTACTTACTAAACTATAGCTAAAATACAAATAAATTGCCGGTCCTAGAGTTAAAGCGTTGTTTTATTCTTTTGTTGGCCGGCCGCGTACCCCCTAAAAATTTTTCATACCCCCAAGGGGTATGCGTACCACAGCTTGAGAACCACTATCTTAGGGTGTAGGATATAAAGTGTTGGGTATAGGACATGACCAAGTTACCTAAGCCACTCTATCACGATACAATGACTAAGAGGGGGGGGGGGCGGGCTACTTCACTCATGGTGTGTTTAGGTAAAGGACATAACATTTTGATTATTGGATGTGCCAAAGCTTCCTAAGCCACTTTACCAACATACATATAATGAGAGGGTGGACTACTTCTCTCATTATGTGTAAGGGTATAGTAAATAATGTGTCGGGTATAGGACATACCCAAGCTACCTAATCAGCCCTATCATGATACATATACTAAGATGGAAGATCTGCTTCTCCCATAATGTATTGGGGTATAGGATATGATGTGTTGGATATAGGACTTACCCAAGCTGCCTGAGTCACTCTATCGTAATACATATACTGAAAGGGGGGTAATGGGCACTACTGTAGTCATAATATTCTTGGGCATAGGAGATAATGTGTAGGGTATAGGATGCAATCAAGCTACCTTAGTTGCTCTATCATAATACATAGACTGAGAGGGGGGAACTACTTCTCATAATGTGTTAGGGTATAGGACTTAATGTGTATGGTATAGGACATACCCAAGCTACTTAATCCACTCAGTTATGATGCATATACCGAGAGCGATGGATCATTTCTTTCATAATGTGTTGTGTTTAGTGTTTCTGAAGCTTCATTCCTGGATAGAAAAGTGTCTTTTTTCCCCCTTTTTTACAAGAATGGAAACGTGACCGAAAATGTATTGATAATCATTTACTGGAAACAAAATACGTTTGAAATGTTTCACTTTTTTTTACTTTCATAAATAAAAAATTATCAAAACTTTAAGGAATAAATATCAGTATATGTCAATTAAACTGACAATCCACAGTAATTTTTTTTTCTTTAGTAAAGCACAAATTATGTTCTGGTCTTGAGAAGGTATGGGGGTTATCAGCTCTACTCATGTTAATTTTTGCTCGTTTTAAGTTTGACTCGGCTATTTATTTTAATTTCTGTTCGTTTTGAGTTTCATTTATTTATTTATTGTGATTTTTGGTAGCTCGGAAGATGATTTGACTTTATTTCTGCTCAGTTTTGGCTTAATGGAGCTTTTTTACTCTTCTTTGAAAATTTCGTTTTGTGGAAAAAGTTTTTTAATTAATTTCTATTCGTTTTTTATTGACATAGTCTTTTCCACGGAAATTTTTTTTTATATCTTTTCAGTTTTTTTTTTTCTATAAGAATCTATAGTTTGGGTTGCTATTTGTATGTTTGAGAAACTTCTTCGACAATTTTTGATCCTGACACAAACAGTATTTTTTTTTTTTTTTTTTTTTTTCAATTTTATAGCTCCTGAAGTTGATATGAAAAATCAAACTTAATATCATCCCCAAAATATTCTATCTATGCTCTTTGACAATTTGGATACAGTTATACTCTTTATATTTATTTAAATTGTAAGAGCAGAAGTAGAGATAGCAGTAGCCCAAAAAGTTTCAACTTAATGCCCAATTTCAATTCAATTTCAATTTCAGTCAGTCGTTCTCGATATATTACTGAGGTGTCTTATTGGCAACGATAAATACGATGCCTTTTGATTTAGTTTAAAGAAACATTTAGTTTTAAAGCATAATGGGCCAGTTGCATAATTTTGGGAGGTTGACAAGCCCAGTATCTCAAATTCATAGTTACTGGACCGTTCTACTAAGCATTTATCATGGGAGGGGACCGGGTTTCAAAGTGGGGGGGGGGCTTGGTTAATAGGTCAAAAGAGCAGAAAAAGATAAGCTCTACGAAAACTTTTGAAATATCAAAATAAAAGATAATAATGAAATAAAAGATAATAACAATGAAAAGATAATAATGAAACGGGGTCTCCAATAATCTTAATATCAGTGGTTAAACTATTCCATTTCCATGTACCTCTATAAATAACAAAAAAACGCCATTTCCAGATTTCCAGAAATAACAGATTTCCATTAATTTTTTTTAGTTTATTATTTATCTTAATCATTTACACCTAAAAATGTATAATAGAATTACTTATAAACTACTTACTATTTTTATTAAGTTATTTAGAAGTCGATTCTGCATTTTTTTTTTTTCAGAAGTAGAAAATGACTACGGACAGTTTTGCCAGGCCTATGACTTTAATGAAAATGAAATAGAAGATCCTGACACGGATAGCAGGCATTCACAATCGCAGATATCAGAGGCACCTAGCTCCGACATAGATTTCAGCGACCTAAGCTCTGGTAAGTACTGCCATTGTTTCGGATCTATCTGAAAATCTAGTTTTGAGTTCCCGTCTGTGTTGCCAAGCCTGTGAAAATAAATATGCAGAACTAATTTTGGCAACGCTTTTGGTGCGCAAACATTCATACGTTATAAACCTGTTTTATTCCCAGAGACAACTACACCTTCAAAAAACGGCTTGTTGTTATATGGTTTTTGATTCGCTTTGGAAGGTTTTTCACCCAGTTTTTTTTTTTTTTTTTTTTTTTTTTTTTTTTTTTTTTTTTTTTTTTTTTTTTTTTTTTTTTTTTTTTTTTTTTTTTTTTTGTGCCAGCAACTATCAAAAACTGTACAACTGCATATGGAAGTTTTTTCATTAAAAATTGAATTCTTGTTTTTTTGTTTGTTTTTTTTTAATTTATTAAGATATTTATGGTTGTTTGAGTAACAATATAAGCCATTCAAACAGTATTAGTAACCATAATATAATTGTTTTTTTTATCCTCTTAGAGCCTGTGGTAGTTTTAAGATTCAATTAAAAATTCATTTTAAACAGTCAGGTTTTAGGCGACTTTTCTACCTGATAGAATCTGGATTTTGATGAAAAATGTTATTTTTTGTGACAAAACCTATGAGCAGCTTTGTTTTTTGGCATTGTAGACCTTACATTGTCCCCTTCATTATAGTCGAATTTGGCAACGCTTTTGGTTATATTCATGCATTAAATAAACAATTCAAACATTAAATAAATAAATATTCATACATTAAAAACTTGTTTTGTTCCGAAAGACAACTGCACGTTCAAAGAAAAGCTACGTCTCCGTAATTTGCGTATTTTTATATGTTTTTGAATTACTTTTGCCAGATTTTTCACCCAGCCTTTTTTTTTTTTTTTTTTTTTTTTTTTTTTTTTTTTTTTTTTTTTTTTTTTTTTTGCGCCAGCAATTACCAAAAACTGCCCAATTGCATATAGATTTTTTTTCATTAAAAATTGAATTCCTTTTTTTTTTAATTTATTATGATATTTATGAATGTTTAAATAACAATATAACTCATTCAAACAGTCAGATTTTAAACAGTCAGACTTTAGCCAACTTTTTTACCCGATAGGATATGGATTTTGATGAAAAATATTAATTTTTGTGACCAAACCTATGAGCAGCTTTTGTTTTTTGGCATTGTAGACCGTACATTGTCCCCTCCATTATACCCTCTACTACCTATTCCCCTGTTCCTCATAAACTCGGTGAAAGGATTTATAATTACACGTTATGTCTATTTAAAAGTTTGTCCAATTTTAACGTGTGAACCGCGAGGAAACTCAAAAAGCTGATTGAAACTCCTCGATGGAAGTTTCGTCGCGAGGATACTCGCGAGGAAACTCCTGACGTAAGTGTTCCAGTATCCCTCTAGCAGTAAAGAAAAATAAAGAAGCAAGAACAGGTAAAAAGAAGACACGTCAGTGCTACCCATGCAGAGCCCCACCCATAGCCCTGTAGAAAAAAAAGAAATTAAACTGGAGACACGTCAGTGCTACCCATAAAAAATAGATTTTCGTTGTTGTTCAAGGTTGGGGGCTGTAACTTTCGTTCGGATTTGATGCCATTTTCGAGGTGTTTCAGGATGATTTTCAAAATTCATGTAAACTTGTTTTTAAAACAACATTTTACTATTAAACTCGATCAAAATAATAGCTAACATTGCAGATTCAGCTACAAATAAATAAATTTTATTACTTAACAGTTTTTTCTTAATGTGCCTTTAAGGATTGGTCTCTATGGCGTCAACTCTAAACATTTTAAATTCTGAGTTTTTCTTTGCCTTTTGTCTGCCAAGGATGGGAGGCTACTTTTCATCCCCTGTTGGTGTTTTTTTTTTTATACTAATAGCCATTATTAGTATAAAATAATATCATGTAATTGGCTAAGCCAATAATGGCTTAGCCATTATTGTAGTTATAAACCAACTATTAAAAAGTTTCTATACATTTTTTTCTTCTTTTATATATTATATATATATACATTTTTAATTCGTTTGAAGTGGCTCTTCTGCTGCCTGCGTCGATGGCTGTTGCTATGTCGTTCCACAAAATTGCTGCCCCTTTTGTCTGTCACGGACTTGCTGCTAAATCCAAATAACAAGGTTTTAGAAAGCTCTTCAGTGTTGTAAGCTAATTGTTTTAGTGTTGTAAGAAGGTTTTCAGAAATTTATTAGTATTGAGTTTTTGACTAGTAACCAATTTACGATGACTTTTCCAAATCTAAAGATGCTAGTGGCTTGGCTGGAATCTTAAGGGATAGATAGAATACCGTTTGCTTTATTAGTACTAATTTTAATTAACTGCGTACTATCACTCCTACTGTCATCTCAGTGCAGTATCAAGCCGCCTGAGGTCTAAACAACTGTGAACGCTGCGCCTCCAGCACAATCAACGCTAAACTTTTTTATTTACCTGAAACTGTTTGAAGTCAGTCTGTATTGAATAAAGATGGAATAAATTACAAACGGTTGAATTGAGGGACGGGGGTACAAGACTTTAGGGTACAAACGTATCCCCAGACCTAAACCTTTACCCAAGCTTTTTCTAATGAGGTGGTGAGGAGGGGGGAGAGGTTTAACTAATGAAAGCTTAGGTGAGGAGTTTAACTGTTTTAAGTGTATGAAAGTTTAGTTGTTCACTAATTAAATGACCTAAAAAGCACTAATATATATGTAGTATTATTGACTTGGGAAGAAAATTTAATGATAATTAAATTAAGTCTATAACCATGACAAATTAAGTTAAGTCTATGACCATGACAATTTATGACAAATTAAGTCTATAAGCACTAATATATGTGTAGTATTATTGACTTGGGAAGAAAATTGAGATCGATGTACAAAATTTATTGATAATTAAATTAAGTCTATGACCGTGTATGTGAAAATTCTCGATTAATAATAAGCGATGTTATATTATAAAAATATCTGAGAATGCTATTATCAAAAATTACACGTTTATGTTGCACTATCTAAATTTGGACTGAAGGAACTTATAATTTGACTCACTTAGAATCCAGATCTTAGAAGGGGCTCACTTAGATCTTAGAAGGGACAGATAAGTGGAATCTCCTCTCCCGTCATCCCCTGATTCCTATTGCATGTCCTATCATCCACTGTCAATGTATATTAAAAAGAAGGTTAGCTTACTCTTTTTAGCGATAAGTGATAATTATTTGCACAATTATTTAACATAGCTTCCTGTAAATTTGAAAAAGGCTAGAGATGAGGTAAATATTGGTAGTTAGCCAAAAATATTTTAAAGACACAAAACCCGTCACTGTCCCCCCTTGCTCGTGGACAAAACTAAGTGGCCCAGATAATCAATCAGTTCGTAGTAACGAACTATAAGTAAGGAGCGATCCGGCTCAATAGTAACCGAAACTCTAAAAACCGGAATTTTGATACCAATAGATACATCAAAAGCTGATTTCAAATATATAAGTTTCATCAAGTTTAGTCTTACCCATCAAAAGCTACGCGCCTGACAAAATTTGCCTTATTTTTGAAAAAAGGGGGAAACAACCCCTAAAAGTCATAGAACTTTAATGAAAATCACACTATCAAATTCAGCGTATCAGGGAACCCTACTGTAGAAGTTTCAAGGTCTTATTTGCAAAAATGTTGAATTTTGTGTTTTTTGCCAGAAGAAAGATCACGGATGCGTGTTTATTTGTTTGTTTTTTTTAGGGTGATCGTATCGACCCAGTGGTCCCAGGATATCGTGAGAGGGCTCATTCGAACGAAAATTAAAAGTTCTAGTGCCCTTTTTAATTGACCAAAAAAATTGGAGGGCAACTTGGCCCCCTCCCACGCTCATATTTTCCCGAAGTCACCCAATCAAAATTTTGAGATAGTGATTTTCTTCAGCATAGTCAAAAATCTAATGAATATGTCTTTGAGGATGATTTAAACCCCCACAGTTCCCAGGGGAAGGGCTGCAAGTTATAAACTTTGCCCATTGTTTATATATCGTATTGGTTATTGGGGAGTATACATACGTTTTCAGGAAGGATTTTTTTTCAGGTGGGGGGGGGGGGTCGGAGTAGGGGGTTACGGGGAAGTATCTTTCCACGGAGGATGTTTCTTTGGGGGAAGGGGCATTTCTATGAAGGGGGCGCCGGATTTCCCAGCATTATTTAAAAAACGATCAGAAATTAAATATAAAAAAACAAGTTTTTTTTTCAACTGAAAGTAAGGAGCAACATTAAAACTTAAAATGAACAGAAATTATTATGTATATGAGGGGATTCGCCCCCTAGTCAATACCTCGCTCTTTACGCTGAAGTTTTTTTTAGTACTTTCAAAAGAGTTATCTATACTAATGAACCGGATTTTGTGATTAAGGGGTTTGTGATTCGAACAAAATTTGAACTTTAGCATAAAGAGCGAGGTATTAACTAGGGAGCGAACTTCCTAATATACGTAATAAAATATACGAATATAGAAGTTCTTTACGTAAGTTAATGTGTAAGTTACGTCAGAACAAAATTTTGCGACAGCCATTTAGCAAAAAAAAAATTAATATGCAAATTTTGTTTTAATTATTCATATACGGTGAGCCGAAATCAAAGCTGCATTAATTCAAGAACGTTCAGAAATTAAATTAAAAAAAAACAAGTTTTTTTTAACTGAAAGTAAGGAGCGACATTAAACTTAAAACGAACAGAAATTGTTCCATATATGAAAGGGGCTGTCCCCTCCTTAACGCCTCGCTCTTTGCGCTAAAGTTTGACTCTGTCTCACAACTTTATTCTTTAAAACAATAAAAAACTTTAGCGTAAAGAATGAGGCGTTTATTACAGTCTGTATATTAAAGAATTTTTCATGGAGGAAAAGGGTGGTTCGCCATAATATGTTGACATTACTTATGGACAGGATTTGAGTTTACACATTCTGCCTGTAGTCATTTTATTTCTAGTCTGTTCACTTTTTTCTTTTTTCTAGAAGAGGGAGAAGAAATAAAGCCTGACGATGTTGAAGAAAATATTCCTCACTCGAGGGTTAGGGGGTTAAGAACTCGGCGCACTTATTTGTCATCAATGTCAAAGAAAGATGAACGAGGAGAAACACCTCTGCATAAGGCTGCAAGAGAGGGAAATATCAAGAAAGTCAAGACTTTGGTCATGGCAGGTGGGTTTTTCTTTTTCTTTTTTTTTGCGCCCAGGTATGCAAAATTTTCCAAAGCTACCAGTAGCGAAATTCGACAAAATTCTAGAAACTGCCGAAACTTTAGCAGCACAACTTGTGTATTGACACCTGTTCTTTGAACAAAAAGTATTTTTGTATGTAAAAATGGTATTTTCAGACAAAATCAGCCAACAAATATGAAAACTGCAAATTAGCATTCTACTTTGCTACGACAATTTTTGCACGCCTGGTTGCGCCTACCTTAGCAAACTTAAGATGGTGAATCAGTAAAGTCATGTAACTAATTATTTGGAATAGCTCTGGTCGCTCGAAGCTGTTTGAAAATATTGCCTCATTTCGTCAAAATCTAACCATAAAATGCTTAATTATAGCAATCAAATAACTAATTCTTTAAAAGACTAACTTTTTAAAAAAGAAGAAGCAATCAATAAATTTGAAAGTGAAATAGTCAACGAATTTCAGAGTTTTGAACCTGAATATAATTAAACTCACCTGGTAAATAGTAATATTTATTACATTACCGTATAGAACATATTACGCATTTAATTATTATTATAAACTATCTAATTAATACTTAACGGTTAAATTCACAATAAAAAGCTATGAGAAAACCGTTAGATGACTCTGTTGGTTGAAGGTGGGTTCCCTTGGCTAGTCTAGGGCTCTTAGGTTCAATTCCCACGCCAGTAACAGTTTTCAAGCAATTTTCCTTAGTTAATAGGATAACTAGTCGAGTGGCCAGCACGCTAGACTTTAAATCGTGTGTCCGTGGGGGCTGGGGTTCGAGTTCCCGTGTCGCATATAATTTGGTTTCTAACAGGGGTTATCCGTGTGACCCTAAGCTCAGGCAGAGTTGACCCAGCTCTAAATGGGTACCTGGAGAAATCTGATGGAAAACCCAGGTAGTGTCAGAGGATTTGCCCCCAACCACGCATTGCACTCCTACCCGAAGGCAGCGAATATCTTGTGCTATGTCGATTGAATGTCGATGTCGATTGTGCTATGTGATTGTCGATTGTGCTATATCGATACTTGTGCTATGTGGACCATTGGTCTATATACGAAAAAGTTTGTAACGGGTATTCAGATAAGACGCTGGGCAATACCTACTGAGCCTCTATGTCAGATTTTATTATTAGCAAAAGCCCAAAAAAATATAATTAAAATATTTTCTATGCCTGCAAACGAAAAAAAAGAAGATGCAAATGCTGGAATTATAATAACCGAAAACAGGTCTTTTTACTGTTTTGAGCATTGAATTGGCAATCATAGTGCAAAGAAAAAGGGAAAGCAGTATTTGATATTTGATGAAACAAAGTGGAGTGTATTCCAGAATTTCTAGCCTTATGGCTGAAAAAGCATGTTGTTTGCGCTAATATTTTGTACCATAAACACTACACACTCCTTTTATTTGTACCCAGGTCCTTAGAATATCCATTACTAGGTTGCAGCTGCCACCTAGCTGCAAACAAAAAATTACCTACCTGCTACCTAGCTGCATTTCCCTCAACCACGCATTGCACTCCTAGCCAAAGGCAGCGAATCTGGAGATCGACACTTGTGCTATGTGGAGCTAGCTAAAAAAGTTGCAGCTGCCACTGCAATCATGATATAATTGTTTTTTTTATCCTCCTAGATCCTGTGGTAGTTTTAAGATTCAATTAAAAATTTATTTTTAACATTCAAAAATATCCCAGCTGTAGCAACACACTGTAGGGCCCACATAAGGACCATAGGTAGTCAAGAAGCGTCGTAAATCCGATACACAGGTACATGCACAATCACAAATATACAAATAACATTTTTTACTCGGAGAAAACCTTATGAGGCTTTGCGGCCGCGCGAAATTCCATGTAACCACTTAACTATTAAATCAGATAGTTAATTAATTGTGCTATAAATAAATCAAAATTTAAAATAAAAACGCAAATAAATATTTGTAATAATAGTAACAAAAACAGAATTAAAAGTAAAAATTAAAAATAATTGAATTAAAAAATAATCTTAAATAAATAAAAAGCCTAAGAGAAAAATCATATTACCTCTTCTTTTGAATACGGGGCCCGAGGTTTAATCAGAGCAGCTGCTTGTAACTTGTTGTGGGGTGGACCCAACTGGATTGAGGCACTGGCATCAAATGCCTATTTCTTCCACACCTCGGGTGGTTGAGCTTGCTGAGCCATACTACTGACCCCACCCCAAGCCAGGACTCGTGTCTTGGAAACATCAGGATTGGAATCTGCATCCTGAAGGACATAGTATTGCAAATTTAGTGTGACATTCATTCGGCTAGGGTGGCTCATATATAACGATAAGATTGTCGAGTTTATTTTCTCTCCCTTTCGGATGGAGTATTCAGAAAGAATTATCTTTTTCCCTTAAAAAGAATGGACATAAATTTAAAAAAAACAAAAAAAGTTGTGCAGCATCATAGCAATTTCACCATCAACTTATTTTTCACAATCATAAAAACATGACGTTTTTCTATGCATCTATATACTTATTTTGTCCAAGCGCTTTACATGATTCATGTTATAGGTGCTGATATAAATGCGTATGACAATGGTGGCTGGACCCCACTGCACGAAGCGGCTTTGGGAGGGAATATTGAGGTAGTGGATTATTTGCTGAAGCACGGTGCAGATATGTCCAAGACAGGGGTGGAAGTTTTTAAATATGTCACCGAAGGGATGAGCCCTCTTCATGACGCTGCTCTTGAGGGCCATGTTGATGTAATGAAACTGATGATCAAAAAGGGGGCGAATATTTTGGCAAAGACAGAGAAGGTAAGAATGTAACACCGGCTTTTAATTTTTGTTTTTTTCTTCATCTTTCATTTCTTTACTCTTTATTTCTTTATTTTTTTCTTTATCTTTCTTTTTTAGCTTTCATCTATTATTTATAAATAATAGAATACTGCTCAGAAATTAACCGTGCCTTAGCTAGGAATTAGTTTATCTTTTAACATCTAAGACGTTGCTGTTATTGTTAAACATGAGAATAGTTTATCTACTTCACGTTTGCTCCTCTAATATTGCTAGAGAATTGACGTTTGACAGTTTCTCATTTGTTCCATTAGTGGTGCATAGTATTTGCTCCTCTAGCATTGCTATTGGAGCAACATTTGCCCCTCTGGGATTAACGTTTCACAATTTTTCATTTGTTCCACTAGTGGTGCGTAGTATTCGCTCTTCTAGTTTATATAATTAACATTTGCTCCTCTAGAATTTCTAGGGGAGCAACATTTGCTCTTCTGGGATTGACGATTGACGTTTGACAGTTTCTCATTTGTTCCATTGGTGTGCATAGTATTTGCTCCTCTAGCATTGCTATTGGAGCAATATTTGCCCCTCTGGAATTAACGTTTGACAATTTTTCATTTGTTCCACTAGTGGTGGGTAGTATTTGCTCTTCAAGTTTATATAATTAACATTTGCTCCTCTAGTATTGCTAGAGGAACGACATTTGCTCCTTTGGGATTGACGTTTGACAATTTCTCATTTGTTCTACTAGTGGTGCGTAGTATTTGCTCCTCTAGTCTATATAATTAACATTTGCTCTTCTAGAATTGCTAGGGGAGCAACATTTTCTCCTCTGGGATTGACGATTGACGTTTGAAAGTTTTTCATTTGTTCCATTAGTGGTGCATAATATTTGCTCCTCTAGCATTGCTATTGGAGCAACATTTGCCCTTCTGGGATTAACGTTTGACAACTTTTCATTTGTTCCACTAGTGGTGCGTATTTTTTGCTCCTCTAGCATTGCTATTGGAGCAACATTTGCCCCTCTGGGATTAACGTTTGACAACTTTTCATTCGTTCCACTAGTGGTGCGTATTTTTTGCTCCTCTAGCATTGCTATTGGAGCAACATTTGCCCCTCTGGGATTAACGTTTGACAATTTTTCATTTGTTCCACTAGTGATGCGTAGTATTTGCTCCTCTAGTCTATATAATTAACCTTTGCTCTTCTACAATTGCTAGGGGAGCAACATTTGATCCTCTGGGATTGACGATTGACTTTTGACAGTTTCTCATTTGTTCCATTAGTCGTGCATAGTATTTGCTCCTCTAGCATTGCTAGAGGAGCAACATTTGCCCCTCTGGGATTAACGTTTGACAATTTTTCATTTGTTCCACTAGTGGTGCGTAGTACTTGCTCCTCTAGTTTATATAATTGACATTTGCTCCTCTAGTATTGCTCGAGGAACAACATTTGCTCCTCTGGGATTGACTTTTGGCAATTTTTCATTTGTTCCACTAGTGGTGCGTAGTATTTGCTCCTCTAGTCTATATAATTAACCTTTGCTCTTCTACAATTGCTAGGGGAGCAACATTTAATCCTCTGGGATTGACGATTGACGTTTGACAGTTTCTCATTTGTTCCATTAGTCGTGCATAGTATTTGCTCCTCTAGCATTGCTAGAGGAGCAACATTTGCCCCTCTGGGATTAACGTTTGACAATTTTTCATTTGTTCCACTAGTGGTGCGTAGTACTTGCTCCTCTAGTTTATATAATTGACATTTGCTCCTCTAGTTTTGCTAGAGGAACAACATTTGCTCCTCTGGGATTGACTTTTGAGAATTTTTCATTTGTTCCACTAGTGGTGCGTAGTACTTGCTCCTCTAGTTTATATAATTGACATTTGCCCCTCTAGTATTGCTAGAGAAACAACATTTGCTCCTCTGGGATTGACTTTTGACAATTTCTCATTTGTTCTACTAGTGGTGCGTAGTATTTGCTCTTCTAGTTTATATAATTGACATTTGCTCCTCCAGTATTGCTAGAGGAACAACATTTCTTCCTCTGGGATTGACGATTGAAGTTTGACAGTTTGTCATTTGTTCCATTAGCGGTGCATAGTATTTGCTCCTCTAGCATTGCTATTGGAGCAACATTTGCCCCTCTGGGATTAACGTTTGACAATTTTTCATTTGTTCTACTAGTGGTGCGTAGTATTTGCTCCTCTAGTCTATATAATTAACATTTGCTCTTCTAGAATTGTTTCTCATTTGTTCCATTAGTGATGCATAGTATTTGCTCCTCTAGCATTGCTATTGGAGCAACATTTGCCCCTCTGGGACTAACGTTTGACAATTTTTCATTTGTTGCACTAGTGGTGCGTAATATTTGCTCCTCCAGTCTATATAATTAACCTTTGCTCTTCTACAATTGCTAGGGGAGCAACATTTGATCCTCTGGGATTGACGATTGACGTTTGACAGTTTCTCATTTGTTCCATTAGTCGTGCATGGTATTTGCTCCTCTAGCATTGCTAGAGGAGCAACATTTGCCTTCCTGGGATTAACGTTTGACAACTTTTCATTTGTTCCACTAGTGGTGCGTAGTACTTGCTCCTCTAGTTTATATAATTGACATTTGCTCCTCTAGTATTGCTAGAGGAACAACATTTGCTCCTCTGGGATTGACTTTTGACAATTTTTCATTTATTCCACTAGTGGTGCGTAGTATTTGCTCCTCTAGTCTATATAATTAACTTTTGCTCTTCTACAATTGCTAGGGGAGCAACATTTGATCCTCTGGGATTGACGATTGACGTTTGACAGTTTCTCATTTGTTCCATTAGTCGTGCATGGTATTTGCTCCTCTAGCATTGCCAGAGGAGCAACATTTGCCCCTCTGGGATTAACGTTTGACAACTTTTCATTTGTTCCACTAGTGGTGCGTAGTACTTGCTCCTCTAGTTTATATAATTGACATTTGCTCCTCTAGTATTTCTGGAGGAACAACATTTGCTCCTCTGGGATTGACGTTTGACAATTTCTCATTTGCTCCACTAGTGTTGCGTAGCATTGGCTCCTCTAGTTTATGTACTTGACATTTGCTCTTCAAGACGAAACTCAACTTTAACACCACATTAAATAAGTTAATCGTAGACATTAAATTAATTTTATTATTAGAAATACCATGCTGAATAAAGCAAATTTTGTCCGAGAATGTCCATGGTTGGATTTCTTAGTTTCGGCTAATATTGAGATTGGCTAAGATTTGGAAAATTTCCACAGTGAAGCCACGTAACCTATAATGGAAAAACATGAATGAGATGTGCTTTGTGTATTGTTCAGAATCTCCCAGATAAATAGGGTTGATAGGGTTTAATAGGGTTTAGTTTGAGGGTTGAGACAGGGTAAAAAGATTGAGAAACATCAGTTTATACGCTATTACTAGGTTTTAGCAAAAGTTGGTTATGTTCGTCAAATGGGAATGATCATGTGATGTAGCTATGTTGGTAATATTGATGGTATATCGGATTGAAAGTGAAATTTTCTGAAGTCGGTTGAGAAATATTTAAAACAAAACTATTGATTATCTATTCTGAGAAAAAACATCTATGTTGCATTTGTATATTGATATGACATAGGGTGAGTGTTTAGGGTTATAAATATATGTGACAGATAGTGAAGAAAACTATTGAATATCTATTTTTTCAAATGAATTATAGTGTTGCATTTTTATATTGATGTATCATAGGAGGATATGCTGAAGTTGAATGTTTTGGATTTGGCAATATGTTTGAGAGATTAGTGAAGTCAGTTTGAGAAAATTTCTAAGAAAAACATTGTTGAATATGTATTTTCGAAAAAAAAGCACCTATGTTGCATTTTTATATTGATGTATCATAGGAGGATATGCTGAAGCTGAATGTTTAGGCTTAGAAAGTATATGTGAGCGACTAGTGAAGTCGGTTGAGAAAATTTAAAAAAATACTGTGCAATGTCTGTTTTTAAAATAAAATGCCAACATTGCATTTTTATATTGATTCGCCATAGGATCATATGTTTAAGCTTAATGTTTATATTTAAGCTTAATGCTGAAGCTCATTACATATGTAAAAGATCAGATCAGAAATTATATATATTCAAATTATACAAGCCAGGAACTAAACTAATTCCTACATTGGTCTAGGTCAAGGCTTCATAGTGTGCCTATCGGCTGTTGTTCCCTTGCTGTCTACTTTTTTATTATTATGGATGGACTCAGCAAATAGAATCAAAGCTCAGGCAGAGGCCTATTGCTTCTAAAGCTACCTCCTTAAAACTATATCCTGGAATAACAATTGTGTCTTTCTTCCTTATCAAAGAATTAATGATCCAGATTTATTATATGGAGCGACGCCTTTATAAGATATAATAAAACAAAATTACGGTAAAACACAAAAAAATACGTTAGGCTTTTTGCATTGTTTAATACCCTTGTTCTTTAGGGACGGGTGTGTATCATGCCCCCCTCGAGGAGCATTTTTGGTTTTCAATTATTCTGAGTGAATTGATCATCATTAAATTTCGGTCCTATGATATGACGCGAGGGCAAAATAGGGAGCTGGCTGCCTGGCGATTACTTTCAGCCCTCAAAAAGGTTACTAGAATTTTGTGATTTCCCGCTGAATAATTCTTCTTCAGTTTTCCACAACCCTCCCCTTTATGCGAAGGGATTAGGGAAAAATGGATGCATCACTTTTTTCTTAGTCAACGCCACTTTGTTGATTATGATCTTTCGCTGATTGCATCCCGAGAAGTCGGAATTAGTTGGATAGTGAGACAGACAGTTAATGTTGTCAGTTCGAGTATGTAAAATGAAAAATAACTCCCTCAAAAAAAAAAAAAAAAAAAAAAAAAAAAAAAAAAAAAAAAAAAAAAAAAAAAATGTATCCGTTTTTAAAAGCAGGATTTAAGCATTTGCAGTTGGGATGAAACTTTGGGCGAAAGTTTCCTTGCCATGACAACAGAGTCTTTCTTCATAGTCAAAAATTAACAATTCGAATTTATTATAGGGAGAAACACCTTTGGATTATTTGAGAAATTGTAGGTTGAGAAAGGAAGAGTCCGATGATTTCGATAACTACACAAGACAGGAGATGCTGGATTTTGAAGAAGAGCTATTAAAAACTATGATAAAAGGTATTGCCCTTTAACATTTCTCCTCCTTATTTTTCTCTTTTTGATTTTGCATTCCTTGCTAGCTTATAAATGAATATTCTCTTTTGCTCTGCATGACAAGTTTATTTTTATGGAGTTTTATCTTTTTATATCTTAACATGTTTAAAAAAATTAGTTCTGTTTGTTTAATTTATCTTAGAAAGAGCTGATGGGCCTCTGTACTAACTCCCGCATTGCCAATTTGTCCTGTTACAGTCACCAGTGGATTTAGAGTAACATATTGGGGGGAGCCATGGACCAAGGGCGCCAATGTCACTCAAGTCCAATGTAAGGTTGAGGTGTCAATTTCGCTTTTGTCAGACCAGATGGTTGTGTATTCATTTACCCCTCCTTCTCTCCCCAGAAAATACTCCCCCCGGAAAATACCTCCCCTCAAGGGAAATAGCCCCCTGCAGAAATTATGGGTCTTCCAAATTTGAGAATTTTATTTGAGTTGTATTCTTTGGCTGTGGATTATCATGTGATTCACTTTTCCCATGTGAAAAAAGTTTTTTAAATTAAAAAGATTCAAGTCCCCTGGCCTTCTTCCACCATATTAGTCCTTTAAAGAGAGGTTATCATGAGGACGCTACCCTCGCTCATTGTGGTCTGGCTGCTCATGAGTCATTTAAACGTATCCAAACTTGAGAATTCCATGAAATATCTCTATTTTTTAATAGATATTTACTACACATGTGTCGACACTTAATAGTGTCTACACATGTCTCGACGCAAATAAAGTATTAAAATAAGAGCCAGAAACAGTTTTGTACAATAATAAAGAAATTATGATGAACCAAATGGTTATCTCAGAATTTTATTCGGACGTCTTCGGGGGAAAAAGGGACAGGAGAAGGGGAATATTTGTTCTCTATTCTGTTTGGTCACTTCAAAAGGCACTTAAACTTTTTATTTTTGTTCATATCAGTTTTCCGATATGAAGTGCATTAAGGGCTATATTCTGTTTTGTTTTAGCTTGTTCGGATGTGGCTCATTCAATTGGAAATCACCAGTCATAGCGTCCTTTTTAAAATTAAAAAACTATGGAGGGCAACTAGCACCCCTCCCCACCTCTTGAGCCGAGTCTTCAAGTTGCAATGGTCGCCTTTGCCTGGCTTAAATAAAAATAATTTTTTTCAACCTAAAGTAAGGAGTAACATTAAAACTTAAAACGAACAGAAATTATTACGTATATGAGGGGTTTTTCCGCCTCCTCAACGCTTCGCCCTTCACGCCAAAGTTTACTAGTACTTTCAATAAAGCTTCTTATTGTTCTAATTAAACGACCCTTGTCTTTCAGGACTAGTTCTTAAAGAATTCGGACAAAATTTGAACTTTAAGAGGGGCTGAGGAGGAGGAAACACATTCTCATATACGTAATAGCCTACTTTCTGTTCGTTATAAGTTTTAATGTTGATACTTACTTTCAATTGAAAATACTTCTTTTTTATTTAATTTTTATATTTTTTTAAATAATGCCAGGACATCTGGCTCAATCTCCAATAAAAAATTCCCCTCCCCATAGAAATATCCTCTAGACCCATGATTCCAAACGTTGGGCACACGCTTCACCGGCTGGGCATGGGAATATTTTGGTGGGTCATGGGCAAGACGAACACCCTTCGACTGACAATACTTTAGAGCCATAATTAAAATATATATATATATACATAAATGGTGTCACATTTACAAATATTTAGAGAGCAAAACAGATACATGATAGTATTGTAACGACGTCATGCGTTGTATGAAAGGTGTTGTATACAGAAAAAAAAATTTAGTCGCATAAAATACACCTAGAGGACAACTTGAAAAAAGATACTAAGTTAATGGCCTTCTAAACTTCCTTCATGTGAATGCGCGTTATATTTGGGCTATAACAAAATTTAAGCGTCACTAGAGGGGCATCAGGATCTTAGAAATGCCGGGGTGGGACATGGTGCAAAATCAGCTGGGAACTGCTGCTCTAGATAATTTAATCCCGGTGAAAATTTACCCCGAGCAATCCCCCTTAACATATCCTAGCCTAAAATTGAGTTGGCAAAAGAGAAAGCAAGACATATAAAAAAAATCACTTATAGGAGTTCTAGTAAGTTGCCCTTCAATCTTTTTTGTCATTTAAAAAAGGGCACTAAACCTTTTAATTTTCGTTCAAATTAGCCCTCTTTCCACATTCTAGGACATCTGGATCGATACGATCAGCACTGGGGAAAAAAACGCCCATCCGTGATCTGTCTTCTTGAAACCTCTACAATAGGCTTTTCTGATACGCTGAATCTGATGGTGTGATTTCTTTTGAGTATCTACGACTTTTAGGGAGTGTTCTCCTGTTTTTCAAAAATCGTGCAAATTTTCTTGAGCTTGTAGTTTTGATGAGTAACACTAAACTCAATAGAATTTATGTATTTGGAATCAGCATAATAAGCCTTTTTTTTATATATCTTTACCTTAGACCCTTAGATCCTCCTGCGCCGCCAGGGGTGCCTAGGGCATCAGTGAAAGTTCGCAAATTGGGTCTGAGCTGAGCCGCTGCGTAGACATCTTCCCAATCTGGTTGGAGAGAGGCATTCAGGTGGCATAGGTCACTGTCGTAGGTTCGCCTCAATGTGTTTCAGGGTCTTCCTCACTTTCGGCTTCCAACTGGCTGGCACTCAAGTGTAGACTTCGGGATTCGATGGTTTTCCATTCTTAAAACATGGCCGAGATACCTCCTTCTACGGGATCTGATGGTGTTGGTTATTAGTGGTTGATTGGTGATTCTTCGAATGGCAGCGTTTAGACCCTTTCTGACCAATGTATATACAGAATCCTCCGGAGGCAATTGTTCTCAAAAGTAAGAATCTTCTTCTCTTGTTGAATGTTTAAGTGCCAAGTCTCGGCTGCATAGAGGAGGACTGGTAAAACGTTACTGTTGAGTAAGTGCAGCTTCAGGCGATTTGAATAATTCTTAGATTTCTAGATTCTTTTCAGTCGACTTAAGGCTGCGTTAGCTTGACCTATTCTAGTTATGACTTTTTTGTGGTAGATCCAGTATTCTCTATGATGCTGCACAAATACTTAACCTCAATAACTTTTTCAATTTCCTCAAAAGTACATATGATATGTAGGGGGAATTGGATGTTACCATAGTTTTGTCTTTCCTGCATTTATTTTAAGACCAAGCTGGCTGGCTTTCATGCTGAATCTGGGAATGAAGTACTGCAAACGTTGCTTACAACCCTGGACTAATGTTATGTCGTCTGTGAAATCTAAATCGGTGACTGTTACAGAGGATGATAATTCAATGCCATCTGTTGTTGTGTTGCGAAGGGTATGGTCAATAGCTACTATAAAGAGCAGTGGTGACAACACACATCCCTGTTTAATTCCAGATAAGATTCTAAAGTATCTTGTCTGGCCTTCTGGTGTCTTAATGCAGCATTCACTCCCTTCATGCAATGACATAATTATCTTAATTATTCTATCCGGAAATCTGTAATACTTCAGAATTTGCCACAAAGTTTTGCGGTCGACCGAATTGAAAGCCTTTTCAAAGTCGATGAAAGCCATATATATTTTAGACCGTCACTCTTGATTTTCCTCTGTGAGCATGCGTAAAGTGAAAATAAGATCCGCACAGGAACGTCCTACACGGAACCCATTTTGTTCATCTCTCAGGCGTTTATCTAATTCGGTCTGTATCCTTCACAAAATAACATGACAAAGCACTTTCCCGGGGACTGATAGTAAGCTTATTCCTCGCCAGTTTCCCGGAACAGTAGCATCACCCTTTTTGAAAATTCTGACCAGTGAGCTTCTCTTCCATTAGCTGGTACTTCTCTATTCTCCCAGATTTTGGTAAAGAACTTAACCCAGTATGAGATTTGTCCTGGGATTGATGCATTAATCATCTCTGCCGCTATTTGGTCTTCACCTGGCGATTTTCCGTTTTTCAATTTCCTTGCTGCAGTACTTATATCCATCACACTTGGTGGCTCAGCACTGATAACAGGGGAAAAAGTGGTATCGTTGAGACATTCGGAATGTTTTCTGGTGGAGGTCTATTCAGAATTTTCTCAGTGTGACACCCATATTTCATTTACAACCTCTGGCTCTGTCTGTAAAGCACCGGAAGGGTCCCTAACGGGGCCATCTTGGGAGAGTTTCTTTCCAACTATTTCATTTCTGATCCTATAAAGGGCTCTAGAGTCACTTCTTTTGGCAGCTTCTTCTGTAAGTTTCGCCTTCCTTTCAATTTGACAACGGTGGTCATTTCTTGCGCTTGTTTTTACCGCTTTTATCTGCTTCTCAATAGCTAGAACTTTTAAAGATCATTTGGTTTGGCACTTGATTCTGAAGAAGGGTTTGTTTTATATATTTTCTATTCTCTATGAGCGCCCGTGTCTTGTCTGAAAGCCGCTTGTCTTTTGAGCTCTTTCTGTAGCCAAGAATTTCTGAGGCAGCCGATTGAAAACAAGTCTTCATGTCCTTCCACATGTGTTTTTTATCTAACTTTTCTCGGCGAGAGAGAGCTTGAAAGCGATTCGAAAGCTCTACAAAAAAAATCATGATTCAATGTTTTGTTTGGCAGCTTGTCTGAGTAAAAAGAGGGTCAGGGTGAGGAGTTATTTTTGTATTTCTCCTCAACTTGATTTTAAATTTTGCCATCATAAGTGAGTGGTCAGATCCTCCATCAGCACCTCTATACGATCGTACATCAATGGGGCTTGAGCGCCACTTACGGCTAACCAAACAATAGTCTATTTGATTTTTAGTTAACCCATCAGGGGAGGTCCAAGAATATTTGTGGATGTCGAGATGAGCAAATAAGCTCCCACCAACAACTAAATCATTGGCTGCTGCAAAATCAACGAGCAATCCCATTCTCATTTCGGTCTCCAAGCCCATGGTTACCTAGTACTTGGAGGCAATAATCCCGGTCGTTGCCAATTTTTGCATCAAAGTCTCCAATGAAGAATGTTATGTCATGCCTAGGTATATCGTTTGGAACCGCTTGTAAGGTTCTATAAAATTGGTCTTTAACCTCTTCATTTGCTTCATTGGTCGGGGCATAGCAAACTATCACAGAAAGCTTGGCATGCAATCCAGTAAATCTAGCAGTGAGGAGTTTGGCTGAGATTGGGGGCCATTTGATCATGGCCTCTTTGGCTTCTTTTGTCATGATGAGAGCAACTCCTTGTTCTCTTCGTGAATCGGTTCCACTGAAAATAATATTGTAGCCACTTGGTAGTTGATTTGATCCCGCACCAGTCCATCTCACTTCCGATAAAGCAAGTAAGTCTAGATTATATCCAATCATTCCATTAACTACTTGTTCAGCTTTTGATGCTTGGGTCATTGTACGGACATTCCAAAACCCAAACCTGAGCGTATTTTTCAGTCAGAAATCTTGTCCGGGAACAGGCAGTCGTCGTCGTTGAGCTGATATTAGATCTGAGGTTTTGTTTCTTTGATGTTTCTGTTGCGTATTGTTTTCTTACGGGTGTGGGTTCATATATCTATTGGTACGAAAATTCTGTTTTTATGGTTTTTGTTACTATTGAGCCGCGTCGCTCCTTACAGTTCATTACGACGAAGTGTTTGATATACATATATTCCGTGAATGTCCAAAATTTGTGGATGTCGACATTCAACTCTGAATGTCCTAAATACCTTGTATTTTTCATGGATTTAGTCAGCGTTGCAAAAAAACTTGTTAAAATTGGGTGCTCTACAAGCCTACTCCTGTGCTATGGGGTCTTAAATATCGATAGAGTGCCGTAAATTTGAACCGATTTTATGTTTAAACGCTCAAAACAGTTTAAAAAACTTGATTCTCAAGTAGCAAAGGGTGGCTTTTGCATTTAAAAGTGATGGTACTACATCGCGAAATGAATAGATGTCAAGTAACAATCCTGTGGATTCCTGTACAAAATAGAATTTATGGAAACGAATCAGCAGAAAGAACAATTAGAGCTGTCAAATAATCTGTTAAAGAGGGTACCCTGTTTGAAACAGTCACTCCAGAAATTGTCTCTGTTTGCCTTGGTCAGACCTTAAAATGGTTTCAAGAAGCTGAGTGCCCAGATGGCAAGGGGTGCCTTTTCGGGGACTACCCCCCCCCCCCGTTCCGGCCTAGGATTTACCACTTGTTGACAGTAAATTCTGCTTTTACACGTGATTTAGTAATTCTAACATTGCCTTTTTTCGTTTGTTCACTGTCGTCTTGTATCGCATATTTGGCAGAAGGTGTTAAAAAGTAAGGTAGACCTGTTACATTAAGAATTAAAACTTTTAATATAAGAGTTTTAAGGATTAAAACTCTAATCCATAGGATTAGAGCTAAATTGCGTGGATTCCTGTACAAAATAGAATTTATGGAAACGAATCAGCAGAAAGAACAATTAGAGCCGTCAAATAATCTGTTAAAGAGGGTACCCTGCTTGAAATAGTCACTCCAGAAACTGTTTTTGTTTGCCGTGGTCAGACGTTAAAATTGTTTCAAGAAGCTGAGTACCCAGATGGCAAGGGGTGCCTTCTCGGGGACTACCCCCCCCCTCGTTCTGGCCTAGGATTTAGCACTTGTCGACAGGAAATTCTGCTTTTACACGTGATTTAATAATTTCTAACATTGCCTTTTTTCGTTTTGTTCACTGTCGTCTTGTATCGCACATTCGGCAGAAGGTGTTAAAAGGCAAGGTAGACCTATTACATTAAGAGTTAAAACTTACCTTTCAATTTTTCGTTCTTGGTAAAATAACCAGAAATGTCATTTGTTCCCCTTCTACTTTCAGCCATGAGTCTTCGTCTCTTCTACATTCTATATTCGCGTCCATTTTTTTTTTATTATTATTATTATTATCTATTTTGAACTTGTAACAACTTGCTAACGTGTTTAACTACATCTATATCGGTCAATTGAACCGAACTTGGTTGTTCATATTTACATCAATTTTTAACATTTTAAAAGGAGGTCAAGTAAGAAGCTAGGACCAATCAGATATTTGTATTCTAATCATATTCATATTCAAGTCAATTTTTAGCATCTTCCTAAAGAGGTCAATGAAGGAAACTAGCTAAGTTACTTTCGTTCGTTTTAAGTTTCAACTTCCTTCTTTGCGTTCATCGGAAACTTTGTTTTGTTTTGTTTTTTTTGTTAATTATGCAAATATGCTACGAATAATTGATAAGTTTGATTTTAACAGTAAAGAAAAAACAACAGAGTGAGGGTGCCAGAAAAATCTTGGGAGGGCCTCCCTTGGATCCGCCCCTGGTTCGAGTGAACGTACTAATTAAAGGGAAAAAGAAAAGCTTGAATAAAACTTATAAATTTGTGTCGGCTAAGATTCTACAAGGATTAACCTGCATAAAAATGTAATAGAAAAACAAAAAAAAGGCCAAAGCAAGACTTATTTTATAAAAAAAAAATAAGACCAAACCAACGGGTATCACTGCCGCTTTTTATATCGTCACTTTCGAATTCTCAGGTTTCTTTTTCGGACAAGCACGAAGTGTTGGTAATGTACCTTTAGGCTTAGGTGAAAACACACTTTTGTTTGGGGGTGTTAATTTGTCTGTAGACCATTTTAGATGTAAAGGTTCCCACAGGAGGAGGTAGGGAAAATTCCCAACTTCAGTTTGTTCAATAAGACTCTTTGAAGAAGATTAACCTTATATAATTTTTAGGAGGTTACAAGGTTTCGCCTCGTTCTTTGTGTCCAGCTGATGTTAGTGCTGTAGTAGCTGAAGGAGAAGATTATGAGGTCAAAACCGTTCCAGATGACGTCATTGAGTATGATAACAGTGATCAAGAAGAACAATGTGAATGCTCGGAAGGTGGATCTTGTGCCCAGCATCGGCATATGCCGAATCTTTCTCAAAAAATGGCTTGTGAAGAATACGCGAGCGCTATAAAGCAAGTCCGCAGCTCCGCCATGATGAGCGAGTCAGCTAAACGAATTCATGTTCATCCTTCTCCAGTGAAGGACATAACAAGGTTATCTCCAATCAATGAAAGAAAAAGATCAACATCGTTCGATAGAGAGTCTGCTCGACCTGTCAAAAGAGCATTTGAGGAGCGAGAGTTGACTTCTAGTCA